>JAJTJO010000463.1:0-600000 GCA_024550625.1 Dendroctonus valens
TATATAGATTATTTTTTTTATTATTGGTTATTGTATATTTTCCTTGTAATGTAAGTTTTTTTAATTGAATTGATAATAAATGTAAAATGGATATTTTAGACAAACTGATGATGGTGGATAAAGACACCGAAACGTATTTGTAACATTTTAAATAATAAACAATAAAATTGACTGAAACCCAGGAATACATTGGAATTATTAGTTATGTTAAATATTTCTATGAACTAAAATCATATGCAGTATAAAATATCATATGCAGCAGTCAGAAACAACAATTTTATTTGTGTATTTGGTCACACAACGATTTGTTTATACCAAGTTGTTCCTTCCGTTATCGTCAAGTTCTGAAAGCTTTCTTCCAAAATATTTCTTATCACTAGACAATATATTAGTCGAATATTCTAAGCACTTTTCCATCAACGATGTAGTTTTTGTTCAAAGTAAATAGTAACTATTATTTACTTGAATTAACTCACTCACTATATACCATGACTTGATCAAACGGATTGTTAAGGCCTGGTTGTACAATGAAAGCTTGGCTTTAACTGAACTCAACTTGGGTTTGAATTCTGAATGCCGGTTGCACGCAACTAGTTCAATCTCCCTTCAACATGAACTGGGACAGTTTTTCAAGTCAGGTTTAACTGGTCAATTTGACTGATTGAAATTTCGTTTCAATGTTTACACATTTTTCTTGTGATCCGAGTTTAGGTTTTAGGTTGAGTTCAGCTGAATTCCAAGCTTAAGCTTTTCATTTGTGCATCAACAGTTTACACCCGTGATGCTGAAGTCTTACTGTTGTACCCTAAGTTCGTACTCCAAGGTGTATTCCTGGGTTTCAGTCAATTTTATTGTTTATTATTTAAAATTCTTACAAATTACGATTCGGTTTGTCGTTATCCACCATCATCAGTTTGTCTAACATATATTTTCCACGTTATCATTCTAAATTAAATAGAAAACTTTTCTCCCCAACATTCACATATTAAAATACAAATCACACACATATTAAAAAGTACATCCAGAACATTGGTTTTCAGGTGATGAGTCAGGACAAACATGTCTGGGAAAAGACTAGAATCTATGTTTAGAGATCTAAATTCAACTTACGTATATAGTTGCTACCAACTTCACATTTGACTGGTCACTGAATTTTCCATATTTTATTCGATATCAAGCGAACGAAACAAAAAAACTGTTTATCTTTCGTCTTTTCTTTGCATTCTAGGAATTGCTTGGCAATTCTTCAATATCAGATGTTACATTTCATTTACTGGTCCAATCAGTTCATACATGCGATCATCTAATTAGCGTATGATACACAGAGCTAAGATTGTCTGTATCTGATCTGAATATACGAACATAAGTATAGCTTAAGAAAGGTTAGCGAAAATGCAACAGCATTAGCACAACATGCACAACAAAAGTTGCATGATTTTGATTTCGATAACACACAAATATTGATCAATGAGGACAACTATAATAAGAGAAGAATCCATGAAATGATACAAATTAAGAAACATCAGAATGCAATAAATTTCAGATCAGATACAGACAATCTTAGCTCTGTGTATCATACGCTAATTAGATGATCGCATGTATGAACTGATGGACCAGGGTAAATGAAATGTAAACATCTGATATTGAAGAATTGCCAAGCAATTCCTAGAATGCAAAGAAAAGAAGAAAGATAAACAGTTTTTTTTGTTTCGCTCGCTTGATATCGAATAAATATGGAAAATTCAGTGACCAGTCAAATGTGAAGTTGGTAGCAACTATATACGTAAGTTGAATTTAGATCTCTAAACAATAGATTCTAGTCTTTTCCCAGACATGTTTGTCCTGACTCATCACCTGAAAACGAATGTTCTGGATGTACTTTTTAATATGTGTGTGAATTGTATTTTAATATGTGAATGTTGGTGAAAGTTTTCTATTTAATTTGATGATAACTGTAATATATATTTTAGACAAACTGATGATGGTGGATAAAAGACACCGAACGTATTTGTAACATTTAAATAATAAACAATAAAATTGAATGAACCCAGGAATACATTGGAATGAATTAAAGTACCGTCAGGAAAATATACAAAACTTAAGTTGTACTGCATCATTCCTTAACCTATTTTGACATTTTCGTTATTACTTCAAAGTTTTTTTCTCAACTCACGGAAATACGTACTGATATTATTAATCCAGTTTTCCATATCAGCAAAATTTTTCTGTATCCCTGCATATTCATTATTTTTACTACTGTTGCTTCACTTATTGTTTTTAATATTTGCTTTTAAAGGATCGCTTTTGATGTCCTGACGGACACCCGGTAAAATACGTTTGAAGAGTTTAATTTTATTTTATATTTCCATTCATCATATATACAGGGTGATTCAAAATTGGCGTCATTCCGCTGGAGGTGTTATCTGGGGGTGCTTTAGGAGTACAGAAAAAAATGTAAAAAAATTATTGTTCTTAAAAACTGAGAAATTTGACAAAAACCATATCAGAAGAACGGCAACAATGTTTTTCAAGGTAATCTGCCTAATTAACATTACGTAAATACCTGTTGCTTCGAAATCATTAAAAACTCGGGTAACCATGGAAAAATGCAAAAAGGGACAATAAAATAGACATGATAGCTTGCGTCATGTTCAAAATAATGCTTAATAACAAAGTTGAAACTCGATTTTCAACTGTAAATATCTTCTATAAATTTTCGAAACAAATTTTTTCAATTTTTTTCTCCTACTCTCGAAGTGACCCCCCTATTACCCTTAAAAGATGTGACGTCAATTTTGAATCATCCTGTATAAGTTATTAAAAATTAACCAAACTCCTTATTGATAGTCGGTTCAGGGTATATTGTTTTAACTTTACAAATAGAACACTCGACAGTTATACCCAACGGAAAACCAGAACCGTCTAGGATTTTTTTCGAGTATGGAAAAGAACACATTCTGCTATTCGTTCACCAACTTCAATCCAAAGTAACTTTAATTGATTTGACGAAAATTAATTGTGTTTTATCTTAGTATTATCTGTGTTATTAGTTATTATAACAACAAACTTTAAATAAAAGCTTGATTACAATATAAATTATGTCTAAATGCTACTTTTTACGCCCGAATGCATCAGCCCGAAGTGCTGTTTTCAAGTTGATAGCGCTTTTAAGCATATTACTGCAACATTAACATAAGTGCAGGGTTGCATTAATATAATGCCTGCTCCCCACACGCGCCGTGAAATTACTTGAACGTAAATGTGGATCCAAAGTGTGGATGCTGCAGCGAGATTTTGCAACCAGAAGTCCGGTCGTCATAACTCGCGCGCGTGGAGTGGGCTTAATTATTCGAGTACGGGGAATTCCCAGAGATAGCCCATGGTTCTTATAAAACAAGGAAAACCCCATATATTAAGGGGATTTACTATACAATCTGGTCTTGTAATGTTGTCAAGTCTTGAAGACTCGGATGTTTTCAATGTGGTTGAATTTGAAGGTTCTGAACGTTTTAAAAAGACATCTTTGCACGGTAATAACATTCCGAAATAAATATTTAACCAACAGCAATGTTTTATAAATTATTAAGTTTTCACGGCCATCGTTGAAACACTGCTGGTTTTTTAGATTATTCATCGATTATCTGTAGAAATTTAGTCCCATCGTTTTAAACTAGACTAAGTAGAGTACTAAGCGCGTGAAGAGAACGCTCCTCTGAAGATGCAAGTCACCCATATTATTGGGAATGGATTAAAATCTCACAGACGACGGCTTTATAATCCAAAAATCAGCTATTTTTCCAAAAAAAATTGGTAGTAGGAGATATTATAAAGAGAACCCGTAAAGTGTATTTTGATATTATGAGAACTCATGCCAATGAAATAACGATTTACATTAATTGTTCGAACCCACCACTATGCACCACTATTAACATGGACACATTGGGGATTGTGGTTTGCAAAGCATTTTTGGGAGAGACCTCTGCATTCGGAAACCCATATTTTAATTGAGTCTGTCATAATTGAATCATTCACCTTAAATTCGTGTTTAAAGGGCTTGGGTTTTCAAGCAATATTCCCATTCTGAGAATCTCACAAATGGTGATTCGCCAGATAAATACACCACATTGCTTGCTTTCTGTGTAGAAGACGGTTTAAATCAATAGATTTAAAAGAATTAAGTTTCTCCTGATGAGTTATGTGCGTTGCAGTACTGAAACGTTTTCATTTACAAACTCATCCAACAGCTCGAAGTTTGATCGCAAATATTGTTCCACGGGTTAGAAATGCTGATAATTTGCGAAATCTTCGTGTAGGGCAACTAGAGGACCGATAAGACCTAAAAATCTGCAATAGATAGACCAATTTTATCAGATGAGCGCGGAGCAACTGAAAATAGTTTGAGCAAAGTAGAGAGAAAACGAAGAAAAATCCGAAATTGATTGGCCCAGTTGCTTAACGACCAAGCTAGCCAGACCTAAACTTTAGCGATTTCTTGCTTAGAGTTTTACGAAAATTTGAATCAACAACTCACAAGTAAACACGCGAAAAGCTTTAATTTTTCGCATAGGGCAGGATGCAGCAACAATCACAGAAAATCCGATCTTCTTAATACAGGAATAGTGTACTTGCGTCATGCAGATCGTTATGTTGAAGTTAATGGTGACAACTTTCAAGACTTGTGTTTCAATGACTTCTACATACAGTTTAAAGAAAGTATTAACTTAAGGCGCACCCTGTATAATAATAAATGAAAATTTTTTCTGTTGTCTGTTTTTTAAATGTTCTAATGTTATAAGTGCATATCAAAAGTATTTGTCCCTCTTGGATACGTTCCTAGCTAATCAGGTTTTTCAAATAAATGCACTTCAAAAGCATGAAGCAGCAGGGGGAAATAAAGACAGGCTTTACTTACTAAGCAGTTGTATAAACAACTGTTCAAGATAATTGTGTTAGTGCAAAATATGAAGTTAGTTTCTGCTTAATTTGAAGAACATCTCCACTAAGATATCAACACGAAAAACGAGAAACGTGACTTAAACGAACGCACAGTGCAATAAGATAATCAAAGGAAGTAGTTTCATTTGGGTTTAATAAAATAAAACGAGCATAAACACTTTTTAATATGGCATAATAAAATTGTTAATAAAGATGATGAAATCATAAACGCGGTTTATTTTAATTTGTTTTGGTTTTCCTATTGCAATAAAGGTATTCACATGAAGGTCTCCTGATGCACACGTGTAACGTAATGACAGTGTGTGTTTATAAATGTGTTATGATAGTCCTTTGATATTGACTTACATGTACAGAGTGTCCGAAAATTGGCAGGCACTCTTCCGGATTGAGGCAGAACACGTTGAAATAAGGTCACTACAAAATGTTACAATTATTTCACACATGAAAACAGGTCGTTGGAAATTCGGTTTTGTCCAATACCTTTCAAAATACTGAGTGTGATTAAACAAAATTGATTCGTAATATTCTAAATAAATGTTGATTAAAGTAGGTAGGTATATATGTTAAGTTTCCTGATTCTTTTACTTCTGCAGGCCGACTCTCGACAACCTAAACATTGTAAGTAATTGTAGATACTGAAACACGGACTTAAATTCATTATATAATAAAAAAATATTATTATGTAATGAATTGATCATTTAAAAATAAAAGCATATAAATTAAACGGAAGATTCAGATGTTTTAAATATTTTTGTATGTTACATTATATTTGTGTTTTTTGCATGCTCGATTTTCGGGGCCCTTGCAAACTAACAAGAGTCTTACGAGAAGCCAGGGAGTTCATTCAGAGAGTTTTCCTTCCAACATTGATTCTACATGGTTCTAAAGCTCCAAAATATTCAACAAAGTACTCTTTTTTCTCCGAGGGAGGAACAAACAATGAAAGCGTCCCATATCGATCCAACATACAAATTGATTCCCTAAAACCATTTATTAAACAGCATTTGCTTTTCTTAAAAACTCTTTTGGGGCTTTTCTGTTACATTATTTTGATATCTTAAAACCAATTTTTTTTGCCCATGTATAACGAACAACGAACATAGTGTGAGGTGGTTAGTGTTATATTTCCTGCAAGCAAAATACATTATAACATAATGTGCTTTGTTGTTATTAATGTTCATCTTATAAAACAATAAAGTATACCGACCGATCGGTTTCGAGCCTATGAGCCCCTATCAGCTGGATTTGACCGGAAAATAACACTCCCGCAACCTGTACGTTATGTCACCCATGTATTTTTTACATACTAATGTAAAGTCTAGTAGTTTCGTGAATCAATATATATGAACAGCAAAAATACGTCACCTAATAATGAAATAAAAATTTATTACGATCAGGTTTTGTAGGCATTGCTCATTTTATTTTAGAGCTTTTTATGCCACATGCAAAGTTGTACATGTGTTTATGGAAACATTGTTTCCGGTTTATTTGTTGATGTAAACAGATTAAAAACGATTTGTTAAAAGTTTTATCAAACTTCTGATTACTCAAAATTGTTTCTAGTTTTCTAGTACTAGTTTCCTCAAAACTCATCAGCCAAGCAAAAGCTTGTCTCCCAATCTTAGAAGGAGACGTACAGGCAGCTCTGAGAAATGCTAAAGATCAAAAGGCTTTCTTGGAAAAAAGGATCCGATGGAGTTCTGGCAGAGATATTAAAGTTGATCGAGGGGAATAATCTAGGGTGGCTTACAAGAGTGTTCAATGTGATCTATAATACGGGCGTCATGCCCATGGGATCGCTGAAATCTCAATTTGTTACCTTCCCCAAAAAGCCTAATGCTAGGAAGTGTAGCGAGTTTCCTACAATAAGCTTGATGAGCCATCTACTAAAGATATTCCTGAAGATAATTCACAGTAGAATATTTAAACTGTGTGAGGAACAGATGTCTGAGAACCAATTCGGCTTTAGAAGGGCGGTAGGGACTCGAGAGGCTCTATTTTCGATCCAGGCGCTGCTTCAGCGTTGCAGGGATGTAAACTGCAATTGTATACGCATGTTTCGTGGATTACAGGAAGGCGTTTGACCAAGTGCGACACACGAAAATGATGGAAGTTCTGCAAAAAGCTGGCCTGGATGGGAAGGACCTGAAAATCATCAGAAATCTCGACTGGAATCAGAGGGCTTGTGTCAGGGTAGACAGAGAGACAACGGAGGAGATACAAATATTGCGTGGTGTGAAACAGGGATGAATACTGTCTCCTGTAATTTTCAATCTGTACTCGGAAGGCAACTTCAGAGAAGCCCTACAGGATACTGAGGCCGGAATCCTGCCAAATGGATAACGATTGAATAACATAAGGTATGCGGATGATACCGTTATTTTTACGGACAACCTAGCTTCCTTGCAACTCCTAATGGACAGTGTTACATCATACAGTTGACAATATGGTTTGGAAATAAACACCAATAAAACAAAGTTCATGATAATCACTAAAAACCAAAACACCATCGGTACTTTATTGATAGACGGAGCTCCTTTAGAGAAAGTCAACAAATACACATACTTGGGCATGAACGTAAACGATAACTGGGACCATTCTGTGGAAATCAGAACGCGTATTGAAAAAGCAGCAACGAACATGATTTATTAGGATGAAAAAGTCTTTACCAGCCACAACTTACAGCTGGCAACGAAAATTCGCCTATTCCTTATCGGGCAACTACCGGGTTTGCGCGAGGACGTCGATGTGGCGTTAATCGTGGAAACATGGTTGCGCCCCGGAGACAGAATCACAATCCGGGGGTACAGGCTCGAGCGTGCCGATAGGCCCGGTCTAAGGGGTGGAGTGGCCATAGCGATCAAAGCAACGATCCCATACAGGAGACTGCCATGCAGGCACTCAGTAATAGAGAACGTTGGCGTTGAGCATCATGATGGTGTTTTGATCTACTGTGGGTACTCTACTTCTACTCGCTTACAGGCCACTGACGTTGATCCATTTTTTTCAAACACCAATAGGGTGTTGCTTATGGGAGATTTCAACGCCCGCCATCCACTATTTAATAACCCTGGACGGAAAAACGCAGCTGGCAATTTCCTAGCCAGCTACATTCGCGACAATGGCCTACTAGTTATGCCCACTTCATCTCCAACGCATTATCCAAACAGTGGAATTGAACCCATCTTTCCTTGATTTCGGAATAGCTAAAGGACTCGCCAATCTCACGGAGATGGTGGTTATAGACGCCCTCAGCAGTGACCATTTGCCCATTTACCTCGACATTAGGGATTTAAAGCGCACACAAACGAACGACTTTCGATATTCATACGAAAATTTCGATTTTCGCGAATATCGGAAACGACTACAAGACCTGACGTGTATTCCGGGCCAGATTGATATTGTCGAAGCTCTAGAGCATGCGGTAAAAGGTCTGACCAGGAATATACAACGGACACAGCAAGCTTTGGCCAAAAAAGTTCCGAACAGACCGCGGCGCGACAACCTTCCTGAGGAAATCTTGAACCTTATTAAGGCGAAAAATAGAATCAGGAAGCGTTGGCAGCGATTCAGGCAATCTGCCAATCGCATAAGGGCAGCAGAACTTGCACGAGACATCCAGAGCGAAATTTCCGCATACAGGAATTTTACCTTGGCGGAAAAGTTGCGAAACTTATCTCCCCGTGACAATTCTTTGTGGAAACTGTCGAGAAGTCTACGAAAAGGTTACATTACCACCAGCGACAAATGCGAGCTGCTCGCCGACTTTTGGAAGAAGTACAAAAAGTCCAACAGCCCTTCAGGATAACGAAATAGAAAGGCACACCGCTGTTTTCGTAGAACGGAAGTATCCTATACCACCCTCGATTTTGCATTCCTATATAACAACCCCGTCGGAGATACAATCGTGTCTTCAGCGCCTCCCTAGCCGAAAAGCCCCCGGGCCCGACGGCATCCCTTATTTACTCCTCAAAAACTTACCGCGGAAAACTATAGTGCTAATAGTACAAATAGTCAACGCAGCCCTTAAATTGCAGCACTTCCCACAGGACTGGAAAAACGCTGTAATAATTCCTATCTTAAAGCCGGGCAAAAACCCGACTGATCCCTCCAATTTCCGATAGGCCAATTTCCCTCCTAAACTCCCTCGGCAAATTAACCGAGAAGGTTATCCTATCGAGACTACAGGCAGCAGCCGAGCTTCGAAGTTTAATCCCGGATGAGCAGACACAACGCAACGCTGCAGACTGCTAGGATCGCAACGGATGCCTATGAAGCATTTAATAAGCTTCAAAGTACGGTCATGCTGCTTCTCGATATGGAAAGGGCCTTCGACACAGTCTGGCACACAGGCCTGCTGTATAAGTTGTTTGCCGTACATGCACTGCCACTATACCTAGTTTCCCGTATAGCGTCTTACCTAAAAAACCGTACCATCCAGGTGAAAGTGGCAAATTCCACTTCTGCCAAAAGACGCATCGCGGCAGGAGTACCACAAGGTACAGTGATTTCGCCGCTGCTGTATAGATTGTACACAGCAGACATTCCAAAACTTCCCACTACAAAAATAGCACTATACGCTGATGATACGGCTATCTACGCATCGTCTTTTTATGCTCAGGCTGCAAAATCTCGCATTGCACATCACCTGAGTTTATTGACGCCGTATTTTGACAAATGGAAACTTAAAGTGAATCCGAGGAAGACGGAACTTATTATCTTTTCGCGCAAATTCACTAACAACAAAATCTTATCACCACTCGTGGTCCAAAATACTCCTATCAAACCAACAAAAGAGGTGAAATACCTGGGATTCAAACTAGACGCCCGACTCCATTTCAATAAGCATGTTGACTATGCTGTACAAAAGACTGCCATGGCCCGAAGAAAGTTGTACTCTCTTCTGGCGCCAAATTCTTTCCTATCACCTCGAAATAAACTTCTGCTCTACACCTCCACCAAAAGGCCCATACTGACCTACGGCTCCCCTGTCTGGCACTCTGTCTGTGATTCCCCGAGACGACGTGTTCAAAGGACCCAAAATAGGTTCCTAAGAGGCGTCCTATCGGCTGACAGATACACCAGAATAACCGAAATGCACGAAGCTACAGGGATGGCCTATATAGGCGACTCTATAGAGATACCATCGCTGAACAATTTATTATAGCGGAGTGCAAGGCTCAGTCCTCACGCGAAATATCACCCAAGTAAGAGCAAACGATCGCCCAACCCATGGTCCCCTGTATAAGCGACATCCCAAATTTTATGAGGATTTTGTCCCTGACAGTACGTGACGACAAACAAACATTGCCTGCCAGTTGCAGACAGTCGTTTCTAGCAGGCTGGAAACGCACAAATCCAACATAACGTGACTTGACGGGTTCGTCCTGCCTCGTTCTGGCTGGTGTTGGCTGGTCCTTGCACCGGTCGGGGCGGGGGCGGATGGATTTGGTCATCTAGTTGAAACTGCCGGCGGTTAACGCCACGGCTGACAGTATCAAACTTAAAGGTCGAAGCAAAAGGGGTTTTGGCTTCCCTTCAGGAAGACCTTTTTTCCTTAATGAATGCCCCTCGAATAAAACCAAAACCGCCACTTCAAGACTATCTCCTGGCGTTGTCGTGCGTATGGCTAGCTCGGGAATGTCCATGTTAGGGCACTGCCCAGGTAATGGACGACTTAGCGCGCCTATTTAGATCATGGGCAAAGAGCAACCGGCCGAACATCTGGCTAGACATGGGAGTTATGTTTTTAAACTTTGTTTGTGAATTTTATTAATGGGAATGTTCAATAAATTTTATCTATCTATCTATCTGTGGAAATCAGAACGCGTATTGAAAAAGCCAGAACAGCATTTATCAGGATGAAAAAAGTCTTCACCAGCCACGACTTACAGCTGGCAACGAAAATTCGCCTATTGAGATGCTACGTGTTTTCGACCCTTTTTAATGGGGTCGAATCGTGGACGCTTGCGGAGACCTCCTCCAAAAACCTCGAGGCATTTGAAATGTGGTTGTACCGAAGAATCCAACGAATACCTTGAACAGAGAGAATGACGAATACGGAGGTGCTGAGAAGGATGAGAAAGGAAGAAGAAGTTCTGAATAAAGTTAAGACTCGAAAGTTACAATATCTGAGACATAATGCGCAATGAGAGCAGATATGTCCTTTGCAGAAAATCCTACAAGGCAAGTATATGGAGTTAGAGGAGTGGACAGAAGGGGAATATCGTGGTTGAAAAATTTAAGACCGTGGTTCAACCAATCAACCACTCAGCTATTCCGCGCAGCTGTTAACAAAGTTCGAATTGCCAACATGATAGCCAACATCCGGAGCGGATAGGCACTCTAAGAAGAAGAAACAAAAGCAATTATTTTCAGTGATACTCATGAATACGTTTTTGAATAAATGAAATACGTTTTTGATTTGAAATGTATGAAAAAGTAACTTCGAAAATATAATAAATTAACTTCATTAACTCAATACTAAATCATAATCAAATTTTACAAATGACTTTTACTAGGACACATTGTGGTAAAATAATTTTAAGCCGAAATATGACAAATTTGTGATAATCTTTAGTTTCAATTCTTGTTGCTTGCAAAAAATGTTTCAGAACATCTTATTAACCCAAAATTAAATATGAGCTAAATTGCATATGATTTTCGAAACATAGCATTTTTTGATGAAAAGAAAACTAACATGTTTGTTAAAAGGTTGTAATAATTTACGTATTGAAAGACACAGATCTGAATACAATCAAAAAATTTAAGCATATTTTAATGCAACTCTCACTATTCAACTTTAAAATCGTCCTTCCTCTTTGTAAAAAAATACATTTACCTAGATCGTAGCTAGGTAAATCACTAGCTAGTATTCGATTTCTTCATTATCATTTTGCATAAAATGCTATAATATGGTTTTCATTTGGAGAAGTATGATATATCAAACGTTATCGCAACAATAATTGCATGTTTACCTGGACCTAAGTGCTTCACATAGTGATCACAGATAAGCTATCTACCGAGCTGTACACCTACTTATAAGCTCTAATGTAACGTGTTAACAATATTTTGCACATAATATGTTAAAGTGTGCTAGCTTGTTAGTTGCAAAATTTCTACTCAATCTAAATTAAGCTGAAATTGCAAATTGCAATTAACATGCGAAATAACATGCTTATAGCATAGCATGTGAACAACTTTATATCAGGAAGATAACCTCAGTTAAATGAGAAGGGAAGATTAACAGCATTTTTCACATCCAAAATATGGTTTTTTACCACATAGTTGTTATAACTCCCAAGGTCATCAGTTTTCAAAGGTCTTCAGTTTTCAAAGGATTTCAGGTCAAAGTCAATGAAAATTATTGTTACTTTTATCCCCAACTCTTATTAAAATTGTTCTTGTGTAAGAAACAATTTTAACAGTTTGCAGCCGACAACAAAAAACTTAATATGGCTTAGGCAAATTGTTCCAATGTGCAACTGGGTCTAAGACAGATTAAGTTTATCCTCAGGGTCCTGGGGACATGACTTGGGATAAGAAATGAGTACATAACATGAAGAAAGTTAATGAATATATTGTCATATTTTTTACTATTCCGATTCGCTTAATTCATAGAATTATTTAATTTTTACATACTTATTAGTTCCTGTTGATTTCGGATATGTAAATGACTCAGGGATTTCTGCCCTTTCAGTTCTACTAATGCAGTCGCCTTATAACATGCAACATTTTTTATCCCTTTTCAGCTTCATTTCCATGATTTCTTTTTTAATAAAATAATCATTTGTCAGTTTGTCTAATTTTGGATCAGTGTAAGGTAAGTACTTTATTAAAAATCGGTTTTAAAATTTGTTTACCATTGGTATTTTTGGTTTGGTATTTTGATATGTTTCTTCGAAAGGTGTCCTTCCAGCTCATTTATTTAAAGAGTTTCAGAATAATAACCAAAAATATTCCCATACCTCCTTTCTTTCTCGTATAATTTTTCTCGGTGAAGCTGTTGAAGCTGCCTGATCAACTATGACGATGAGGTTGGTCAAAACTTTCAATCGGTTCAGTTTCGTTTTCACGGTTACCTGCTGATAGAATGATAACAAACGCACATATTTTTTTTTTTTTTCAAAACTTTCAGTGTTTAAAGGACAAAAGCCAATTTCTTAAATCACCCTTAAATATCCCGTTTGGATGTGGTCTTCCAACAACTTCAGCAACCTGACGCAACCCGCTAGGAGTGGTTTGCCTGGGTTTCGAATCATCTAATCACCGGATAGCTTGATAACAATATTTAGTCCGTTCGATCCAAAAGCATTTACTTCCTGGCATGTTTCTCTGTAAGTAAATATATAAATTAACCGAAAAAAAAATTCATTTTAATTTACGGAGACTTTCTTAGTGTGCTACTACAGTTTGTGTAATATATTGTGTCAAGGTATATGTTTCGCCCATTTTCTGCTTTTTGTTGATTATGTTAAAATATTCGCTATTTGCATATTACGAAGGAAATAATTAGGTTAAAGTATGCATTTACGCAATTGAATTTTTTTACAATCTCTTTTCTGACGATCTAACCGCACAAGCAAATGTGTAGAAAAGTTACGAGTAAAACAAATTTACAAATATCACATGTATACTATATCGCAGCGAGATTGAAGTTAATTACTGTGATTATTGCAATGTACTCAAAACATGTGGCCGATATCTATAAGGTATGCCTTATCTCCCCTAGTTGACAACCATCTAGTTGGGTTAATAATGTAGACCCTGAACATGAATCCATATTCGACAATTAAGGTAAATCTTTCAAAACCTCAAAAAGATATGACACGATGCAAAGCTTCAGATTGTATTCCCTTGTAGGGTGAGACTTAAATTTTTAAGAACTTATGCTTATTTAAATAAGCATTAATTTTAATAAGATTAATTGATTTAGTTATTAATAATGAACGGTTGTTCCATTATTTCCAACATTTAGTTGCCTTTGTATACAACGTCTATTTGACTATTTTCTAGCTCATAGAATATTGCTTTTGTGTTCTTTTTCTGAGATTATAAATTTTTGATAATTTTAATGGATGCGATTTGATAAGTTCTGCTCTATTGTGCCCTTAATTGTCCTAGAGTAGATCTACTGTTTCAAACGTGTTTAACTATATTACTGATAAAACACAGTGATTTTATTGTTTACGCACTCAAGTTGTTTTCCGCATAATTATGACTATTTTTTTACGTCTGGGGTATTTTATTGCTCAGTGACATGTTATTTACGTCTGCCAATTTTATGCTTTATTACATGATGTTAATTTTACTCGTGGCAGCCTACCATTTAAATGATTAATCTTTTGTTAGCGGAATCTGCAACAAAAGATAAGAATGGTTTGCTTTAAAGACCATATTTAAAAAATGATTTGTGGAAAACATATATGGGACTTGACAACATACTAAATAAAATCCCTAAATTGCAAAGTTGATTGAAACACAGATCGATATGGATCATGTCAACGCTGGGTATTTTTTAAGCAAAATATGGTATGCCTTAAGCTTTTGCAGAATAAAGCAGCTCCCAAATTAGTGTTCATATTCTTGATCAATTGTGAAAACAGAAATTTTTACACGCCCTGCTTATGTCGAGATAAAATCTATGTACACATATTAATACCAATTTCTCTTCCTAAAGAACTTAAGGCACAAGCTAAAGTTTCTTGAGAATTCTATAAAACTAAAATTATAGTTCGATGTAGTAATATATATTCTTCATTTTCACTTTTCCGAAATAACCCTGGAAAACTGGATCAACTTTATTCGAGTTATGCAGCATTATTGCCATTAATAATGTATTTTTGATAGTAATCACACGGAAATTTATTTTGACATTTAACGGCACACATTGAGAAAACGGCACTTTCCTTCGTGATGTGTTTCGTGGATTTGACCTCGCCCAGTATGACGTAAACCCGATTTCCCAAAATAAAAATAAATTCTTATGACTGGATACGTATGCGTGAAAGCATTTAGAATTTACGTAAATTTTCCCGTTATATTTTTAGGCACGGCAATCGATCAAAGCCGCTGAATGAAATTATTTCCATATTGCACGTTCTTGATGTTTTCGTGAAATTGGATTTTAATCTGGCGTAAATTGGGGCTCTTGGTTTTAGACAAATTTAGTTTGTTTTGAGTTTGGAAAATGTGATATTTGGCTAAGATTCAAAATATTGAAACCAAGAACAATTATTATTGATTTATTGTTATCATTATGGACTTGAATAAAAAATCACTAGTTAATTACTAATTATGCCAATATGTACAGCAAGAGCTTGGAATCAATTGAGAACAATTTTAGGAATTTCTTCACCAAAAACAAAAATAATCGTGTCAAAACGTGGATATGTATACAGGATGAACTGTGCAAAAATATCTAAACTGCGCTAAAGGCTTCAGCATATTAAATCAGTTTTTCTATACCGTTCGTAATTAGTCATATGTATCAAATAATGGTCTTCTACGCCAGGGTTTCCCAAACTTTTTCTATAAGGGAACAATTGGGAAACCCAGAAATTTTAACACTTTTCAATGTGAAGTAAAAGATCTTTAAATGTGCTGCAGTGTATAAACCTTTTCAAATTATCGCGGAACACCAGTTCAGGTTCAGCGGAACACTGGTAATGCGTAACACTGTAGCAAAATGTGTAATTCAACCTTCAGTCCATTCATTATAATATTAGACTTAAATCCAAATGAATGAACTGTGTATGATTATTTAAGACT
The DNA here is from genome assembly GCA_024550625.1 of Dendroctonus valens. Classification (NCBI taxonomy): domain Eukaryota; kingdom Metazoa; phylum Arthropoda; class Insecta; order Coleoptera; family Curculionidae; genus Dendroctonus; species Dendroctonus valens. The sequence continues at coordinate 15,727 of JAJTJO010000463.1, forward strand.
TATAAGTTTAGTCAAAGTCAAGCGTTGAATGCAGGAACGACTATATACGCACATGAAAGGTGCCAATGTTGAATATTCTATACGAATAGAACAATACTTAAACGAATTCACTCCTAGTATTAATTAAAATGCAAAATGGCAATATGTCAGTCTCTCTCGGTGTTCTCGTTTATCAATATACCTGTTTGTATATACCTTACCTAATGTTGAACCATTTCCTGTTTGTTGTTCCTACATTTTCCGTTCCACACTTACAAAATTCAGATGGTGTTTAGATAGTTATATTTTACATCGGCAATTTTATAAATCAAGTAGGCTAAGAGATATACCTCTCTTTCTTAGAGTGCAGTGTAGATTCCTGCGTAGGCGTTTATCTCTTCCTTATCAGATGATTGTATTAATTGCAGCACTTGGTAATGTTTAGAAGTCTTTTATTCTCGCCCATTGACGGATATCTCTTAGCCACGATAGCTTTTTTCTGCCTATTCCTCTTCTTCCCCCTTCAATTTTGTTCAGCAAAATGAGGCGCTGAAAGTGGTAGCGTTCTCCACGCAGTATGTGTCCGAACTAAGCTGTTTTCCGTTTCTTCAGATATTCGAAAAGTTCTCGTTCCGGTCTCTTCGGAGAACGTCTTCTTTTCTCATATGATCATCCCAAAATACCTCAATATACGCCGGAGAATTCACATTTCGAAGGCCCCAATTTTGTTGATGATTAATGCCTTCAATATCCACGTCTCAACACCGTACAGCAGAACGGACCAGACAGCATTTTACCATTCTATATATGAGGTCCCAGTTCAAGTTGTTGTCTGTAAGAAATTCTTGAAGTCTTAGGAAGGTTGTTCTAGCCTGCTCGATCTGGATTCCATCCCACGTTAATCATGCATCCTATTTATTTAAACTATGTGACCTGTTCGATGTTCTCTCCATCAAGGTGAATTCGAGTGTGTGGAATATCGTTTCTACCAACTATCATAAATTTGGTTTTGCAGATGTTAATTTTTAAACCTAGTCTTTGGCTTTCTACATTGGCCCGATTTAGTAGATTTTGGAGATCATGTGCATTATCTGCTGGTATCACGGTGTCATCCGCATGCCGAATATCGCTAATGGGGATTCCATTTACTATCATTCCAAAGGGACTGTCTGAGTCTGACTAGGAAAATGCTTTTTCTACGTACAGGTGATTATCTACAGCCGCCTATTGATAGAAACATTTGCACAGATAGTTTAATACACCTCTTTCATCACAATCATTCTCATTAACGTCTTGTACCGAAACAGATTTGTATTCATGCTATTTGTTCTGCTTTTCGAAATTTAAAACCGAAAGTTCACAAATCCCCTCTTGTTTTGCGATCTAGTGGTATATTTAATAATGGTTCTCTATCACTGTTAATAAAAATTGCATTTTTTTACACTGATACCTCCGGGTACTCTGATTTAGACTGATCTTTTACTTGACCTAAGGGCCGTGATTGGGTCTGTGTCTTAGGGATGTTTGTTCTCCTAATAATCTCCTAAAATGTCTACAACCGATCATAATAATGATTTCGAATTTTTGAATTTGACTCAAACGCATCAACTTGTTTGCTTCTTGTTAGAAAAAATAATAAAAAAACGGGCAAAATACCCCTTTTAAAGAAAGTCTTTTTATGAGAATATTTCGTATCCTCTGGAAAAATTTTTAAATGGCACATAACTATACAGGCTGATTCAAATTTGTTGTTCCTTTTAACGGGTTTAGCTCTTGAAAATGCAATCGCCAATTTGCTGTTGAGAAATATTTTACAGTAGTTCAATGTCCACATAGCAAATTTTTAATATAGCTAAGCATTACAAATTAAAAGAATAGGAACAATAAATACGAATCTATATTTTTTTAATGAAAATTTACGATGGCTACCACTCATAAATTTTTTTAGATAATGGACATACGGAATCCACGGTGTGGTTTGTTACAAGCAAATTGAAAATACAGTGGTAACAACTTAACTTTATGATGCAGTCCTACTGAAGAGAATGCCCTATAAGCAACTTTTAAAACCGTTTTAACTTTGTCAGAAGCAAGCACTAACCCCCAGGCATACACAAGCATTTAAACGAAATGTAGGAATACTGGCGAAGTACATTTACAAATAGCTATGCATATAATGATAATATTTAGACGTTAAATCAATTATTCGTTGAAAGTACGAACAAAAGTTCCTGGATTACCCCGACGAACCAGATCCAGCTTATTAATTTACTACTTGACGATTCCATCTCCCTGTTTTTAAAATATAATCTTATAATTTTTGAAAATTTCAATTCGGTTTCAAAAAATGCATTTCTCTTTAAACCATTTTTTGCAGACCGGTTTCTGGGAGTTACAATTAAATTTCAGATTGCTACATTTTTGTTTTCTTCGCCGAGTCCAGCTAAACTTTTCAATATTTTAATTTCCATAGTCTTTTAGAAGAAGTTGTTACGTCCGTGATTTTAGCAAATTTTTTGAAGTTCTTGAAAAAGCTATGATCGAATACGACGTTTTTGAATATGATACTGATAACAATAGTTGTTTCTTTGGAATGCGACGCAATAATCAATTTATCCAGTGGGTATAATTAATTAAGTGCTATTAACTAACGCTTCATATAATTGGGAATGGATAAATGTCTGTAGTCCAATTAATTCCTTCGCATTAATTACGAGAGGCAACATTTTCTGCACGAATGAATCTCTTTGAACATTTCCAATGTACCTCCTTATTTGAATAATTACTTAAACAACCGAATTTACTGCATCACTTGTTAATTATTTATTTCGTCATAGATAGTTTGGTCTAGACTGCCCGCAATATTTTCGGTGTAGCATACGGGGTTTCAGTTTTCTGTAACTGAAGATTTCTCAGTCACATGCAGAATTGTACGATTCGTACAATATCAAGTATTTCTAGAAAACGCATTAATTTGGCAGATTGATGAGCAGAGATTGATCAATTTGATTCATTTCAAATACTTCAGACGCAGCAGCGTTTCCATTTATACCGAAAATGGTAGCAAATGTGATATTCCTAATGAAAAGCTCTGTTCTGTGCAGAATTTCCATTTTCAAGCTTACAATAAACCAATATTTTTCTGTGACCATTTTCCTTAGTAATTTTTCTTCTGTTTGAGTTTTTCACCACTTTCCAAACTTTCTGCAAGCATGAAAATTCTATGAAAAGATCTAGGAAACTTAAGCATTAATATAACCTATTTAGATTATTATTTTGAATACAGCATGCGAATTTAAATCGGATTACGTACATATGGATTCTTATTCTTAACAATTTACGTGATGTAAGTCTAAAAATAAAATTCTGTTGGACTCTCACTGGACTGTGATTGAAAAAGATCCTATAAAAACGAAATCTGCCTTTTCTTGAACATGTTCTTTGGAATGTACTGATTTTTTCAATTATTCAGGATTTTAGTCTTGTTAGCCGTGATTTTAACAAAAGGAAAGCGCTTTTTAGTCTCTTACACTTTGGGAAAAACTAGCTAATAAATATTAGCAAGAATTCAGTAAACAGGCCTTCTACACCTACTCGCTCTGATCAGTCAATCGGAAATAAATAATGTATTAACACTGAGTTTAAATAAATTTCCATCCGTTTAAGTCAATTTATAAAGAAATCACAACCGGAAATAATTTATAACAAATTATCATTTAAACAAACGCGGTATAATTGAAATAACATTACTATTTCTTGACATGAAAATGTTTATAGCAGCAATTGAAGGTTTTCTACTATACCTTAATATCAATGTTCAATATCAATTGGCATTATAATACACGTCTGAGAAGAATGTTTATTCAGGTTTAATTCCGTAAGACTTTTTAAAGTGGTTTTTTCATTAAAGTCTTTAGGGTTTCTTTCAAATTACAATACTTTTTCAGATCAATTTTCGCAGTTACGAGAGATTTACGAAAGCCAATTTTGGCTTACAGAACATCTCCAAAACTACCACAAGTATTGAGAAAAATTCAGTAAAAAGGCTTAGGAATTTAATATTAAGTAATGCTTTCTTTTCCATTTAAATATTTTTTTTAATTATTTTTCTTTAACCATACTGAATTTAAAAATCCACTATGGTTTAATTTCAAAGATCAAACTTTTGGCAATTTTTCAAGAATATACTGCAGATACTATCGATTTTTTAAATATCAAATCAATGCCTGATACTATAACTAATTAACTGTTATGAAAAAAAAAATATTTATGCATTTATTATTGTCTTTAAGGTTTTTCAAAACTGATTAGTTGCGCCAGTTAAAGGATTTATATCGAACAGCTAATGCATTTTGCGAACTTGAAATAGAAACCGACAAGGTTCTTGTACGGCGTTAAATATGGATTCACTAACTGAAACCGTGTACCTTGACCTGCATTGTTTATTTTCTACAAAACTAATTAATATCGATTGTATTTTATGCGGTTTCTCATTGAAATGGACATTGTATTTTCCTTCGGTGCCTCATCAATGTCACGAGACAGTTAATATTAATAGAAACGTAATTAATATTAATAGATCGCAGAAAAATATATTGTTACGTGAATTGCCTTTTTAGTCGGATGAATATACGGGGTGATTCAAAATTGACACAATTCCTTTTTTTTATTGGGTAAATATCTCGAAGATATTAACACTTTATAAAGCAATTTCAACTTTGCTTGGCAGATTCGTGGTTTAGCTAGTAAACATTACAAATAAAAAATTGCACCTAGACAACATGTCCAAAGAATCGACGCCTTGAGCAATTTTAAATCACCCTTTGTATTTAGGCAATAAGAAATTAAAATCAGTATTATAACTATTGGCCCTCTTTAAAACATAATTTTATTTTCAATTTAATAATCTGAAAATGGTTACACTTATGTAATAGGCATTTAACTCTACTAAAAAAGAACATTATTATATTTGTTTTAAAATGATTGAAACCATTGCATATAAATATAATAATTTGTACGTATTTATCTTCTCACAAATAATCAAAATCAACATTAGAAGTGAATTCTAAACCGAAAGAGATCAGTGTATTTATTAGTACAAAATGCCTTAAGCAATGATGATCTGAGACCAGTGCCATAAAACGAAAAACACACACCCAAGCACTGATTTATCATCATTGTATAATAATAATCTAATTTTTTGCCAAAAAAGCATAAATGCCGATTCGAACATTCCCAAGTGCAGAGCGTTAAAGATAATAGGTTGGTATCTGCATCGTTTCTGCTTGCAACCGTATTGAAATTACAGCAAAACATTGATAAAGAAGCAAAACAAGTTAAAGCAAACTGTAAAAAAATAGAATCCCGAAAGAGAAAGTTTGATCAGATAAATACAAATCAGTCGATGGTTTTATGAAAGTATAAGTCGCGATTTGAGCAGCTCAAGGCAAGTTTCCTGGCAAAAGCACCCAATTTGTAGAATAAATTGACCTGAAACTGTAACTACAAGTAAAAATCTGAAAAGACCCGAACTCTCTTGCAAAGTACTGCAAAATAGCTCGTGAATATCTAGAGATACAAAGACAATTTGCAAGCATTTAATGGATCCAGCTAATGGAGGCGATAAATTCATTAGCTACATTAGAAACGTTTTCTTCTCATTTTCTTTGCCTGGACACCACTATCAATAGATGTATGATATACATATTATAAAGTCAAAGTGTAAGTCAAACGTGAAGTTGGTAGCAACTATATACACAAACTGATGATGGTGGATAAAGACACCGAAACGTATTTGTAACATTTTAAATAATAAACAGTAAAATTGACTGAAACCCAGGAATACATTGGAATGAATACATATTATATAAAATTATAAAAAATATAAATATTTATGCTAGTTTTACGTTAATGTTTATTCTTTATTGGGAAGTTCTACATATTTTTGAAGCCCATGATACAGGGTGGATGCTGAACTGGGCAATCTTGTGGGCGATGGTATCTAGAAACCCGCTGAATATTCTTACTGTGCTTCGTCTATTGTTGTGGTCCGAAAGACAAACTGGCAATTTTATTATGTGCTGAGTTTTCACGCACTTCCATCATGTCCTCTGAGATATTGACTATCGAATTCCTAATATGGAGGAAGTGATAACGAAGTTTGCATGAAGCAAAGTTTGTATCATTCTGATGCTGATGATTTCAGAGCGGGAAATGTCCAGCTCTGCTTAGACGGAGATAGCAAGCCCTTAACGACGATTAGCACTCAGAAAGGACAGAGACGTAATTAACGCAAGCTTATGACATTTAGTTTCAATCACTGCTAAAATTTGATGCTGCTTTTTTTATGTACGCAAATTTGCTCTTTGCTATCCAACATCTATGGGTATTTCAAGACCAAAAAGACGTCAGATCGTTACTTGGTTTAGTAATCTATTATAAAAAGTTTGTTACTCAACTGCACGATATGAAGTCTCCCCTGGAAGATCTTTTGAGAATAAATGTTCCATTTCAATGGACCTGAAAATTTCAACTGGTTTTTAACAGTATCAAGAAAACGATTTCCGGACCTCACCCATTACGATGCGAGGCAATCGTCATGGTCGCAGATGGTGCTTGTCAAACAGGGATTGGTGGCATTCTTCTTCAACGTTATCCAGATGGTAACGAAATCCTTGGACATTTGTAATCTGAATAAGGTCAGTGTGGACGAAAAATGGAGACAAATACAAACAGGAAACAATAGCAAAGAAAAAAAACTAGAAACAATAGCCAAGAAACATCTAACAAGCAACGAAACCAAGATAATGCCCTGGATAACATTAGAAATCCTAGATCTTATCAAATAGAGGGGAAAGAGTAAGAAGCCAAAGAGCAATATCTAATCGCTCAATGCAAAGAGATAGAAGTACTGGAAACGAAGTTTGACCATTTTCCCATGCACAAAAAGATAAAAGAAGCTGCTCCATTCAACCAAGTCAAAGCTGCTCGAAGTATTTCCAAAACCTCCAAAGCCGGAGGAAGACCTCCAAAACCGGTTTTTGGAAGGTTCCGCCTTTCTCCACATCTCGGTGGTGCCTCTAAGAGCCCAGTCATTTAGACCTTGCTACCTGTCGGTTACTTAACCCCATGTGATGTTCGGCAGTTACTGGACTCTCAGAAGATCCGAGCCTTGCCAATGCATCGGCCTGCTCGTTTCCCGAGAACCCCATGTGCGCCGGAATCCACACCAGGTTTACTTGTTTCTGTTCTGCCACTTTGTTCAGGGCATCCCAGCAATCCTGGATCAGTCTACTGCCCATCTTAACACTTGAGAGTGCTTAGAGGGCATCCTGGCTGTCGGAGTAGATATCGATCACTCCCTCTAGTCCTTCTATAAATTTCCTGTCTGTATCAACATCGAGGATTGCATATAATTCCGCCTGAAAGACTGTCGACCAGCTCCCCAGCAAAAAGGACGCTCCTCTGTTGGTGTCTTGCTGGTACACGCCTTCCCCAGACCATCCAGTATTGGGCGCTCGTGAGCCGTCGGTGTACCAACATTGCACCCCCTTTCGGACAGCCGCTGTCCTAGTATTCCAACTTTCTTTTGTTGCAAATTCCACCTTAAATTTCCTTTCGAACCCAAGTCCGGTGTCAGGTGGGACCACATTTGCACCTAGGATTGGAAGATCCCGACGCATGGCGGTCCCTATTTTTGTATGTCCCTGACGTGGGTGGTTGTCATGCCTTTTAAAGCAGCTTTATATCCTCTGTAGCGCCGCAGCGGCCTCCCTGCGTATCCACAGGGTTAGCTCATGGAGGCCCAGGAGGATGTTTTATGCTATGCTCGGTGTCGCCCTCATTGCACCCTTCATCGCTAGGCAGGCCAGTCTTTGCAGACCCGCCAGTTTCCGGGATATGCATGCCTTCTCCACCGCAGGCCATCAGACCACGGAAACATAACATATCCTCGATCTTATAACGGCAGTGTACAACCACTTCTTAACGATTGAGTTTCTGCATTTATTTTCTGCACTGAGCAAGGAGCTCAATTGATGACTCAGAGTAATGTAGTATAATGTTTATTGAAATATAGATGAAACATAAAAGACAAAACCTTAGGAATAACGCGACAACCGAGTAAACGCAGATACTTTCGCGAGGGTTGCCACTTTACTAACTATAACATAGGTCGCTCCAGTCGCATCTGTTAACCGTCGCAGCGGCCAGCGCATAACAAAATGATGCTACCTGAATGCCTAAGGTCGGCATGCAGTACAAGAGAAAGTAATCTTATATTATACTAAGGCATATACATTAAAGGTGTATACATAAGGTGTATATATAAACAGAAGGTGACATCAGGTGACCAAACAAAAGAGATAAGAACGAGAACAAATTACGTACTATCCGGGATATTAACATCGAACTTACGATGAGTTACTACGCTTTTTCTGCGATTTTGTATGGAGTTGGATCATAGACTCTAAAGAAAAAGCACATCTTCTGGTCCGATAGGGTCAGTAATATCGAATTTCTGAATCGGATGCAAAAGGAATGCGAAATCATTAACAACAGAAAAAATGGAACGCTTTAATACATGGGTAATATAATGAGAGGACAGAAATACACAATTATCTAACTGATAGTTCTGGGAAAGATAAGAGGAAGGAGGAATATTAATAGACTGATGGAAAAAGCTGTATTTCACGTGGCTAAAGCTTTAAATGCTGATCAACCAAATTAGAGTAAAATTGAAAAAGAAGAGTTGGCTTTAATCACTGCTATTAAATGCTTCAGAATATTTGTTTGGGGCACGACATTTTATACTCCAGACAGATCATCGGCCACTTTTAAGGCTTTGTAGTCCTTCAAACATAGAAAGTCTTCAGAACTGCATCTCGCCTTCGCGGATTTACCCTCGAAAGGGTATATTCGAATTTTGTCCAGGCCTCATCAAAAACCCAGTAATGAACTTATAGAATGAAGTTCTCGCAGCAATGGAGGTAAACGAGCTTGAGTTACATGAATTAGCCTCAAAATCACTGTTCAGTAGAACTAAATAAATTATTCCTTATACCACCGCAAGCATTTGGTGCTGTTACAAGTCGCAGGCCTAATTAAAAAGGGTTGAAAACCAACCGACAATAAAAATCTGACTAGTAAAAGTACCGCTACATTATAACAGCTGAGTTGCTATACTTAAATCCATGAAATCTAACACTGTAACTCAATTGCATCGCGCACATGCTGAAATATCGCTGCTTGAAAAGTCAATTTCTGGCGTCCAAACATATGCAACGACATTGAAAATGTTCTAAAATCATATCGATATTTCACTCAGATAGCCAGCGATCCCGTGAAATTTCCATTTTGCCAGAAAAAAATATTCCTCAAGAAATTCATTGAAAAAGATCAAAATTCGCTGGATTTAACAGTTACGACTTCTGTTTATGTTTGCTCAGAAACCTAGAACCCCACTCGATGTAAGGTTGTAAATTAATTAAGTGAATCAGCTTAAAAACCAATTTGTTCGTCATCATAGAACCAAACTCGAAATTTTTTGCGTGAGGAGAAGAAGTAACTGTTGAAACTTGAAATGAAATCTGTGTCGATGGAATAATCGATTGATTGGTCAAATCCTGGACAAAGTCAAGGTTTACAATGACTTTATAGTTCGTTATTGTATCTAAATATGGAAGCGAATATAGAGCGAAAGTTAATTGACGATGTTAATTTTCGCTCGCCAGAGGATTTGCCGAATTTAGACGGTTTCATCGAACAGCATAGCTCAACTGAATTTCACCAGCCTGGGCTCAAAGCGCATCAAGAGCACCAAGACGTTTTGATCTGAATTGGATAATTGGATAACTTATCAAAGAACGGCCTAGTGTTAGCTTATATCTACAACAGCATCCATCTCAAACATGCAGAGTTCCAATAAATTATCAATAGGTTGTACGCCTCCGACCAGTAAAAAATTAAATAAAGGGCAGGGAGAAAAATTGGCACTTCTGCATTTCTATGAAGCCCATGGTACCAGGTGTGCCTGGCTAGTAGTTTTGGATTTCATTAGTCAGTTTTGATTAAATGTTTTGAGAGAACTTGCAAATATTTTACTTGGCCTGCAATTATTCTATTCCTAGTTCCGTACGCTCTTATCGCATATAATACTTTTATTAGCGTTGTGATTTTATTGTATACTACAACTCCTCTAAAACCATAAGCCATTCAAGTTTCCGTCCACGTCACCCGGAACCACATTCAGCATGCGATAGAAAACATGACATTTACATTTCGACTTACTGGAATATTAAAAAATGTATCCTAAAACACATTTTAAGTAGAAACTGGAAGATTCCAGAATTTATCCATGTTTCGAATTCAGAAAATGGATTCGGATCGAATTCACCAAAAGGTTGTTCATCACTAAATCAGTTATATTGATTATGAAATTATTAGGATGTCGGTTCTAAAGCGCAGTTTTCTCTTGAACCTCATAATATTTTAATAGTGTCCGCTATTTATAAGTAATTCAAGTACATAGCCGAACGTTTCAATATAAATATCTAAAACCTTTGTGCATCAAGTTTGTGCAACAACTATTGGCAATGTTACCGCTTCAAGCTGAGAAAAGATACTTGCAGTTATCACCTAGCAGACGTTGTGTGTATAATAGTAATAATAATAATGATGCAAGTAGTTTCCATCCCAATATATTCCCATATCAACCGAACACAGGTCGGCTAAAGAGATCGAATTAAACATCAGTTTCAGTACATAAAACCATCCACGTGTTAATACCAATTATAAACAAAGCAAAAAACTATTTTTCTGAATTTGTAGACCTCAATGATTCTCGTCATTCCTACCGCTGTAATCATGTTAATCGATAATAATTTAAATGTACTCGTAATAGTGAGATGATAATATTAAAGGTGTTAAAACAAGCCACGGATAAAGAGTGATTCGGTTTCAATTGTGACAAACTGAACAGTTGGTAGGTTTCGTAAGAATAATAAGAAGAGAAGGGACTTGTTACATTCTTTACGACCTAAACTCATGTTATTTTCATTATTAACAATCATTTATGCACTCGTGGTTGTAAGGACTATCGATTATGTCTCTTTGGTTCATAGAAAATGAGCTGTAAAAATGTGATTGTAGGGAAGGTCACATCTTGCATAATACAAGGCTTAAAAGCTTGGATTGTGCTTTCATTGGTTTTCAAGTAATAGAAAAAGGTTTCTCTGGGCCTGGTTTTATATTTTATACATACAGAGCTGTCCACTATACTTATGAGCCAATATTAGTTAAAGCAAATATATAGTGTCAACAGGCTAGTCGGAATCAACTAAAACACGGACGATGAGGATTATCGAAAATTACGGATTAATGAGTCGTAATTAAAATAAACCGTAAAGTACAACATCACAAGATTGAATTTAGGAAACCATATTAATTAAAAAAGCGCACAAATTTATTATCAATAAAAAATACAATATTCTGTCTCACTTTCCTTAGCCCGTTGTATGCAAGTGTTATAGCTGTTTATTTTGTTCTTAAACTTCACTTTTGGATTATCTGCTAGCAATTATTCATCTGAAACACTGTCGTCGCTGTCAAGGGGTAAAAGTTCTCACAATTTATTTGGTCAGTTCAGCTACCGGGTATTTTTTGTAGTTAGTATTATTATTAAAGGCGCAATTTACTTCACAAGATTATTAATTTAAGTAAATTCTCCTTGGTTGTTATCTATCGAAAGCAAAGCAAAGTGCCAACATCCGGAACGGATAGGCACTCTAAGAAGAAGAAAGCAAAGTGGGAGATTATCATCAGATTATGAAGTTTTATGAGTGGAACAATGAACAATTTTTTTCTCACAGATTTTTAGCACCTTAGATAATGTTCCGCAAAGTTCAAAGTAGAAAAACTGAATCTCTTACGTTAATATTTTTAAGAGCGTCCGCTATGTTATCTTTAATTATTCAGGACTTGGAGTAAAAGTTGACCTTTCCGATAGTAAAAATTGGTTAAGTGTATTCCATTAAAGTTTATTGCCTGAACTAGAGTTTTACAACTTTAGGTGAGAAAGAACATTGTCATAATTTTAACACCCACACACTCAGCAGTGCCTCTGATGCGTGGCTGTGTCGATTAATAATAGAGCTTTGCCATTAAAATAGTTCTCCTTTTGAAAGTATCTTACTTGTTGGAAAAAAATAATTAAACTGGAATGTTAGCGTTTTTTAAATCTACCAAATCTTTGAGGTTCGTAGATTTTCCATTAACCATCAGTTATCATGTTTTTTCGTCCTGGTGCTGATGTTTCTTTAACGTGCATGTTGTTTCGAACATTTGAACTGCTGAAGAAAGTCGTCGAAAGTTTAAAAACGTTTCTCTTCTGGCTTTTAATTTCCGACTGCTTCGGCGGTCTTTAAATCTCCGTACAAGTCTTTGGCAATAAAATGGTTGTCTTTGTAATGTCTGACGCAAATTTGTCTCGGCAGTATTTTCAAAATAATTTTTATAATCTAGTTGTTAAGGAATTATAGTTTACATAACTTCATATCTTCTGGACAACCGAGTCATCAATCAGCCTAGTCTCGTCCACTGCTGGGCATAAGCCTCTCTTAACCTAATCCATCTTGCTAGGTCTTGGGCATCCTGGAACCAATTTGTAGATATCCTCATAATACCATTTGTTATGATGATATAAATCTGAAACTGAATATAAACCTAATAGCTAATAGAAAAAAAACTAGTTACTAATAGCAAAATTATGAATCAAGAATAGTGAAATAATTTAAACAATTGATGAATAAATTTGTTATCCAATTTATATTTCCATCCATTGAATCCATATCCGACTGATACATTTTGCACATATTTACACTCGTTTTAAGGCAAAATGTGATATTGATAACGCCACTCAACTCCTGAAAAATCTGGCAAAACACCAGAAGCCGTTGGATAAAAAACGCAACAAGCTGCCAAAGTATCATCCATAAACAAAGTAATGATACCCTTCAAGGCTGTTTGCATACCCCATAACCTTCCGCAATGATTAAGGATTCCTGGTGGGGCAAAATGCAAAGGTCAAGACAAGAGACGTTCTAAACTGGCCGTTTACAAGTTTAAATAATAATTCTCATTAATATTTTATTTTGCGTTCTGAAAGAAAAATTCCTGCCCATAATAGTACATGGTGTAGAACTTACGGCAAGAAATACTATGCGTCTTAAGAAATTACTTGATGATGGAAAATAATTCTATCAAGTCGCTACAACAGGCATATTGTCCAATAAACATCTGAAAAAAAATTTCCGCTTTATACTGATGGGGGAAATGCGCTTAAATAATATTTGTGCGTTTTCTCTAAATTCAAAAAAGGGCGAATTAAATGCAGATTGTCTTTTCTAAAATTCTAGTTTGGAGGATTAATATGTCAGCACATTACTAGGCAAAACACACATCCTTTAATGCAAAGTGCATGCCAAGATTAATTATTAAAAGTTAAAGGTCGAATGTTCTGGATAGTCAAATAGAATTGTTGAGCCAAACAATTTTTAAAACGTTCCAAAAAATAATGCCGTTCCAAAATAAGTAATTCAGACGAAAATACTTAATTTTGACAGAAGAGAGCCAATTTTGAATTGGAATGCTCGTCATTTTTTATATACAGACTCACATTTATAGAAAAAAAGTATTTAAACTTCAGTCGCTAGCCAATAATAGCCAATAAATTAATGGGTACACATTTTTGTATTGCTTCCAAATTTGGCAGCCTAATATTATTTTGGAGCAGAGTTTAGCACTTAAGCTATAGCCAAATAATTTTAAAAACTTATTAAATAAGTAACGTAGCCTTTGTCCCTTAAACATTGCCAATAGTGATATTGTTTCGTAAAACAATTTTCTGCTGGCAGTTTTTAAAATATTACTTTCAAATTATGAATGCATTTAAGTTGGAGGATGATGGTCTAATGGAAAAATTCGAGGTAAATATGGAAATAAGTTTTCGGACGTTTCTGAAATAGACTGACAGTTGAAGATCTAAATGTATATTATTTTGTTTTATTTCAAATTATTTCAAGGCTCGATTACCAAATGAAGGTGAGCCGAAGTTCAATACAAAAATCAAAATATTAGGTTGTTATATTTCATATTGCTGTTAAGTTCTGCTTTTCCTGTATAATATGTACCTAATACAAACTACACCCACCAACATATCTACTACACACCATAAAGAACTTACTAGAAAACAGACAACTACCAGTACGAATTGACAAAACACTGTCATTTTCTTTTTCCCCTGAATAAGGGCTCCCTCAAGGATCCCCGCTCTCACCGTTTCTCTACAATATATACTGCCATGACATATACAATTACAACTTACCAGACAAAAATCAAATCGACAGATCGGCATACATATTACAATACGCAGACGATACGGCACTTATTGTACATGACAAAACTACTGAGAGAGCAGCTCAAAGACTCCAAACACTAACAAACAACACAATGACATGGTTTTATAAATGGAGACTAACACCAAACGCGTCAAAAAACCACGATACTGCAGACGGCCAAACGACACAACCAAAAATTGACGTAAAATACCTTGGAATCACAATTGACCACAAACTTAAATTCACTAATCACATACGAAACATCAGGGCAAAAACAATAAAGAGAACAAAACACTTCCGATCACTAACTTACAAAGACAGAGGAATTAGCACAAACACTGCCACCAAAATATATAAAGCTATCTGTAGACCCTTGCTAGACTATGGACATATACTCATGACCAACGGAACAGAAAGGACAAAACGTTATATACAAACAACAGAACAAATTGCACTAAGACTAATAACACGAATAAGACACCCCCAAAACCCACTACACAACCCCTCCACCCAACTACTATACGAACGCACAAACATGACAAAGATTTAGTAGTAGTAGTAGTGTTAAATATAATTTTTTTCACATATGTATTTCAAGAGCACAGAACAAATTTAAATGCGAAATAGTTATGCGAAACTTTAACGCCATATTAAGAAAACAAGGAGAGGCAAAGGAAGAATATATAGGAAAATATGGATTTGGCACTAGAAATCAAAGGGGTAATATGATGACACACTTTATAGCGGAACAAAGATTGTATGCCACAAGCACCTTTTTAAACAAAAAACACCAAAGAAAATGGACTTGGATAAGCCCGAACGGAGCAACAAAGAACGAAATAGACTACATACTTTCTTCTTCCAAAACAATAATTCAAGACGTAACAGTTCTGAGCTCGTTCAATACATGGAGTGACCATAGATTGGTGAGAGCCAAAATGATATTGGAAAAAACAAGCTTCAGGGAATACGGAAGAGACAACCAAAAAATTGTAGACACGAAAATGCTGCATCAAAACAGGGAAACATCCAAGGGAAAACTACAGGGCCACATAAACAACATAATGACAACATACGACATCAACCAAGTAGCATCCGACATAACAGGGGCAATGAGGAAAGTAGCAAATGGAGTAGCGGAAATAAAGCCAAGAAAAACAAACAAAATATCATGCGAAACCAAACTAAAGATAGAAGAAAGAAGAAGTCTGTATAAAAATGGTTTATAGGCAACGAAACAATACCAAAATGACAGAAGAGAGGCAAGGAGAATGATAAGAATGGATAGGGAAGAGAATTATAGAATAATGGCAGGGAAGGTGATTGAAGAAAACAAAAACCTTAAATACCTAAGGAAGAGGCAAGGAAAACACCAAATGATAGCTCTGAAGGACGATAACAATGTGGAAACAAGAAACGGAGAGAAAATTAAGGAAATAGCCCAGAAGTTCTATCAAGACCTTTACTCACCAAGAACAGAAAGACCACCAGGAAGAGATACCAGATATAAACGAGGAAGAAATTACTCAATGAAGACTCAATATATATCAAAGAGCAAAAGCAAAAATCAGGCTACACGAGGAAACAGACAGCATCGAAATCAAAAGAGGTATCAGACAAGGAGGTACAATATCCCCAAAACTCTTTACCTTAGCTCTGAAAGGAATTTTCAAAAAACTTGAATGGGGAAATATGGGACTGAACATAAGTGAAACCAAAATATCACACTTAAGATTTGCAGACGATATTGTTCTATTCTCCGACAACACAGCGGACCTTGGAAAAATGCTTTCCGAACTAGACATAGAAACTTAAAAAATTGGTGTAAAAATGAATGAAACAAAACCAAAGATAATGAGCCAAGACCAAGTAGAAATAACAATCAACGGGCACATATTGGAAAATGTTCAAGACTATATTTTTCTGGGACAATAAATAGAGATGGGAAAGGGTAACAAGGAGACAGAGATTTAGGGGAGAACGAGACTAGGATGGGCGGCATTTGGCAAATTAAGGCATATGCTAAAGAATAGAAAGACCGCAAAACCTTAGAACAAGAATATTTGAACAGTGTGTAGCACCGGTGATAACATATGGAGCACAGACCTGGACACAGACCTCTCACAAAGACAATGGTGAATAAATTGAGGACAACACAAAGAGCCAGGGAAAGAGTTATGGTAGGCGTAACACTAAGAGACTGAAAGAGAAACGAATGGATTAGACAGAGAACAAAGGTCGTAGATATAGTGGACAAAATCACAAGCCTGAAGTTGAATTTTGCAGACATATAGCCCGCCTTACAGACGACAGATGGAATAGCCGAATAATACGCTGGAGACCATTTGAAGGAAAGAGAGGAAGAGGAAGACCAATTATGCGATGGTATGAAGACATAAAACGAGTGGCAGAATTTGACTGGACGAGAACAGCAGAAAAAATAGAGAACTGGAAGAGAGGAAGGGAGGCCTATGCTCAATACTGGGCGCAATAAAAGACTTGATGATGATTGTATTTCAAAAGCAGACTACGTACGATAGATTACTTTTTGTGATTTAAATACTCATATACTTATTATGCTTAAAATAGTTAATGAAACTGAAAGTTACTTACTTTCTGTAACCCAAATTTTAGAGATTTTATATCTGCATAAAATATACTATGTCAAAAAAAATATTTAATTGAAATGTCAGTTATTTGTATATTGTAAACTGTACAATTTTTTAATTGTGCATTATAAAATCAGTTTAAAATAAGAGCTTTCTTGTCTAAAGTGAACTGCGTTTTGTTACTTAGTTCTAGGGAAAAGCTGAAACACCTCAATTCAATTTTTTTATACATATATTTAAAAATCTCCTACATAGTCTACTAGGAAGTGTCGCCACTTTTCAGACACCTGGTAGCACTGTAGTTTAATTGAAGAAATATTGAATAAATTTAATAATAAATCAGAAACCATAATTTATAAATAAATAAAATGTTTATTGACTCAAATACCGACTTTACTATTATGTGCTTATAAATTACTTAAATGTTTACTAATTGCAGATTAGAGTCACTATGTGATGTTCATTTTGATTTGTTTTATGGGAGCTTGTATTCGCGTCGTGTATGGTTTCGAGAGATCTACATAATAAAACGATAGTTAACTTTAGTAATAGATCATGATTGCTAATTTTGTATTACTAGTTCTGATTTGTAGTCGTTTCGACCGATCATTAATGATGCGTTATGAATTAATTGATTTCAACTAGAACAGGTAAAAAACTTGTAATAATTTACGTACCTATAATTTTTACTCTATATTACTAAACCTTTCTTCTTAGTATTGAAGCTAATCCGTTCTTCACTATGTCTGTTAATTGTTTCATGTTCGATATATTATATTGGGTTATTTTATTTCGTTTTAAATTACTCCTGGGTTGCATCCAAACTATGAAAGACCAAATTAAATTGAGTATTTTTAATTTCATTGTTATAAAAAGTCAGATTAATTACTGTTTTGAATAAGTAATGGCATTCGCGGTGACATGTTATGTAATATATAGCTATATATATATATAGCCCCCTCAAAACATATTTGCATTCTTTGAAGTTAAGTAACTTAATTCTTTATTCGACACCAAATGTCAACTCAGATGTAGGTTGATTTAAAGTACCATGATTCAAGATACGTAAGCTTTTTGCGCCTGGCATATAAAGTGCACCTAAAGAAACAACTATTGTATTAGCCTCTCAATTAATTAATTAATTAATTACAAATCTTGTAGGGAATACTTTCTACTTTTAGTACTTTTTCTACTTTTGAATAGTAAAATAAATTAAGATAAACTAAGATAAATTTTACGTCTAATTCGTCATCATCATCATCCAACAGCCATTTATGCCCACTGCTGGACATAGGCCTCACCAATTTTCGTCCACTGTCTGGTCCACGGTCCAGCGTGTTGGAGGTCTTCCTTGCCGGTGCTTCTCTGCTCGTGATCGTCACTCCAACAGCCTCCAATCCATCTGCCGTCTGCCATGCTAGGCACGTGTCCTGCTCAGTTCCACTTCAGCTTCGCAATATGATCAACACGGAGCAACGTCGGTGAAACCTGATCTTTGCCGTAGGTCTTCATTTCGTATATGGTCCCGTAAAGAGACCCCAAGCTCTTTTCATTTTGCGGTCGGTTGTGCTAAACTTCCTAGCAGATGCTATTTTAAGAGTAGTAGTTTCCACATCATATGACATTACGGGCAGCACGCAGTGATTGAAGACCCTTCTTTTCAGTCATATTGGCTAGTTGCTTTTGAAGATATCTTTCAGTTTTTCGAATGCAGTCCAGGAGAGTGATATTCTCCTCTTCACCTCGCGGGTTTGATTGTCTCTGCAAATGCCGATTTCGTGTGCTAGAGATATGTCCACCAATTCTACCCTTTATCCCCTTCTTTTTTCCCGATGGAGATCCAAGCCTGCTTGGAACGGGGTTCGTGATAAATTTGGTTTTGGAAAAGTTTAGGCTCAGACCTACGTTAGCGCATTCTTCTTGGAGTTCTCGGAGCATGGCTTTAATGTCGCCAAGACTGTGGAATAGTAAGACTATACCATCAGCAAAACGCAGGTTTGTTAAGTTGGGCCATCTATGCTAAGGTCTCTGTTTTTCAGAGTTTTTTAAAAGCATATTCTAGAACTGGCGGTAGTAATTTGGGTGATATGGTATCTCCCTGCCTTACGCCTCTGCATATTTTAAATGGCTTAGTGTTTTCGTGGAGCTGTATTATTGTAGATGCAATTTTATAGACGTTATAGATCATGCCTTGCGTGTGCGGCAGTCGATACAAAATTCCTGTAAAGCGTCTAGAACCGCGTCCAACTCAATGGTATCGAATACCTTGTGAAGTTCTATGAAAGCCAAAACTAACGGTCTATTGTACTCAATACTTTTCTGAATTATTGATTTAATGCTTTGTAGATGGTCGTTGGTTCTGAAACGAGCGTGAAATCCAGCATGTACTTATGATTGACAGAAATCCAATTTGTTTTATAGTCTGGAGGTGAGAATTATTTTGATAGTTCAGTTTGATACTAAGCCGAGGTGCAGCTACCGTGGAGCGTAGTGCTCGCTTCCAGTTCTGATTGAGCGCACTTACTTCCTCCCTCCTATTAAAGTTGTCCGGGTGTTTGAATATTTCAATGGCTTCCCTCGTAATTCGTGGAAAGAAGTGTTGGCTTTGGTCTAAATCGTCTGGTTCATGAAAACGGATTTGGTGTCCATCCGCCAGAGTGTGCTCAGCTACAGCCGATTTCTTTGTCTATCCCAATCTGCAGTTTTTCTTGTGTTCCGAGATTCTGGTGTTGACGCTTCGCTCGCTTCGCTTAGTTGTGCCAATGTAGACTGCTCCACAGCTGCATGGAATCCTATAGACTCCAGATGTTGATAGAGGATCCCTTTTGTCCTTGCCCGACCTTAGACTCTCCTTGATTGTTTTTGTTGGCTTGAAGACCGTTTTAATGTTATTTTTCTGTAACATCCTGCCAATTCTGTCGGTGACTCTGTGTATGTAGGGTAGGCACGCGAAGCCCTGTTTCTCCACGGTTTCTTTCACTTTTGTGTCATTTTGATCGGATGTTCTTGGCCTGAGTATTCTCCTTATCCAATTGAACATGAGAAGGAACTGAGACACTTGGACAGGGCGTTTATGGCAATTGAGAATAAAGAAAGTCCACCTTTCCTAGATGTTTTGGTTTCGAGACTACCTAATGGAAAGCTGGGTCATTCGTTCTACAGAAAACTCACACACACCGACCGGTATCTCAACAAGGACCGCCACATCGAAGCCTCGACCGCCTTTGAGAATGTTCAACGCAGATGTGAACGAAACGTCAGGAAGTAATTCCAATGGACCACGGCTTATAAACCCGAAAAAATTTTCAACTTTCGGTTTACGCACTGCAATACATATATTACAGGCCTTGTAAAGCTTAAATCATTAATAATTATGAAAAAATTCAGAAATTCAGTAGAAATCAACTTAAAAATAAACTAAGTGTTTCGTTAAAATTTCTGGGTTTGCGAAGTCTTCCATTACAGAAAAAGTTTGGGCCTATTTGGGTTTTGTGGTATGCCCTAATGTCCCGTCGTACTAATTTTGAAGTTTATTTGTTTATATATATGATCTCTTCGGCAGAGGTCGATCCTTCGCTTCTCGTATTTCACCTTTTTTGCATTAGTTCTGTAGTGGCGCAGGCGTTTTGTACTTATATTAAATCAGTGGTTATTTCATCATTCAGATGATTGCTGTGTGACTTCTGTCGGTCCCTGACCTGTTCAGATGGTTGGTAATGCATCTTTGGGATCCCTTGATACCTAGTGGCAAACTCCAAGGTTTATGAGCTTTTTGCTTCTTGTCCATTTTATTTCTTTCTTTGCCTATATCGATCATCAGTTTAGCACGCACCATTCTGTGAGAACTTGCGCTACCAGTCTTGTTTAGTACTGTTACAACCTTCACTATTTGTTTTTTGGCACTGATGATTAAGTCTATGTCATTTCTTGTACGGCTTTGCGCCCATCCAGCCGCCAATCGTGGATGAGCCTCCAACACTGCCCAACAATATCGTGGGGACTGAACGGGAAGCAGTTGCTGAGAGCCCTGCGGCAACTGCAAACCAAACCAAGAAGGCAGAAAAGCCGCCGCCAATTGTGATCGCTGGAAAACCCAGCGATCACACAATGCTGATTGGTGGTATAAAAGGAATCACCAGTCAGCCTTTCACGCTGAAGTACACGAAGGCTTCGTTGATCGTGTACTGCACCAGCATTATGGGCTGGGCGGCGGTGAAACGATCCCTGGAGGAGGACAAGAGCCAGTTCCATACGTACGCCCCTTCGTCGGAAAAAACCCACGCGTTCGTCCTGAGGGGCCTGGAGGGGAATGTCGATCCGACTGCCATAAAGCAGGATCTGGCAGACCGGGGACTGGAAGTGAAGAGTGTCTTCAAAATGAAGACACTTTACAGGCCGCTCTACCTGGTCGTCACCAGCGACAAGGCAACCCTCCGAAGGCTTAACGCCGAGGCCAGGGTGGTGTGTAGTGTCAGGGTTTCGTGGGAAACCCGTAAAAACCGGAAGACCCTGACACAATGTCGTCGATGCCAGGGCTGGGGTCATGTCTCCGGGAACTGCCGCCGGGACTTTAAATGCTCCCGATGCGCTGGGGGGCACGAAATCACGGCCTGCCCCGTTGGGGCTACATTAAAATGCGCTAACTGCGGTGGGCCTCATCGTAGCTTTGACGAGGCTTGCCCAGTATACATTTACAAACAGGCGCAAGTCCCGGCGGAGAAGCAGCGTTTCGTCCCTGCTCCTCTTCCAACGAGGCCAGCCTGGGGTCAAACCAGTCGAGCCCCTGGCCCGATCCACCCTTCATCCCTAAGCAGCAGGACCATGGCGCCAGGTCACGCCAACAGGACCATGCTGCCCCCGCCACCGCCTTCATTAGCGGAGTTTCCTCCGCTGAGGCAGCACGAAGCTGTCCCGACGAGCTCCGCCCACCCGGCCCATGGTATAAATGGGAACGCGGTGGCCATGCTGGGCAGTGTCCAGCGGGAATTCGCCGAGCTGTCGTCGCAAATCAACTTGGGGGAGGTGATCAAGGCGGTAAGATTTTACAGCGCTGCATTGAGGGGTTGCGTCTCGAAGACAGACAAATTCCTAGTCTCAGCGCAGTTCTTCAATGAAGATATTAACAGCTTCGATTTTTAAGCCCTGATTTTGCCAACTGTGCCCTATGAGGATAGGAGAATGGAACTCATGCGGACTCCGGAGTCGTCTCGGTGAGTTTGTGCACTTCCATCGGACCGAGGATATCGACGTGGCGTTGATTGTCGAAACATGGTTGCGCCCCGGGGATATACTTAGGATTCGAGGGTACAGGCTCGAACGTGCCGATAGGCCCGGTTTAAGGGGAGGGGTGGCCATAGCGGTCAAAACGTCAATTCCATACAGGAGACTGCCACACAGGCAGTCAGCAATAGAGAACGTCGGCGTTGAACTTCCTGATGGAGTTTTGATCTACTGTGGCTATTTCTCCACCGTACGCTTACAGGCCGCTGATGTCGATCCATTCTTCATAAACACCAATAGGGTGTTGCTAATGGGAGATTTCAACGCCCGCCATCCACTATTCAATAACCCTGGACATAAAAACGCAGCCGGCAATTTTCTAGCCGACTACGTTCGCGACAATGGCCTACTCGTTATGCCCACTTCATCCCCAACGCATTACCCGAACAGTGGAGGGAATCCATCCTACCTCGACTTCGGAATTGCCAAAGGACTCACCAATCTCACGGAGATGGTGGTTATAGACGCCCTCAGCAGTGACCATTTGCCCATTTACCTCGACATTAGGGATTTAAAGCGCACACAAACTAACGACTTTCGATATTCATACGAAAATTTCGATTTTCGCGAATATCGAAAACGACTACAAGACCTGACGTGTATTCCGGGCCAGATTGATACTGTCGAGGCTCTAGAGCATGCGGTAAAAGGTCTGACCAGGAATATACAACGGACACAGCAAGCTTTGGCCAAAAAAGTTCCGAACAGACCGCGGCACGACAATCTTCCTGAGGAAATTTTGGACCTTATTAAGGCGAAAAATCGAATCAGGAAGCGTTGGCAGCGATTCAGGCAACCTGCCGATCGCATAATGGCAGCAGAGCTTGCACGAGACATACAGCGCGAAATCTCCGCATACAGGAATTATACCTGGGCGGAGAAACTGCGAAATCTGACTCCCCGTGACAATTCTCTGTGGAAACTGTCGAGAAGTCTGCGAAAAGGCTATGAGCAAGTCCCCGCTCTTGAAAAAGAGGGGCGGAGCTATATTACCACCAGTGACAAGTGCGAGCTGCTCGCCGACTTTTTGGCAGAAGTACACAAGGTCCAACCAGCCCTTCAGGATAACGAAATGGAAAGACAGACCGCTGTTTTTGTAGAACGGAAGTATCCTATACCACCCTCGATTTTGCATTCCTATATAACAACCCCGTCGGAGATACAATCGTGTCTTCGGCGCCTCCCTAGCCGAAAAGCCCCCGGGCCAGACGGCATCCCTTATCTACTCCTCAAAAACTTACCGCGGAAAACTATTGTGCTAATAGTACAAATAGTCAACGCAGTCCTTAAATTGCAGCACTTCCCACAGGACTGGAAAAACGCTGTAATAATCCCCATCTTAAAGCCGGGCAAAAACCCGACCGAACCCGCCTCTTATAGGCCAATTTCCCTCTTGAACACCCTCGGCAAATTAACCGAGAAGGTCATCCATTCGAGATTACAGGCAGCAGCCGAGCTTCGAAGTTTAATCCCGGATGAGCAGTTTGGCTTTCGACCAAGACACAACACAACGCTGCAGACTGCTAGGATCGCAACGGATGACTATGCAGCATTTAATAAGCTTCAAAGTACGGTTATGCTGCTTCTCGACATGCAAAGGGCCTTTGACACAGTCTGGCACACAGGCCTGCTGTACAAGTTGTTTGCCGTGCATTCACTGCCACTCTACCTAGTTTCCCTGATAGCGTCTTACCTAAAAAACCGTTCCATCCAGGTGAAAGTGGAGAATTCCACTTCTGCCAAAAGACGCATCGCGGCAGGAGTACCACAAGGAACAGTGATTTCGCCGCTGCTGTATACATTATACACAGCAGACATTCCAAAACTTCCCACTACAAAAATAGCACTATACGCTGATGATACGGCTATCTACGCATCGTCTTTTTATGCTCAGGCTGCGAAATCTCGCATTGCACATCACCTGAGTTTATTGACGCCGTATTTTGACAAATGGAAACTTAAAGTGAATCCCAGGAAGACGGAACTTATTATCTTTTCGCGCAAATTCACTAACAATAAAATCTTATCACCACTCGTGGTCCAAAATACTCCTATCAAACCAACAAAAGAGGTGAAATACCTGGGATTCAAACTAGACGCCCGACTCCATTTCAATAAGCATGTTGACTATGCTGTACAAAAGACTTTCATGGCCCGAAGAAAGCTGTACTCTCTTCTGGCGCCAAATTCTTTCCTATCACCTCGAAATAAACTTCTGCTCTACACCTCCACTATAAGGCCCATACTGACCTACGGCTCCCCTGTCTGGCACTCTGTCTGCGATTCCACGAGACGACGTGTTCAAAGGACCCAAAATAGGTTCCTAAGAAGCGTTCTATCGGCTGACAGATACACCAGAATAACCGAAATGCACGAAGCTACAGGGATGGCCTATATAGCCGACTATATAGATACCATCGCTGAAAAATTTTATCATAGCGGAGTGCAAGGCTCAGTCCTTACGCGAAATATCACCCAAGTAAGAGCAAACGATCGCCCAACCCATGGTCCCCTGTATAAGCGACTTCCCATATTTTATGAGGATTTTGTCCCTGACAGTACGTGACGACAAACAAACATTGCCTGCCAGTTGCAGACAGTCGTTTCTAGCAGGCTGGAAACGCACAAATCCAACATGACGTGACTTGACGGGTCCGTCCTGCCTCGTTCTGGCTGGTGTTGGCTGGTTCTTGCACCGATCGGGGCGGGGGCGGATGGATTTGGTCATCTAGTTGAAACTGCCGGCGGTTAACGCCACGGCTGACAGTATCAAACTTAAAGGTCGAAGCAAAAGGGGTTTTTGGCTTCCCTTCAGGGAGACCTTTTTTCCTTAATGAATGCCCCTCGAATAAAACCAAAACCGCCACTTCAAGACTATCTCCTGACGTTGTCGTGCGTATGGCTAGCTCGGGAATGTCCATGTTAGGGCACTGCCCAGGTAATGGACGACTTAGCGCGCCTATTTAGATCATGGGCAAAGAGCAACCTGCCGAACATCTGGCTAGACATGGGAGTTATGTTTGTTAACTTTGTTTGTGAATTTTATTAATGGGAATGTTCAATAAATTTTTATCTATCTATCTATCTTGTACGGCTATATGAGCTTTTCCAGTTCCATCTTCATTAGGCTTTTTATTGTACAAACTATTCATCTGAAAAAGATTATTCTGCAGTTAGGAACCAAGAAGTAGCTCACCACAGTCATTTCTACCCTCTGAACCGAAGTTTTCCATAGAGGTATCTGAATCTTCCTTTTTGATTCCCATTTTAGCGTTGAAGTCTCCACATACGCTGGTTAATTGGGCAGATTCCTCTCTTAGAGCAGTAAATATGTCATCATAGGAAATTTCTACTTCCTCGTCTCTGTAGTCGGCCAGATTGGCATTTATTTGAATTATTTTTTTGTATCTGGAGTTGAGTCTTAGGATTAAAGTTATGACTCTAGAGGAGATCTTCTTTCAAGATGCCATGTTTTCGTTATGTTACGTTTGTATGTATTATATGTATTATAAAGTCCGTTCCTCCAGAGGAGTTATCGTCCTTTCCTGCATCATGTCTAATTGTATTAAGCTAATTGAGTCGAAATTAGCTGAACACTCAAGGAACCAATTATGCCTGGCTTGCAATTAACAAAATCGTATATGATTCCACATGAGAATAATAGCTACAATTCCAAACAAGATATTAGCAATTAGCCAGTAGCAATTTATTAAAATTATGGAAATTGACAATAATTCCCTTTTTCCTTTATTGTCAATTATCCTATCTGCGTAATTTTTTAAAGTGGAGCGACGTAGACATTCAATGCCAATGTCAATTCAGTTAATATTAACCTAGTCATTGCGAATTCCAATTTTACATAGTCAAGGTTTTTACTTATGTTTAAGCACCCTACTATGTGCTGATATATTTTTTTATTTCAGTAATTGCTATTCGGAAATAAACGTTAGAAGGATTTTATTAATAAGCAAAAGCACTTTTAATGACATGAATTTTAATGAAAAAATGGATTTCAAATCGGACTTAAAAAATCATAACTAGCCTTCTACTAAAAGGGATATAAAGGAACATCATATAAAATCAACTCAAATGTTTAGTCTACAATACGTTACGTTCCTAGTAATCTTAAGCATCAGTTTTAAACAATTAATCTGTCTATGGTGCATAAAAGTATCATACGCAATAAACACACAACAAACCAGAAGCAACAGGACATATCAAACACAATTTGTAAAAATCGAATGAATTTCGATTTAAATAAAACAGATTGTTAATTTTATCTGTTAGTTTGGGTCGTAATCAACTTTCTGCTTGGTGTACTGAAGCAAATCCCTAATTTTCTATTGAACACTTCCGGTACAAGTTTTAAACGTGGTGAACATGGCCTGAATGTAAAAAAGTGGTGCATTTGATTTGCCACAGCTCAATTTTCGTTATTGGCCGAATTTTTCTTGCACCAATCAAGAGCATTTTAATTTTTTTACTGATTTTTTCTGAGAGTTTTACTGTTTATTGATTGGTTACTACATAATTGGTCAACCGATTTAATATGCTGGAGCCTTTTGAAACAGTTGATGCGAAAAAAGTACTTGCTTATCTTATTTCTGAATACATCAATTCTACACGCGCTGTCCACATAATGTAAACCTGCCTCCGAGTGTTCTGAGACATAGAAATAATACTCTATTATAATAAAATTTAAGATAAAAAAGGAAAACACATTTATAGATATAAAAGTTTTTTTAAAGAGGAGGAAATACATTATGCACACCAAGGTAGTGTCGGACCCGCCCCGACTAAAACCTCCTCTCGTGACTTCTCATCTCCTGGAACCGCACGAGCATTATTTCGGGAAAAGAGAGCTGGTATTCCATTCAACCCATATTTATTTCTTCCTTTTTCCGTTCTTGTGCGATATTCCGCACAAGGGTATCCACAATTGCTAATATATTGGCTAATAACCATGAACTCCACACAATTTTGGCTAGTTAATGTGATGCCCGCTGCCTTGTGTGCTACGTCTATTAGCAGTCTCCACTTTTCGCAGTGAAAGAACATGTGATTTGCGTATTCAACCGCCTAGCATGTTCTGCATAAGTCGCCATCGTTGCGTTGCTAATCGAAGCGATTCCGATAACTATTGAACCACCCGTGTCCACTCAGCAGTTGGCAGAGGTAGAAATTTATCCCTCCGTGCTTGCGTCCTATCGCTTTGTAAGATCAGGTATCAGTAGCCGTGTCCATGCTCCTTTTTCAGTTTCCGTTGCCCATTTTCGCTGCCATTCGGTAAGTATCTCCCAGTCGGTGCTACTTCCTATTCCTTTGACAATTTGATACTGAAGGCACCTCTTTTTGATTTGGAGGTATATGGGTGGAATCCCGGACAGTACCAATGCAGCTTCCGTAGATACAGTTCGAAAACTGCAGCATATCCTAAGCGCTACTCTACGTTGCACCCCTGCAACGAGCCTTCTGTATTTCTCATACTAAATGCCTTGGCTCCATATGGGCGCTGCATACAGGAGAATCGAATGTGCCCCGTCTGCTAAAGCCTTCCTGTTGGATGATTTTGGCTCTCCTAGGTTCGGCATAATTCTGCTTAGTGCCATTACAGACTTTTCAGCTTTAATGCTACATGCCACCACATGTTCCTTCATTTCACAGTTGTGATCGAATACTACTCCGAGATAATTAAACCGCGATTTTGTTTCTATCGCTTCATTTCCCAGCTGCAAGGTGGCTCTTTTAAATTTCCTGCCTCTATAGAGTATTAGGGCTTCTCTCTTCTCTGCTGCCAGTTTCAAGCCCTTCTTGCGGATCTCCGCAGACAGCTTAGCCAAACTCAGTTAGTGTCACTGACTAGCTCCAGCTGTGTTTTTGCTATGCAGATTACGGTTGTGTCATCAGCGAATCCAATTATGGTCCCAGTAGGTACTTCTATTGTAAGCACAGAATTATAGAATAAATATTCCACAGGATAGGTCCCAAAATGGCGCCCTGTGGCACTCCACATTCCATTTGCATTCTCATGCCCCGTACAACAAGTACATATCTTTCCGAGAGATAGTCCGATATTATTCAACGGAGATATAATGATACTCCCATATCTTTGAGCGCAAGCATGATTCCTTCCCACGGTGCTGCGTTGAAAGCATTGGGGATATATATCATGACCATTACGCATAGTTCTCGTTTATTTGGAGCCTTTGATTTGATGCTATTCACGATCTTCAGCACCTCTTGCATTGCGTCAGTGGTAGACCGGCTTTTTCTGAATCCGTATTGATGCGTATATAGTTTCCCATCAATTTCGCAATAGAGCCTATTTGCATTGTCTCTTTCAAAAAGTTTCCCAAATACGTCCAGTAGACAGATCGGCCTGAATTTAGTGGAGTCGTATTTCTGAATAAGAACCAACTGTGCTGTCTTCCATGGCTGAGTTGCAGCCTTTACCACCTCTGGCGGTATTCTATCTGGACCAGCAGCATTTTTGTTCTTTATTCAAGATTTAATAGTCTATATATTACTCTTACAGGCGAATTCCCATATAAAATAGCTGTATTTTAGAGTAGATTCTTTAAAAGTTTTAAGAAATGTTATTATAATTGTTTATTAAAATATTTGAAAGCGAAAACAATATAAATATATTCCTGCTTGTTTTAATTATTGAACGGAAATAGGAAAAGTTTTGAAGGCAATATGAAATACCCAACCTGAGGTTATAGAGTTAGCCTCATTTAGCTATCTTGATACAAATCAAAATATTTTTATTTAAGCATTTATTACCTTGAATGCTTACGTTATTAATACATAGTTGATCTTGCTTCGTTACAATAAAAGATTGCACTTTTATATCATTCAGGTTTAAAAGCTTATTTTGTAGCAAGTACAAAAGTAAGACTCTTAATATTATGCTCTATAATCCAAAATATGTCATTACTATATTCTAAAATAGTTCAAATTTAAGAAGGATACCTAGACTCAAATGCTAAAGTATTGAGAAATGAAAATATTGGGTTATACGCATATTTATTATTGATGTAATTTCACAACTGTTAATTTAATATCGGAATTTCTCAATTCAAGTGGAACATTTTTTGGTAAAATTAGTTCCATGTAAAGTAATTTTTTAATTTGCAGATATCTTAAAATTAATTTACATTTCTGATGCCTACTTAGGAAGGAATTCCAACAAGAATGTGCAATTCAGAATTGCACAAGAACAAAACAAGAACAAAACTATGGAAGTGCAACAAGAATTGCAACAATGTGTTTTAATAGGGAGTATTTGCCAGTAAACGATGAAAAAACTATTTAAAAAGTTCAAGTTTATTTACCAAAACATGGCTTTGTTCAACCTTCAATGCACTTTTTAAGTTTTTGCTTGCTTAAGAAAAGAAGACGAAGTTTTCTCATATTTAAATACCTACCGATTGATATTTTATTAACTCTGGATCCTGAGTAAGATATGGGCTTATCTGGGAGTTTTTCAACGGTTTTACAATACAAATTTACTCATTACATTACTACGTTATAGCGTTAAAAGCGATGGCTTGTACATAAGAAAAGTCAAAGATTGTTTGTCGCACTACTATTGTAAAATAATGTAGAAACCGGAACACTGGATACCAGAGGTAAAACAACAGTAAAATAATCATGAAATTCAAATAATTGAACTGAACCTGCATACTTGTTTGTTTGCAGGCCTAGCCTTAACCCTATTATCTAAAAGTCCTTCTCGGATGGAGGATTCGTAATTAATGTTCCGTGAATCTTTGCATTTGGAATGCTTTTTAACTGTTTATCAATATTCCAAAGTATTAATAATTGTTATTTTTTGCAGGTAAATAGGAGCACCAATAATTAATACTTCACAGTACAAGACCAGGTAAGCCATTTAAATGTTTAGCCATAAATCAAGGATAAAGTGCCACGAAGAGTAATTGCAAGTGTTTGCAGATGTTTTACCGCGAACTCTGCAATACTTTATTTCACAAAATATTTTCAATCGTTTTACGTCAGACATCCTGCACTTCGGAATGACCATTCTCTTGCAACTTGTACTTGAGACAATTGTTATACCTGATTTTAATTAAATTGCATGAATTCGTCTTAGAATTTGATACGTGCAAACGCTTTCAATTTTCGAGGAAATAATTTGCATCATCATTTTTTTGCCAGCTTAACATTTCATTGCAAAGCTATGTCATGGTTAATGCTTTAGACTTCTATTAATTCTATTTTTAGGAGTAATTGGGCTGGTAAATTAACAATACTGTTGCTTTCAACAAAATAGCGAATACTGGTACAATACTGCTTCGCTGAAATAGTGAAAATACAATATTTTAAACAAATGTATCTAGAAGTAAATTTAGAGGACTTGCTGAGCTTTATCATTGTTTAGCAGAAGGGCAGTTATTGATTATCAGGATAAGCCTCTTCAAAAACGGACCATATGTTAGAAGTGCACAAACAACTTTTCCATTTCCAGTTCCAGTTTCAAAAACCAAAAATCAGTTTATTTTGCTTATAAAACACATTGGTATTCGCGTTAATCGCAAAGATGATATTTATGCCATTAACAAATATTTAAAATATTTTACAATGAGATAAACCTGATACATATTCGACATTATTCAGCATAATAGAAGATTTCAAGGATATTTGGTAATGCTTCCCAAAAAATATCTACTTGGTCACTCTTCCTTATTGATAAACTATTTATAAAAACGCAATTCTTCCAACTGTCCTGATAACAATGATAAGTCAGTTGACCATTGAGCTACTTTAAAATAATACTTAATAGCAAAGATTAAATTGAAATATGCAGCAGTTCTTGGTCGTTGCACATATAATGACAACGTATTTCATTAATATCCAATAAATTATCGATGTAGCATTAATATGAAGATTAATTATTAAATTTTATATTGTAAACTTACTTTCAGCTACCTAATAGACTTATTTCTACATTCAATTACCTTTAGGTGGCAATTGCAGCTGATAATTGTTTTAATGTAAGCGTGCTGTACGTCACTTGAAAGGTTCTCTCATTTTCTATTAAAACTTACCATAGTTCTAAACCTTATTATAACGGTACGAATAAGGCCTAGCCAAATAATAAAGTACCAGCGGATCAAATGAGGCACCACGGCAGCGACTGTTCAAAATTGGGCGGCTGCAAACAGCCTCTGTCTCAGAGTGAACGGCTGATTGAAATACTCGCCAACACGTTAGGCAAGCGCGGCGTTTGAATTGCCAAATCCTCCCAAACACAACCATGAATAGTCAAAATTCCAAAAAGAAATTACCCCAGGCGAGTAGAGATACATCTATATCGGAATCTTGCACTGACTTGTCACTCTGCCTCAAGGATTCTGGGGGAGGCAAGATTTTGAACTGCCAGAAAGAAAACGAGAACAAAAACAAATCCTAAAAAATGCTATTAGTAGGGTGTTTCTAAGTGCAACATACAACATACGCACGCTGAGACACGAAGAACATCTCGATAATCTACAGGACGAACTGGAAAATATCAAATGGAATATCTTGGGTATTCCCTAATACCTACTAGGTTAAAGGGCGAATCTAACAAAAGACTCAAATCCGGCCAATTGTGGATCCAAAGAAATTCCGAAATTAACTATCACATTGGCGGAGTGACAATACTCGTCCATAGCAAGATAAAACATCTCATATGCAAAACAGTCGCTATATCAGACAGTGTTATATATATCGTGATTGCACTGAGGAGCAGATACAGGATGCAGGTAATACAGGCTTATGCACCCACAGGTTCACCTTACCACAGCAAATAACGCGCAAAAGGCTAGGTTTACAATTGCAATAGGTGATTTTAACGCAAAGATTGGACAAAAATCAACTCTAGATCCACCAAACATCGGAAACTTCGGCCTAGGGAAAAGAAATGCTAGAGGAAGATATGATAGACTTTCTGAACAACGAAAAAATGTTCTGTATCTTCTTTAAAAAACCTCCTCAAAGGAAATGGACATGGAAGAGCCCGATATTTCTTTTAAAGACGAGATTGATTATATACTTGTCTCAGACAAACATATTTCTTACGATGTTTCGGTCCGAAACCGCTTTGAGACGGGCAGCGATCATAGGCTCGTGGGAGCCAAGATTCGCATTAACATCCAAATCGAAAGGAAGAAACTAATCGGAAAAAATATCCCACCGACGATGGAAGAATTGAAGAAAAACGAGAAAAAATATAAGAAAGAATTTGAAAAAATATTAGAACCAACAGAACTCCTGCCATAGCATGCAAACTGGGGAAATAGCGGAAAAAATTACCAACAACATCCGAGTTACAATTAAGAAAGTAAATTTTAAGGAGAAACAAGGGAAAAACTCAAAAATCAGCATTGACATAGCCAACCTTATCAAAGAATGACGTCAAACACATAGACATTCACCATTATACGAAGAGCTAAGTAAAAGAGCGAACAGCACAAGACGCAAAGATCTAAGAGAGTTTAACACCCGGCAAATCCAAGAAGCAATAGAGGACAGCATGAACATGGAAACCTTGCGATCCAAAAGGTTAAAAGGAAAAATTTTCATTCACAAAAGGAAGAACAATCAAGGAGACATTATACAGAGAAAGAGGGCATCAAGAACATCATTCAGAACGTCTACCGAGAACTTTATAGCCAATCTGTTCCAAATCCTCCAAATCCAAGAAACAAAAAGGTCACAAATGTAGGTTCAGAAGACATGCCCATAATAGATGTATCGGAATTAAGAGCAGTACACCTAATGAAAAACCGAAAAGCCCCCGGAGAAGACCGGATAACGTGCGAGATGACGGGAGGTGTAGCACTTGAGAAAGCAATACCTCTTTTCTTAAACAAGTGCAGCGGTGATCTACTATACAAAACTGGCGACCGCATAGGCATTAACAACTACTGACCGATAAATCTGCTGTCAATATTTTACAAAGTATTTACAAAAATTTTAACGAATCGTCTGAGTGTCAAGTTTGACTTCAGGGGGTTCAGTATCACCGATCGCGACCAAACTGTCCGTACGCTGATTTAAAGATATAATGAAGACAACGTTCCGTTCCATCTGGCATTTATCGAATATCGGACAGTATTTGACACGTTGGAAACGTGGGCGGTGTTGCAAGCCATGAACGAAGCTAGAATTGACTCCAGATACGCAAAAATCATCGAATGTACTTACAGACATGCTACCCTTTACGTTAAAATACAAGAAGATCTAGTTACCGAAAAAATCGGTGTGCCGGAGGTGTACGCCAAAGTAATACAATTTCACCTAAATTATTTACTTTCGCTTTGGAAAGTGTCTTTAAGAACTTACGTGGGAACGAAAAGGCATTAGCATTGACGGGGAGTATCTAAGAGCCAAGAGAGCAATGGAAAGAGGACTGTTGGACGTGAGCATTAGAGATAAGATCCGAAATGAGGAAATCGGAAGGAGAACAGGGGTCATTGATGTAATGGAGCCAATTGCCAAAAACAAATGGCGATGAGCGGGTCATGTTGCTAGGGATGACATAAAGTGGACCAAAAGGGTCATGCAATGGAGACCTCTACAATCAAAACGGAGCGTAGGTCGACCCAAAGCAAGGTGGCGAGACGATATCCAGCGCCAAGCTGGGAAAAACTGGATGCAAAGAGCCCAAGACCGACAAACGTGGAGAATTATGGAAGAGACCTAAGTTCAGGAGTGTTGTAGAGTGTGAAAACAATTGTAAAAAAATTAATTCCTATCATTGACGAAAATAACTACCACAAACCAGAAACAATTAACTTGTTATTTACTAATATTTGTTTCATTATTAACAATCTAATAAAATTACAAATCAAATCAATATCAATTTATGAGATGGTCAAAATAAATAAAATGTAATCTAACGTTAATCAACATATAGGGCGTGTTGTGGACCCACCCAATCGCAAACGTAATTTTTTTCTGATGCAATTATACTGTGAGGATTATATTGTGCACCAGACTCAAAAAAAGTTTAATGGCGTAATAACAGGTAATCAAGCTGGTAATTCTAGCGAACAAATGTCGAAAGTTTGTTCATAAACACAAGTTATTTTATTGAAATCGTCTTGTTTAATGTTGGATTAAATGATACCTAAATATATGTATGTACGTTAGACTTGTTTTACCCGAAGAAAATGTCAAATTGGCATATAGAGTGAAATGTGATTTTCTTTAGGAAACACTTGTACATTTACTTATTCTGATCAAATAAATATTGAAGCCGTTATACAGTTTTACTTAATGTTTCTATCGGGATTAAACCTTAGACATTGATAAATTATTCTTAATTTTGGGAACTATCTGACTGCAAAACGTTTCCATTTAGGTGCGGAATGTTGGCATTCTATTGCCAATTTAATAAAATCTTGGCACATAAACAATACAATATTTTCCAAAATGATGCTCAATAAATGAAAAAGTCATTAGAAGGAAATCCAACACTCACGAACAAAGCAAAGACTTAAAAGGACTTCCAAGTTGGCATACAAGAAAAACCCACGGTGGACCTTATTTTATCCATGCGCTGAACTTAAGCTTGAAAGTAGCCGAAGAACTCGAGGTAGAATCTAAGAACCATATCGTGGCTGTTACGAAAAGTGGCTTGTAAAATCAGTAGAAAAATTACACACAGTAGGTAGGAAAGGAATTAACAATTCGAAAAAAAAAATATGAAACGGAAGAAGGCGATGGCAGCAAGTAAGTCATACGAGCGATACGGCACTATTAAATAGGAATAAAGTTTGTAGAGAAGGAGAAAAAAAGGGTTAAGTTAAACGAAAAAAAATCGATCTCTAATCACTTTATCAGCAAAAAATTGTTTGCTTGCAGTAATAAATACGGGTATTTATGGAAATGGCGTACAGTGGAATTTTTGATATTGACTGTTGATCTAAATTGTTATTTAATTAGATATCTCTTAAAAGCGTAAAAAGCGAAAAAGACGATAACAATTTAATTTATGAAAGTATAAACGGACTTGACACATACAGTCTGTTTCAAAAACTCTGCAACATATAGAAAAAGTTTTTATTATTGAATTGCGAAACAAAAATTATTATCAGTTAAAAGTTAGTCATTAAATTAAAAGTGAATGCACCAGAAATGGAAAGATAATTTATTTGAAGACTCGTCAAGAGAGTTTACTCTTGACCCGAATTGATCTAGATAGGATTTTTTTCTAAATACAAGTTCTGAATTAAAAGTTCTGCAAAAATAGAAAACTTTAAGAGTACAGATTGAAGTTTAGAATGTTTTTTGAACTGTTTTGCTTGATTTTGATTTTACACAATTTTTGTTTATTTCAAACGGTGGGCCACTAAATGTATGCCTTTCTTTAAAAAAAAGTGCATTGACAGCTAAATTATCAAATCTTGACCATTTTTATCATGCTCATCCTTAGTTTTTAGAAAGACAATGTATATTATTCAATACTCTTTATCAGAAAGTACCAGTTACAAACTGAATCCGAGATCTATTAGATCTATAGAGATTATAGAGTTTTATTATTTATTATATTATTAATTATAGATTATAGAGTTTTCGTAAAGTTCTCGACTTCATTTAGTGACCATGGAACACGGTAACCTGTACAGAAATTTATGGTAGCATTTTGTACAGCCATTTAATAATCACCTCGTCTAAACGTTTGAAATATTAGTAAAATTGTGAAAGGTACCTAGGTTTTTTTATTTGAATAAGAAAGGAGCAAAACAGAGTCTTCTTCTTCTTCTTCAGCCTCTCTCGGTCCACTGCTGGACGAAAGCCTCTACCAGGACTATCCCCAAATTTCTGTCCTGAGCTACTCGGAACAATTGTCTTCCTGCGCATCTTTTGACATCGTCCAACCATCTTTTTTGCGATCTTCCCACACTCCTCTTTGTTCCTCTAGGTCTCGAATGCGCCAGTATTATTGTCCACCTGTCTGTATTCTGCCTTACAACGTGTCCTACCCATTGCCATTTTAAATGTAAAACAGATTGGTTCTACAGAAATAATTTACTATTTCAAAGTCCATACATGCAGGTTGATTTTAAATATTAAATCAAGCACTAATCGTTTCGTAAAGGCGACACAGAATCGAAAAATTAATTACCTATATGTTTACACACAGAAATTAACAACTGACCTCAGATATGTACTAAGTCGCATCTTTGAGTTAACATAACAACCACGTAATGTTTATAATAAACAAATCCTTAATAACCCCAGTCTAAACAAAAATAGTTTTGACTTGTTGTTGGTGACAAAGTATTTATTTTGGGAATGTAGGGCAGTCTTGATTTTTTAAATTTTCGATCAACTTTATCAATCCAATTTCCCAGTGTGCATTTTTTCATATGAAATTTCTCTGAAATCCCTTTAAATAACCGGAAACGCAAAACTAAGATGGAAAGAACATGTCACATAGAAACAAAAATGGTTTTATTTTAAAATATAACAATATTACCGACTTATAAGCAGGTCTTTCAAAATAACTGCGCTCCAACAAATTTTGATCTTCATGAAAGTTATTCAACATCTATGGATCTATGGATGGGGTGGGCCCAAAATACACACATCCATAGGAATCAAACAATTCGAGATAAAAGACTGCGCGACCTCACAAATGCATAAAGGTTTGTCAAGAATTTTCATAGCATCATGGACCTTGAGGTCCATCGAGATTTTGGAGCCTCGACTGTTGAATAAGAAATCAAGCATTACGTGGAGAAACCTGGAAGTACACATAGAACATCAAGCTTCAGAAGCTTGACTAGAGATGCAAACTTAATACTAGTAGTACCGTGAATTAAAGCGATCGAACCCCTTCGAATTCATATAGTGTCAACAGATACAGAAGCCCCAAAAAGCTGTAGAACGTTGTTGGACTGACGCAGATAATCTTACGGTCGGTTATCTTGTTTGAATAGTTT
Source organism: Dendroctonus valens (assembly GCA_024550625.1). Taxonomy (NCBI): domain Eukaryota; kingdom Metazoa; phylum Arthropoda; class Insecta; order Coleoptera; family Curculionidae; genus Dendroctonus; species Dendroctonus valens. The sequence continues at coordinate 52,948 of JAJTJO010000463.1, forward strand.
TAATAAAAAATAAAACGAAAAAATGTTTCAACCTCGGTCGTGGCCGTTAGCATATCTGTTGCAGTGTCTGAGTTTTTAATTAACTTACTTTCAAACAAAAAATATGTGTGCATGCTGATGGTTCATGGAAAATGCTATTAAATCGATAAAACCAAGTAGTCATAGTAAAGGTGATCATTAACACTTTTTCCAATAGGTGACAAAAAGTTGCAGATTTGGAGGGCGACCACCAGACTTTGTGGGTACTTCAACTGCTTAACTTTCATGATCATAAATAAATCCAAAATCTTATATTTATTTGTTTAAAAGGTCAGAGCTACTGTGTGTGCTACTTTATGGAAGGTTTTACGCAAAATTTGGATCGCTCTCTCATCACGTTATTAACCATCCCATTATTAACCTATGAAATAATAATGTTTGTGTGCCAATATTTATTCAAGTTTGTGAGGAGCGACCTAAGACCAAAATAGATTTTTTTTATTGTTGTACTGGAGGGGATGTTGCAAAGGCTAAACGAACATTGAATGCCAAAACGCAAAAGCGTAAGTCGGGGTTTATGGCCACTGAAAAATACATGGTGAGTTATGTTGTGCAAGTTCTTTCTATAAAAGATGATTTAACACTCACTAAAGAAACTGCCAGGAGAATTGAAGCGTTCGAACTCTGGTGTTACAGGACAATACTGAAAATATCTTGGACACATAAAACTACCAACACAGAAGTTATGCGACGGATGAAAAAAGAACCAGAACTGTTAGATGCCGTTAAATATCGGAAATTTCAGTATTTCGGCCACATAATGTGGAACCCAAATAGATACGGACTGCTACAGGAAATCCTACAAGGCAAAATTAACAGCAGGAGAGCACCTGGCCGAAGAAGAATATCTCGGTTGGCAAATCTTAGAACTTGGTTTGACAAATCATCAACAGAACTTTTCCGAATCGCCATAAACAAAGTAAGAATAGCCATGCTGATAGCCAACATCCGGAACGGATAGGCACTTCAAGAAGAAGAAGTCTGGAGAAGTTGGCTGCAGGTAATTAGGTCGTACAGAAAAATGGTAAATAAAACGAATTCTCACTATAAACTGAGATATTTGCAATAAATTAAATCATAAAATAAGCAAGAGTGTATTTGACTCACATCTGCTAATGACATGTTTCTCATTCACATTACGTAAATACATTGTTGTTACCATATGCATATATAGGCAAAGGTAAAAGGTAACACTAAAGAGCAAATAGAAGAAGTGGAAAAAGCGAAGTTTGAATCTGCACAGCTGGATGTTAAAAAGGAAAGTTTTCTGCACAAAGTTGATGATCACGACTGAGTATGACTTCAGCAATTCGTAGTTCAGTTGCGGCCCCTTTCACTTCTTTAGACAATTTGGACTTTTCCAGAAGACCAATTTGCTCACAATAAATAGCACATTGGTCCCGTGTGTCTATCAGGTCGAAATAATGACCGATTTTGAGTCTCCACATGGACAGTATATTTTATTTCATTCCAATGTATTCCTGGGTTTTCAGTCAATTTTATTGTCACTAATTATGGTGTTATGTGATGAGCCCTGCGTTTCGTCCCGGGTCTACCTATTGGACTCGTCAGTAAGGCTTAGGTAGACCCTGCCTTATACGCCGGACATCGGTTATACGCGTTCGGACGTAAATGAACCGAGCCGGTGTAGATCTTGTGCGGTGAGATGTTGGCAACCCGTGTTGCCGATGCTGCCGCTCGTTCCATTCTGCTTTTTTTCCCAAGCATCTATCTTTATATATTCTTTTTCCTGACTGTACTTTAATTCATTCCAATGTATTCCTGGGTTTTCAGTCAATTTTATTGTCACTAATTATGGTGTTATGTGATGAGCCCTGCGTATATTAGTATATTTTATGTATTTTAGACATTGTTATATATTTTAAGTGTTGAAAGTCTCAATTGAAAAATTAACGGTTAAGGCATGTTTTTCAACTAATTGCTGTTGAATTGAATGGTGGCAACTGTACGTTTTCACAAAAACAAATTAATATAAGTGTTATTTTTTATATTGATAATAACAGTAATAATATTAAAAAGCTTAGACAAGTTTAACAATGCTTTATTTGTGATGTTTAGCTATCTCTTGCCGCAAATTTTTTTCGTCCATACGACTTGAGCTAAATGTACATAGTTTTCACGTACGTGACGTATTACTTACGTCAATAATAGCCTGGTAGTACGGTCGAATTTAACGAGAGATTACGCTAACTTCGGCTTTCTTATGTAACATCCTGGGCGTTAAAACTTTATTTGAAGATGTTTGTCTGTTCCTTTATTTTACTCTCCAAGTTAAATATGTACAGCTCGGCAGGGGTTAATTAGAGCTACGTAATGTATTTCCTCTAGATGTAGGCAAATTATATTTATAATGAGAGATGTATTCAGCAAGCTGTTATCAGCTGTTCAAAAATTGTAAATTTGGGCATTAGCTAATTTTGTTTTAACCCATATTTCATCCTAGTATCTATAAATTCAATTCAACCAAAAATATTCTCGAAAAACTACGCTGTGTTTATTTATTCATCTCTGAAATTTCAGCACCATTCATTTACATTTGCGTAACACCAAAACGCTGTGTGCTTGGTCTGACGTCAGAGACACAAGACTTCTAATGTAGACTATTCGGTGTTATATTTGTAACGTGCTAGTGTTGTAAGTAGAATTTTATTTGGATAATATGAAAAGTGAAGAAAGAATGGCTGAAATAGAGTTTAAGGAAATACGGTCTAATATATTCGCCTATCTTCCATTATTAGATTGCTGTACTTTTAGTTTCAGAGTTTTCTACCATAAACGAATTGCTTACATTCGAAAACCAACATGCCATGAAAGTTAGAAGGTAAGAATGACGGTTTTTATAAATGACCTGACTTTTTGCTGCAGCTAACAAACAAAATAAATGTGTAGAACACTATTTAAATATATGATAATTCGGGTCTCGGAAACATATTGACCCTACAGAATAAAGTAGTTGAATTGTTTGTAGCAGACTAGTTGTAACTGAACATTACGAAGCATACAGCAAACTTACGAGAATTTTCTATTTGGAAAAATAACTCAATTAATTTTTTTTTAAGTACAGCGACAACTTTGCATTCAAGCAAATATTTTTTCACAAGTATGTCAGCGTCATCGCGCACCCTGCATAAAGGAAAATTTTCTCTTCAAAATTTTGAATGTATAACAATGTCGGAATCTTATCATGTTGATCTGTTCGGGGAGACTCTAAATCGGTAAAATCTTCCACATGCTGACGCGCAAACAAATCTATTGTCTGTTATGGTGCGTTCAGGCCTAACAAGCCGAGCGCGAGCCGAGCCTGATCCGCGGCAAATTCGTTGGATATTTCGTCAAATCACCGACAGACGATAGATTTTCTGTCAGTCTTTTGACGAAAAATCAAAATAATTAGTCGCGGATCAGGCTCGGCTCGGGCTCAGCTCGTTAGGTCTGAACGCGGCATTATAAGCAAAGTGATTCTTTTCAGAAAGTCTAAGTCGCCGATTAAAACTCATTCGAGCTTAATGAGGTCAAAACTAGAACAATTATGAAAATCCATGTTTCAAGGTTTTCCACATATTTGCATTAATCTTAATCTTCCAAGTAACGCTATACCAAATTTTAGTTGATAAAGAGCTGCATCCCCATAATTTTATCAACTTTGCATGTTTTCGTGACACCTTTGATTTAACATAAAACACTAATATTATAGATAGATGACTCATTCATTTTGGAATATTATTCAATTATTTTCAACTGAGTAGAGGGAACAAATTAATAGTTAAGTTTTGTTTTTATTTGCCTCTTATTTTCTCCTGTTAACTTCGTTGACTTACGCATAAATCAGCAGGTATTTACGTAATGTTATTAAGGCAAACGTAATTTACAAGTGCATCAAATGCATTGTTGCAATATTTCTAATTCCGTTTTATTCAAAAATTTCAGTTATTTTTCGTTCTATTTCTTCTGTACTCCCTAAATACTCCCAGATAACGTCTCCAGAAAATTGAGGCGATTTTTGATTCACCATGCATAATAGATAGTACACAAATCAGCGAAAATAGTGAGCGTTTTCAAAGCAAACTCAAATAAGATATACTACATTAATTTGCCCTTGTAATTTAAACATTTTTTTTTCGCTTTGACGGTTGGCAATTGCAGGGAAGGAGTTCTAGTTTCATTTTTCTAGTGCTCACTAATTTCTATTTCATATGAATGGTAATTTTGAAGATGAAAAAGTAAACCACACAATAACAAGTTGATTTCGAATCAATGGGAAGACATTCCAATACAGATTCCGCATAGCAAAATATTATTTATTAGTTTAGACGTCATAATCTCAAATAGTTTTGTTGAAAATATAATATGTTAGGCTGTTATATGACAATCACCGTTATCTACTACATTTATTTGATCCTTGAAACTTAGACCAAACTAACGATGTGTTTCTCTATGTAAATAGTGATAATAAAAAGAAAAAGTTGTTCTTACTTTTAATGAAAGGAACGCATACGCATCATTAATTTAATTTTAAGCAAAAGACAAAATAACACATAAAACTACCACGTGTAGGATATGATGAAATATTGTGAAAATATTAATTTAAAATTAGCGCACCTCGAATAGAATGTTCGAAGCCTATTTTTGATAAAATGCAACTAAGATGGTGCTAGCGAGTCAGTTAAATTAGTTCAAAAAAGTTTAGGAGCCTAATGAAATTGACCAGTCGAATAGCTATTAAATAATTGTGATAATAACGAGGATTTTAATATGGTTTGGAACTCGTAACAATCAAGATTTGTTAGATTTTACCAATTGTGGTGTATATATATCTATATATATATATATATATATATATATATATATATATATAGATATATATATATCTATATATATAGTATATATATATATTAAGTTAGAATTTCATTATTTGTCCATCATGTGCCAACGTAGAACCTGTCGGTTTCCGATAAGAAAAAAAGTAAAGAAATCCAAGAGTAATACATCAACATTTGTTAAATATGCCCAAAATATTTTTGCCTTCGTAATCATAAATGCATTGGAGATCATTCGGATGGTATACGAAGCAACGACACAGCTGTCAATGACATTAGGTATGCCGACGACACCGTTCTGATTGCAAATACTCTCGAAGACCCACAGATGCGGGAGGACAGGATTACGCGAATTGTAAAATTATCGCCTTGCCGAAAATATAGGCAAAACGAGATGCTGATACTATTACATCGAAGAGCAACATGCGCCAGCTAACGATAGACACGAAAAACTCATAATTACGGAGCATACAGCATAATTACGGAACGTGATCCTGACAGAAAGAAACGGCTAACCACCATGGATTTGTCGCTGGAGCTAAAAACAATAATTTTATGACGGCCTAAAAACCAGGAAAACTCACCAGTTCCAAGGAATGGCTTCGAAAGCCTAACCCTATGTATAAAACGCCTCTACGGGGAAGAAATATCGAGGTTACACCAGCATCTGAGCAAGATGCGAAAAAGGAAAGCACAACTGCTTTCGTCACTTGCTTTTCTAAGCCGATGCAGGGATACCAATATCATACCTTGTTTCCTAAGGCGCAAAAGAACTCTAAAAACCACAAAAGCTCACGGAATCCACAACAGGACTGAGAAGTCATTTCTAAGGGAAAGAATACACAATGTGAGAAGCAAACTTGCAGCAACGGACAATCGTCCTCTATCTTCGCCAATCTGACTGGAATAAGGTCGATGTCATCTCTTACAACAGCATGCAAAGAGAACTAGAGAAAGCCACGCAGGGGCAAAAGCAAAAGTTTGAAAAATTGGAAAAACTGAAATTAAAGACTCAAACAATTCAAACCACACCAGGCCTGGACCCAGCACGAACTGTGGTTAATCTCAGCAGTCATACTTTAACACCTGAGGAGCAATCTGTCTTGGCCAAGGGAGCAAACTTTGCTACCAGTCCGAAAGTGATTCCAATAGAGAAGATCATCTCTGGCAGCGAAGCGGCACTGCAAGGACTTCCGGAACAAGCAGCAAATGAAATACGCCTGAAAACCGCCCAAATCCTTCGGAGAGGAAAACCACCGCAAAGCAATCTAAGGGGAGAAGAACAACAAGCTCTCACAAAAATAAGAAGGAACACAAAGATCGTTGTCCTGTCAGCTGACAAAGGCAATGCTACTGTCATCATGAACAGAGAGGAAAATGAGCAGAAGATCCAAGACCTACTGGGTCCAGCTACCCACACAAATCTCAAGGACCCGACTCAGGTCAAGCTCAGGAACATCAACCGCCTTATAAAAATGTCGTCATTAGACGAGAGCGTCATGAAGAAGATCATTAAGTCAGAAGCCCTTCGACAACGTTTGTATGGATTACCTAAAATTCGAAAGGAAGGAGTCCCACTTTTCCCACCACCACGATTGTCAGTGGCCCGGGATCGCCAACATTCGATGTGGCAAAATATCTAGGATCTGAGACTGGAACCAACGGACATGTAAGTCAGTTTCGATGTCGTTTCACTGTTCACAAAAGTACCCGTGGACGAACCCATAGAACTAGCGTCGGAGCTATTTGAGGAGAGTACCGCTAATCTCCGCAACGCTTGTCTAAACGGCACATACTTCCTTTCGAATGGAGACTGGACGAACAAAAGGAAGCAGCAGCCATGGGCAGCCCACTCAGCCCGGTTGTAAACAGAAAAAAATTTGCAATGGCGCTAAACCGGATATGGTTTGCAGCACTCACCAACGCAAAAACGGCAAGGAAAGCTAACGGCACAGCACATCAAGAAGAATCTACTACACCGGAGCATAAACACAAACAACATAATGCGTCGACGCCGATGACACAGACATCGCAAACCAAGTCATCACAACCGATGCATAAATACGGACTGCGCCCGAGGGACCGGGATCACCTCTGAAGATGCAAGCCACTCGTGCTTGCGAAACGTCAGGAAGAAATTCTATTTTACGACGGCCTAAAAAACCGAAAAACTCACCAGTTTCAAGGAATGGCCTCGAAAGCCTAACTCTATGTATTTCAAAATGAAGTTGAGAAAACCGCCGAAAATCAATTTTTCCAATGAAATCCCCCATTTTTGACAATTTTATCTTATTCAGTATTAAAAATAAGGGTAAGCTTGTGTAAGGTTATCTATTTCAAAAGTGTTTATTTTTCGAAATATTGTCAATTTAATGGTTTTAATGTGGCTATTTTGCCGCATCTTATTTTAAATGAAGTCACCTCAGTCAGTTGCCTCATAGTAGTATTAGTATTAATACTACATGATAGTAAGCGACAATGTTGTTTTATAACAAATTAATTGTGAAGTGTTTTCAAATTACTAACTGAGCGATATGGTCAAAGTCTCAGGCCGGTCGTCCTTTGAAAGCGTTTTCGTCCGAATTACGTTTCTCAAAAATCGGACGAAATAAATGTAAAAATGTAATTAAGGTGAAAATTGTGAATTGGCAAGAAAACCAACAGAGCTACCAAATAAACAGTTCTGGTAGTTTTTTCGAAGACACTCAAGATACCACGCCTAAAGCGGATGAACTCGGTTGCATCATCAAAACATGAGTCTTATAGAAAGATAAATTACCAGCGAGTTTCCTAGAAATGCATCGTATCATTCTCCCGATTTTTTAAACAACATAATTTTATAGAAGAACTTTGACCATCAATAGCTGAGGGTCAGACCTTTTTTCCTAATAAAAGCCAAAGAATGGCTCAAAGGCGTCGTACTGCCGTTTTGATCATATCCCTTCGGGACACCCTGTATGCTTTTGAAAATGCGATCAAATGAATCAGAACATATCATGGTTGTCTTGAAAAGAGCTGGCATTGCGCTATATCCTAATAAAAAAATTAGTTTGAGTCAATAGCTTTAATTTCTCGACACAAAAAAACATATTTGCCTCCATGTCTTGGCTACCGAAGCAAAATGGTATTTTGAGATCTGAATGATTTTTAGCATATATTGCATCTTCAACGCCAGTTTGGGCATATGAAATCGATTAATGGTGAATCGCCTTTTTTGCGATTTTGGTAAGAGATATTTCTAAATCCTTTATATTGAGACACTTCCAAGCAACGCATTAACTAAAACGCAATTACCTAGTTCAACTGGCACTGTCCAAGTTTTTTAATGTGTGAAACTCGGCCCACTTGAATTTGCTAAACACAGGAATTTTTCCATTTATTCCAGAGAATCATCAAAACATTGCTTTCGTGCTTCAGTTCACGAACCTGAATTCACCTACATAACAGGATTTAAGCTACTGAAATTATGACCGAGACTACTAATGAATAATTTGCAATGAAAAGGAGACATCCGTAAACCGATTTGTATGCAGTCGTTGCGAATATTTAACCACATTTTGTGGAAAACAAGAACGTGCAACTAATCTACATATTGCAGACGCACTGACCCGACGTCATCCCAAACCGAAACAATGTGCATTTAAGAGTCAGGTCACATTGAGCACCCACGATGATGACTCTTGAGAAATTCTATCAGGCGCATTATACGCAATGTTCAAAATTAATTATCCAATATTTTCGCATAACCCTTGCAAGTAGTACGCATATATCTTTACGACAGAAATGCGAATTTTTGGCAGTCGATTTGCAAACTCAGATGGAAAGATGTTCTTTATTTTGGTACTATTTTATATCTATACTTTCAGCTATAGATAGACAGATAGAGACAGATACGTAAAAGCTTATTTTAAAACCAGATGTTATAATAAGATGTTATAATATAATATGTGAGTAATAGCATATACAAGCAATGAAGAAACTCATTGTTGCTCTTTGTTTTATTGCTTGCTAAGCCCTAATGATGCAGAAGTAAATATGCGAAATGTATGCAGCTGAAACAGAGGAGATTTATTTCTAATTATAAAACAAAGTTCATTATCTTCAACGTTTTTATTATTCTAAAATGACTTTCTCACAAAATACACGTAAATGAATGGAAGCGATCCTGGATTAAACGCTACTGAAATTATTGCAATTCACGAAATTTATTGTGTGCTTACATCCAAAAAGCTAACGATAACTTTCAATTCAACCGTCCATGAAATTTCAGCGTAAACATGCCGACAATTGCGAAACATAAACAATCAAAACATAACATTATTTCCGATTAAATTACCAAATCATTAGCGCGATTACTTTCACTCGTACCTCGTGTGTTGTGTTCTTGATTCAAAACTGACTAAGAAAACTAGATATATTTCGGGCAACTCAAAACACATATGTATAAATATGCCCAAAAACAATCCCACTGACGTTATTTGTCATTATAAAGGGACTCAGTGCCAAGTTGTTGCCGAGTAAACACAGAAAAAAATTCATTCCATCACATAATTTGGCAAGCAACAGCATTTCTGAATCACCAATTTCATGGTTTTAAAATCAAAATTTTGGCTGGGCCGATCATCATTTGGAAGTTGGTGACTGTCGCGTCCAGACTGATTATTTTAGTCTCTAGATATTAAGTGATATTTTGTTTTATTTTCGTCACGCTCGGAGAGATAACATAGACTGCTTTAAGAAAATCTAATTGTCATTCAGCTCGGTATATGTTTATCCAGATACACAAGTGTAGAAGATATATTCAGTGAAGTTTTCGTTTGTAGTTGGAATCTTGGTGTTTTGTGACTTCTACATTGGTAAGATTATCATCAGATTTTGCACGCAACAAGAAAACAATAATTGTTCTTACTTATCTAAAATTGTTTTCATCAAATAAGTACTCTTAAAACTAGACCACTCAAAAATAAGTTTTCTTTATTTTAACGTATTTATCCAGCATAAAATTATTGGTATATTCTCAAACTGTAATATTATAACTCACCCAATATAAGATTAACTACTTCCGTGGAAAAGTTTCAAGCAACATATGTATGCTTACATAAAACATTTTTAGTAAAGCTTAATAAATTATAACATTTTGTAATGGTTAGACTTTCGTCTCCAATGCTTGATTTTGCTGAGTTTTTTCGGACTATTAAGATGTCGGGGAAGGAGGTTCTGATCGACGTTGCGCAAGCACGAGTAGTTTGCATCAAAGGTGTTTCGCTCGAAAGCACAACAGTCATTGTAAGCTTTCGAAAGATGCTGAACAATGAATACGGTTTGTCCCAGCAAACTCTGTATTTAATAACTTTATTAAAAACGTTAACGTCGAGTATTCCATCGACAATACACTGAAACGAATCCCAAATCCGATTCTACTTAGCTGATTTTTGAAAAATGAAATATGCAAATCTAAAATGTTTATGTATTTGAATTCAAGTCATAAATCACATTTCATAATTGGATATTTCCATATTCCACGATATTTTAAGTAACTGAAATTGGTAGTTGCTTGAGCATTTCACAGTTGTAACTCTCATTAGAGGAAATATGTGTTTACAAGTTTTCAATTTAAAATCCCAATTATGATAGTAAAGGAACAAAATTATGTAAAGATATGATATACACTGAGGTCGCCGTTATTTTCGTACAGTATCAAAGATGTATAAATTTTTATTCTTCACTTCCAAAAAACTAAGGGCCGAATTCAAGAACACCACACATACATAACTCATCTCAAATCCAACTTTCACTCATCTGCCACTCACGTTAGGGTGAGATGAGGGGTCCCTAACTGATGCCAACTTTCGGTATTCAAAAACGAGACTTGTGAGGCTCTAACTTGAGTGACAGCTGGTTCAAACAAAACAGTTTTAGTAGATTATGTTCTATTAAGCGAATAACTTCATTCCGGCTTTATAACTTAAATATTAATTATATAGTTAATAATTAACTATATATATCAAGATAAGTGATAAGCACAGTTTCATGTCGGGGTCTAAGAAGCAAGTTTAGAATGGCAGAATGTTCGAATAGCCATTGCCAAAGAATGCCAACAAACATTCCAAAACAGCAGGAATTGAAAACAAAAAGATTAGAGGAAAATAAACAAGTTTATAATAAATTCGTGTTTTTACATACAAAATTTATTAATATTAAGCCGTTGATCTGGTAAAATGTATATGAATGAAAGCCGCTCTGATTGCTCTACCTCTCATGCTTGGCGCTTTGGAGTGGGGAAAGCTTTCAGTTTCCCCCTAATTATATTTTCATCGATTTCCTGGTTGGTATCAATGGCAATATTAGGAAGCGCCGCTGAAGCTTCTGAAGCTTGAAATTCTGGTGGAATGTCGTAATGACTTTGCAAGCACTTTTCCATACACCAAAAGCGCGTTCAAAAACATTCTTTGTTAAAATATGTGCGTTCTTATATCGCTGCTCAGCTCTTCTTATTGGGTTTTTCATTGGAGTATACATATACCTATTCTGGGCATAAACACTATCTCCCTATAAAATCACTGATAAGCTGCCATTTTCCAATCGCATACATAAGGAACTGCTATCATGAGCAGAGCCTGGCCAACGAATAACAATATCTGTAAGCTTTAAGTTTGTTACAGCTACAGCTTGCACGTTTAGAGACATCCATCCTTTCCTATTCTTGTACAGTTCAGCATGTGATCCACTTGGGCTTGCTATTTCAATGTATATACCAACTATACACCCAATCACTTCAGGAAAACTTGCAATTTGATGAAACTATCAGATTTTAATTCGTCAAAATGCACCAGATAAAACTTACGTACGCTATAAGGGGACGAATTCTGAATACAGTTAGGGTGAGATGAGTCTGATTTTAGTGCGAGTGATACTTGAGTGTCGTTCTTGAATTCGGCCCAGTCTGGTTTTATTGGGCTAAGATCGATAGATCTCTGAATATTACTTAATTTATCTTGCTAGTTAATTGTAAATATTAGATATCTTATCTATCATCCTAGATGTGATAAAATAAGATAAACAGCGTCCAAGTGATAAAACACATGGAAGGATTTCTTTCCAAATAAATTATCTGGAAAGGTAATATGTCGAAAGGCAAGAATATGATTTATATAGTAAAAACTTTAGCACGCTTTTGTTGACCTATGTTTTCCATCATTGTTTTACATACTTTGAGATCGAAAACAATATTGACTATGATAACCTTTCTAATTTCAGCTAATTGATTTCGACTATTTCGACGGGACACCACAATTTATTGCTTATAAAGCTAAAAAACACTTGTTATAGCAAGTAATAATAAAACTGTAACTAACCGGTATTAACGATAATTTGCAAACACTGTTCACTTTGAGGCTGAGTAAAATATGTTCTGCAATTGTTTTGGAATCGTCCAGTAACGGTATCTTCAACTTCTTTTATTAGCAGTAATTTACTAAAGAACTATAGATCCAGTGATACGAAATCATAAGAAACACTTGCAAACATGTTCCTTTTCACAGTAACTGATTCATATTCACTTTCATCTTTGTAGTGCGAGTAAAATGATTCATCTGATAACAATATAATAAAATGCGTTTTCTTGTAAAAATTCAAATAGATGTTAAAACATCCTTAAGCGTTTCAGTATCTGTTATATTTTATTAAATCAGCAAAAGTTGATAGCTAGGAAAAAACTCATCTTTGTTCATTAAGCAAATTGCATTAGTTTGTTACGTTTGTCTCAAGAATCTAGCATATTTAAGAATGCATACATATATACATAACAGTTACATACAATTTTCAGTTTATTTCTCGAAGATGCATACCCAAATTTGCTTTTAAACCAGGTAGTTCAATGCACCTTTGGCAGACTATTAGTATAGCTACAAAGTCTGATCTTGGAGACTTAAAATATATAACAATTCCGAACATGCATAAAGTTTACGCTCCTTGGAGAACCTTTAGATCGTAATTCATCTTCTAAATGATGGCAATTATTGCTTCTTTTTGTTGAGACCAAAACAGTTGTTAAAGAAACTGAAGTTGATGGCAACTGAAGAGCTCATTATTCACGTCATACTGCTCGCGCTACTTATAAGCAACGATTTAGATCGTTTTGAGTCAATTGAAAGAAGCACTAACGCAACACGTGAAGAGCCATTTAAAGTTTTCGTGCAGATTCTCATTGATCTCACAATAAATTTTGAAGAAACTGCGAATGCGTAACAGTTGAAGCAGGACACGATCTCCACAATTCTATCTACTTTATTCGCCAAAAAACTTTCTTTTAATGCCAAGTTGTGATATTAGGCCCATACAATTTCGTAAGCAAAAAAAATGAGGCTGTTAAGTGACTAAATATTAATTTTTAAAACGATAAACTCTATTGCCAATTGTAAATCACCCTGTAGTTTATTGAATTGTACATTGTTCTTGATAGATAATAACTTGGTTTACACACAATTTATTTATTATTGCAATCGCTTTTGATAGTCTTGAAATAAGAAAGTGGACTGGATTTTTACGCAGGAACACTCGTGTATACGTTGTATTTATTTATAGTAGCTTATCTGGTGTATTGTCTATATACATATGAACAAACATACATATATATTATCTTATAACTACTAACAGAAATATTATCAAGACAATATAACCGCACTGTACTTGTGGAGATTTCCATTTATCTTATTATTAGTTGCTGATGCAATAACATTATTGGAATAACATGTGGCCACAAGATTTGTACCTAACCAGATACCAATTTGTTTTCCTGTTTCTTTGATTCCAAATTTGTTTTTCCTAACATTTGATGGTTCAACGAATTCCACTGCGGCGATTCAAGCAGCAGCAATCACTATATGGAATCGAAACTTGTGCTACTTGTCGGCCAAATCGTAGTTTTTCTTACAAATAATTAATAAAGCAAATTATTGATCTGAATAATAACTTTTTCAAAAATGTGATAATATGAGCAAATTTTGTTATAATAATTAGTTTTCATCATCTTCGCTTGAAGTGATTAGTCTCTATTGGAAAAGCAAATAATGAAAATGTGGAGCTAACCTCTGATTATTCTTCAAATGTTTAAATTTGCATGGAAATGAAGGCAGTTAAAGTTTTCTACACAAAAGTTTTGCTTTTGCTTAATACTAAAAATGCGCTTAAACGAGAAACTATTTGGAGCAAGGAACTTTAAAGTTCTACAATCAAACTAAAAGACGCGAATGGAACTTCGAGATAAAGTTTCCAACAAATTTTAAATTTCATAACGAATACTTTATTCAAATCCTGCAGGATCGGTCATCCCTATTGTCTAAACAATGCTGCAGAGCCGATGTTATTTCCATAAGAAGATAAGGACCGATTTTGCAAGCGCGAATGTAAATGTTATTAACTTTTTCTTTTTCTCTATTGCTTTATTGCAAACATATGTATCCGTTATCTTTGTGGAAATTTACAACAGGACAATTGGTAGATGAACCGATCTGTTAATATTGAAACTTAGAAGGTTGCTTAAGTGAGTAATTGTATAAAATTTGTTTTTCAAACCAGATGCTGAAAACTTCGACTGTTTAGAAATACCAATAAAATGTTAAAATAGACGTGGCAGATGTATAAAAGCGAAAAAGTTTATTTTACTTTGGCTACAATGGATTTGAAATTGTTTCACCGAATCCGATTAATTATTTATAAGTCCTGAGCTGTTTCCAATCAAATATCGGAGCCCACATTAGATATAATGATTTATAAAGAATGTTACTATTTTCTTTGCCTAAGTTGTCTATTTTTCAATTTCTTGACTATTGTCCATATTCGAACAGGACTTTCCAAATCTTTCAGGGAACATGTTATCACAATCTCACTGGAATAACTGAAAATAGACGTGGCTATTAAATACTTTCCTGAAAATCGCAGTTTCAATATTGTTTATCGTAATATTATGTGTAAATATAGGACTTGAGACTGTTTTGATCACATAATTTTTAATGGGTGGGCAATTTTCCAGAATGAATAATTGTTGTCAATTTATCTGCCGAGTGTTTGTCTGCAGTCTTGGACCGTCGTAAATAAAGTATCATCACTTTGCTTTTATAATATTTTACATCGAATTCTCAAGTGTTTGCACAAAGCCATTACATAGTAACTAATTATTCTAAATACTGGCAAAACGCAATTTTTCGCTTAAAATGCTTCTGAAATTACACATTTTAATTTTCTTAAACAAAATATTAAGTCTTTGAATTCTTGAATAGCATAAAAATCAATAATTTATATCAAACATTAATCGACATTTTAAAAGAGCAAGATGTAATATTCGCCGTAAATGAAAAAGGAAATAGCCTGATCAAGTACAACTAGGAACGATCTACGTAAATTAAAAGAAAATTTACTAATGAAATAAATGACCAAAAATATTTACCCCCATGTCCAGACATGAAAGCTCTTTACAAAAATGTTTTACTCGACTATTGATCTCGGTGAAATGCTTTGAAATGCAAATCTATTTATTTTCTTCATGTTACCGGGAATGGCACAAGAAATCATCATTAATATTATAATTAAATACAAAACTGTTGGATTTCTGCGTAAATCCTTAGTTAGGTATAATTTAGAAATGTAACTTTGTTTTATTATGCTTGACTTCTTGGAACTTTATGATCATAAGACCACTCCCGAAGATGCACCCAGGCAAGCGGCTGCAGGGTAGTAAAACGACGAGTCGTCACAAAGGTTTCTGGTAGAACGCCTCATTGGAAACTAGCTTAGCTCCGTGTACGTGTTAAGTTTTTTGTCTTAAGTTTTGTTTATTAAATGCATTGTTTTCGAAGCGTCTGCTAATTACTTTAACGGGTTATGGGCCCAACACGCTTCCACTGCGCCAGTACATTTTATTGAGAAAAATCTTAAGCCAAGCTTGGCATCGTATAAGTATCGCGTCGGATAGTCTCATGTGCAACTGCCGTTTTCCATACTTTGTGTGAGTGCTCGTAACGATTTTTATTATCATGGCTGATAAAGAAATATTGGACTTAACAAAGCTCAACGAAACAAACTATGAGGTGTGAAAGTTTGGAATGCAATTTATGCTAGAAGGCAAACATCTTTACGGCTTCATCGACGGTAGCTACGAAGAGCCCGATAAGGAGAAGAAAGCTGCTGACTGGACCAAGTGGAGAACGCTTTCTTCACAAACAGCCACAATTTTGCTAAGCTCAGTGGAGAAGAAATTACATCGTTATCTAATGAACTGTAGAACTCCGCATGCAATATGGGATAAGTTAAAGGAACTGTATGGAACAGCAAGCAGCGATATCGTGGACAGCGCCTTCCAAGATTTTTATGACTTCCGCATCAAAGACGGCGAAGCAGTTGCACCGTAGCTCGAGCAGTTCGAATTCATCTGCAGAAAACTTGAAGATGCAGGCAAGAAATTGTCTGATAAGGATATGGTTTCTAGACTTTTGAATAGTCTACCGCAAAGATTTTCGGTTTTTCGTATGGCATGGGAATGCACGCCCAAAAGCGAAAAGACTAAGGATGGTCTTGTCGTACAGCGTCCTTGGCCCTTCAAATCGACGCTCTAAAAGTAAAAGTTGAAAGCCAACAGCAAGCAGAGATTAAGTCCAACGCTGGAAAAGTCAAAGGAAAAAAGAGCTTCGAAGATTTAAAGAAAAGTACAAAATGTGCCGTGTATAAGAAGAAAGGTCACTTGGCGCGAGAGTGTCCCGAAAAAAATCCAAGGGAACAATCGCTGGGATCGTTTGTAGCAACAGCACACATCAGGGATTTGAGGGAGCTCTTAGGTGGACCAGCCGATAATGATCAAGATATTTGGCTGGCCGACTCGGGTGCTAGCATGCACATGACCTTCCGATCTGATTTTTTAAGAGTCTTGAAGCAACAAATGACACCCACTAGGTAAAAATTACTCACAATAAGATGCTGCGCGTGGCAGGCAACGACACAATCATAATTGAAGAGCAAATCAACAGAAAAATAATCAGTCATGAAATGCAGAATGTGCTTCTAGTACCGGAACTGAAAAGAAATTTGTTTTTGATTCCAACAATTAACGACGAAGAATTCTGGTTCTACACCTGTAAAAATACATGCTAAGTGCGTGGCCAAAACGGCGAAGTGGTAGCACGCGGCGAGAGGTACGGAAAGTTATTCAAAATGCTTTTCAAAGTTGAAGTTTCCGAGACGTGCAACCTCGCTGAGTCGAAAGATAACGACTCGCTAAAACTGTGCCATGAGAGACTAGGACACATAAATGTGCGCACAGTGATTAACAAAAGCAAAGTGCTTAGCGATAAAAATTTTGAACGTCAGAAACATAGCGATTCTTTTTGGGAAATGTACGTAATGGGTAAGCAAACCCGCAAGCCACACGCATTGTCAGAACACAACAGCAATTTTAAACCAGAACGAGAAATTCAAGACGCCGGAATTGACGATAATCATCAATAAGATATAGTATTATTGCTCCAGATCAACAAATTGTTGATGAAGTGGGAGATAATGAGCAAAACGGCGAGCAACAAGAAGAGAACCAGCGCATCGACAACCAGCACACGCTGTGCCAATGACTAACCGAGAAGCCATGTCAAGCCCAGACATGCATATTCTAAATTGTCTACAATTTCCCATTCTGTAATAATTTTATTTTTTATGTGAACAATTTTATCTCGCTTTAGCTGGCAGAATGTTACGCAGTTAAAATTATGCAACTTAATCTGGGGCCAATGCGTAAATGATGTTCCCTGACCTAAAATGCAGAATAACCATTTCCAAGAAACTCTAAATAGCTGACATACATTTTAAAACGTTATCTTGTTTGTTCGCAATCTTACTTGTTGCCTCGTGAGTAAAATCTTGAATAAGCAGCGACAAAGATACAGGTGTGAAGCAGGTGGTATACATGTTAGTTCTAAATTAAATGCTAATTCTTTTTCCCTAAAGCATGCCTATTTAAAAAAAATCGTGTTTGAAAAAATCTTGTTTGCCAAGCTAATCACCCAAAGACTAAAAAGACTTATATAAGTAGTATACATGTGGGCATTTGAAAAATATTCACAAGAGTACATTCAGTGCGCGTTTTTATTATTTAAATAATATTTCACGCTTTATTTAATAAAAGCATATGAAGCGGTCCTAGATGAAAGAGAGCTTCTAATATTCACTGTCTGTGAGTCGTGATATAAAATTAAATATTTACAGATTAAACGGGGAACTGATCGATGTTACGATATCGAAAATATAGGGAACTATAGTTTTCGCAGCAATGAGTGAGACTGTGGCAAAACTGCAAATCTGGTAGTACAATCAGGGAATAGACGAGTAGTTTAAATGAGTTACGTCAGTTTGTTGTAGATAATTCTCACGCGCAAAAGTACGTCAGGGTTTTACACAAATATGGGCCATTCTCTAATAATTGGAAATATAGTTTATTCATTTATTTTACCATTTTTTCTCCTATTTGATATTCATTGCTTATTTTGTAACAGAGTCAATTTTAATTTCTTATGAGAATTATTTATGCAGCTGGGTCCACTAGGTTTTGATTCAATACCAACATAACATTTAGCTATAGCCTAGTAGTAGAAAATAATCTTGAACGATGACTAAACAATAATCAGCAGCATTTCGGTGTTTCTAGAACTAACCATCTAACTTGCGATAAACCTTCAATGTGCGTTTACACCAGATACATAATTCAGAAATGTCAAGGTTTTGTTCAAAACAATCGATTATATCAACTTATTATCCGGTTTGATTAGATACCTTAAAAGACTCTAAGTATGTTGCTCACGAATTTTCAAAATATTTTCGCCGATCTAGAAAGAGAATGAAACTAAATTTGCTACAATCCATGAATCGATTTTTTTTAATTTGCACTCGAACTATAATAATTTTTTATTGCAGTTATAAACGGATTTGTGTGAGCAATAAGTAATAAAGCCTTACAAGTTCACAATTGGTTTCGATTCTAAAAATCGTTAATTTCGCCAACAACACGTGAAAATGCTAAGCGCCTACGTCTCGTTCATTGTATGGCTATAATATGATACGATTCGTTTGTAAACATTATACCTGATATTACTTATTGTCGTCATTCTACAGAATTATCCCGTGCATTATGGAAAATAGTACACGCTACCTAAGATTTGTTCAATTTTGCTATTACTGTAGACATAAAACTGTAGATCATAATCAATTATCGGGAAGGAAATGAGTAAATTAATTGTTTTCCGGTAAAATTATTGCAGATTGAAAATTTAAATTTTACTTTAATAATTGCAGCTCTAAACTGGAAAAGTAATGAACCAGTATACAAAATGGATTGGTCATTATTATTTGGCTAATTTAATTTTACCGAAACGATTACGTCGTTCCACAATACCGATCCATTTAGTGTCAATTTCCTTAGTGCATAGCTCTTTTTAAGCACAAATGATCTAATAGGTGAGAGAAAGGAAAACAAACCGATTTCAATAAGTTTTACGTACCATGTTGCGGTTTTCTACGGTCCTTTCAACCGCATCAAATTTTGATTCGCTTATTTACATTAGCGGCTTATTACCAACTCAATTACAGGACAGATTCTGAAATTTGTCGTATTTCTAATTATTTCAGATCAACATTATGTTATGTATAATTATTCCAAGCTACTAGCTATATTACATATAGGTGTAAACAATTTTTTTCTGTTATTGACAAGTACATGAGTGGAACACAATATATAGAAATATACACAAAACAAGATAAGAAAAAGAAAGAACACGAGGAATGCGACTACTCAAGTAGCAAGGCTTTGTGGGAGTACTGCTAGCTTTCCCGAATTCTTAAATAACGAAATACAGCGAGTAATTTCTACTTCAATTTCATTATCAATATTCAATCACTTTTTGATAAATTACCACATTTCTATACTATCAATATATTACATGTATTGTTGAAATAGCAAAGTTTGAAACTCTAAAAAGTGCCCAAAAAACGTTCAGTTGTTTGTTTAGTTACCATCTAATTATGTAATTTTTTATTTTGTAATAACAAGTAAAAGGTATGAATTCGTAAAGTAACTCTCATTTATAACTGAATGCGGAGCAGTAATTATGTGAGAATGAAAATTCAACAAGAGCTGACAAGAAGATTCCTTCCTTAAAATTTCCGTAATTAACTTTAGTGGACAAGTTACGCGATAATCTCAAAAGTTAGTTCATTATTATAGGAATACTGAAATGAAATTGTTCCGCAAAAACTGTAACAAATCATTAATACAAATTTGCTCAGAATAGATTATTAATTTATTGTTTCTTTATCTAGAAATATAGAATTATAATATGATATATTTATACTTAGAAGTATCTAAACCATGAACAAAGTTGAGAAGCCTTGATCTTCAAGTGTTCCGCAAATTGAATGAAAACTCACCTTCAATATATTTGCATTCTACGGGATGATTTTTTTTAGGATCGGCTGAATGAACTGAAAAGTGTATATTTTTAATTGTGTTGTTGTGGGCTCTAATGCTACAGTGCGATGGGGAAACACATTGGCAACGTTTACATAAAGTTGTCTTTAAAACCGGTTTTTCGAATCATCCAATATCCGATTTTAAATAATTGCATTATTACTTGACCCTTTATACCAACACCTCGTATATGCTAATTGGACTTCTTTGAAGTGGCATATAAACTGAACAAGTTTAGCATACATCTGTTAATTAATTTAAATTCTAAAATAAAAACTCAAATACTGTTAGGATAAAGGTGAAGTCAAATATATTTTCCATATGGTACATAGTAGCTCAAATGTGTACTAATAAATACAATAAACAATATGAATACAACAAAAGCTATGGTTTATGTGGTAAAACCAGAACTTTTTATTGTTTATATTAAGTTACAAGGGCACTGCGACCATAAATTTCCGATATGTTTCAGTCAAAAAAGTCAATGGGTTTGTGCACTAAAATGTATGTAATTAATTTATATTTCTTTTTTTTAATTATAGTTATTTTGTTCCTTAAGAATGAGTGCAAATAAATATTGGATCATAAACGTAAATAGTTACATTTAATAGCATTCTCTTTCAAAAATACATACCTCGTAAAAAATATGATTGCCAAAAAAATTTCATTGGAATTATCTGAAAAATACGAAAGGCGCATTAATATTATCTCCCTAATCTTACTATTTAATTTATGGCTGTCGTTATCGGTGTGTGACGACATGAAAAATTAAATAAAGGACATATGTTATAAACCTGTTAAAATAAACAACATGATAGTGGAAAGTTTTTTAAAAAAGTCTAACTTTTTCACGCTTTTTTAAAGCTCAGGTTTTAGTAACCGAAAATAATAAGCTTATTTTTAACTGGAGGCAGTGAGAATATATTTAAATGTATGTATTTGTTTTTATCCTTTCGCATTACTGATCAGTGATTACAGATCTTTCGATCTGGATAAATTTAAAAAATACACGTTTTAAAAATTTTTAAATTCACTATATTTTGTGATGCATTAGAGATATGGGAAAAAGCTACAAGAAAAAGTTGTTGAGAATGTAATTTTAACGGTAAATGCTGAGTTTCAAGTCAAAAGTCAATTTTTCTCAAAGGTTTCTTACACTGGCACTATGCCCCAGAAATAGAAATCTATTGGCGGAAGCTCAGGAGAGCGAGGGGGCCACTGTTCAAAGGGCCATTTCTGCCACTCCATCTTAATCGAAAGTATCGATTTAGCCAATCCCGGACCAACGGGATTGGTGATGATAAATAGATGCACCGTCTAGTTGGAAAGGCATTTTTTGTCGCACGATGATAGGCAGATCCTCGATAATATCCCATAATTCATTATTAAAAAAGTTACGCAATCGCTCAGCATTTAAGGTAGTGTAGAAGAAAAACGGACCAATTATTCTGTCACCTAAAATTCCGTACCACTCATTTTTGTTGTTTCAACTTTTTGGGAATATTGGCTTTTGCAGTTAATAACCCAATGAGGATTTTCTGTAGACCAGTATCTGCAGTTTTGAGAAGATAATATCCCATTGGTAGTGAACGTGGTCTCAGCTGAAAACATATTTTTTCTTAAAAAAGTTCTATTATTTAAAAACTTTCTTTGGGCCCAAAAGCAATATTCTACACGTTTCAGGTCATTACATTCTCTCAACGTGTGCAGAAATTTTGGTTTGAACGGCTTTATTTTATGACGAACCAGGCATCTTCTAAGTTTGTCTTTACTTACATCTAATTCAACCGCCCTCAGACGAAAACTCATTTGAGGATTGGCACGAACTGAAGCTATGATGGAATCATCATTATGTGTTCTTTTCCGAAGTTGAGCGTGGAGCGGACTGTTACCAATTAAGCTCATGACGTTCTACCTCTGTACCGAAACTGAAAACCATGCTTCCAAAAATAAATAAAATACAGGAGTGTTTCCATCTTAAGTGCGACACACTGTATGTTTTTTGTCTGAAATATCTTACGAAATTTGGGAAAACTGAAAGGCGATTAAACCAGTAAATGCTCGCATTTTCCGTTAATGACTGACGAGCCATTAAGCTTCTTTTCTTGGTAAAATGTACAATTTGGGCGTTGTAAGAAAGTCAATGACAAACTTTGCAATAGTTTGAAAGAAGAAAATGTTCATTAACATGTTTTGAAAGCTGAAAGTTTCTGACAATCAGCAACGAAAAGCATAATAAAGTTTTAAATTGAAGAAACTAAGACATTGTTTCAATAAAAAGTACATTCTGCACATAGGAAAATGATCCATTCTGTATAAAAATCAACTACTAACCAAAGTGCCAATAGGGAATACAAAAAATGGTATAAACTCTATTAAATTTCACTCACGTGGTTTTTTGTGTGTTTTCTTAACTCTAACTCTTACTGAACCATCGGAAAGCTACTGGCTTAACAATGATTTAGTCTACATTAGAATTTTACTTGATGTGTGAAGATTCTAATCGATAAATACGAAGAAGAAAATGAAAAAAGTAATACCTAATTACCGAAAAGGAGCGCGTGCAAAATCATTTTTATCTGAAATTATTGAATTATTAAGAATTCTTTGCGATGCCAGATTCTTTGAAATTGACCACCCTATATGTTGTCAGTCAACGGCCAGTTGAAATATATCCTTCCCTCAGATTGTCCTCCCCGGACATTAAAGTGTATTTTAGTACTTTTTCGAAGACATTCATTTCAGAAAAATTAATTGGGGTTTTTCAAAGTACGAGTAATGTTCACAAATATGTTTCCTATAAACGGTTTTCAAATAATACACATTATTTATCACTTCATAGCGTATTAAATTTGGGCTATAAAATGTAAACAAGTTTCCGGAAAATTTCCTTAGTTGATTTGTTTAAACCGTAATTTTGTCTACGCTCCTCCATGTATAGTTTAAATATTTAATTTCTGTAAATTTTAAGATATTGCCAGGCCCGTTTTTCTTTGTACACGAGTTTTATAGAAATTATAATGAAACTATGATATTATATGAGTAGTTTTACACTAGCAAAAGCTATTATAACTATCTTGCGGCGCTTATTAACACTGAAATCAAGAAAATAATAATACATTTTCTACCTCTTTGCGTCATGCAGGAAGACAAGTTGCTCCCAAATAAATTACCTCAGAGTTTCAGTTGCATGAAATATACTTTAATGAAACTAAACATGAAATAAACACGTCATATTTCGAATTTCACTGGCTAATATATTACAGAGAAGATCTAACATTATAAATTAAGCACAAGCCTTGAGAACATAACACTAAATCTTTAGGGTTTCGTGTATAAATTAAATACCTGTCTAAAAAAATTCAATAATGTCTACTCCAATACATAATTGAGTTATAAAAATACATAACTAATATAAATGGTTTAATAATCTAGAAAACAAATTTTATAGCCCAAACTATAGCATGATTATGGATGAATTATTTAAATATTTTTCACAGTTATAGCAAGCATTAATTATTGTCATCATTTTACAAACATCCCAACTGCTTGCAGCATCGAACTGGTTTGTGGTATACAAATATAATTAGTTTGGATGATCCAAAAGATCACATGGCCTTTGGTCGGCAAGATTCACTTAAATTACGTCGTTTACTGAAAAAAATTATCTGAAATATTCAAATAAGTGTCATTTTTCTATCAGCAACCAACATTCGACCGCCAACTGGAAAAGTTACCTCGCTTTTCCAATACCACGTGAAAACTGATAGGATCGACGTCAAAGGTCTCCAAACAATTAGACTTACCAGATAACGTAACTGCATACGTATAATATTCGATAAATGCGTATAAATTAGCGGTTTCAAGGTTTTGTGGATCTCAAATAAGTTTCATAACAGTTTCCAATAACACGGTTATCAGAGCTGCTGTGCGGTCGTACTTAAAATTAGTTCAACACTGAACGGGTTCGGAATCAGTCGTGCTTCAATCGCTATACAGTTAAAAACTTTTGTACATGCTTCGCTAAAATTGTTAGGAAACGCTTTTCCACGTTCTGTGATACTGTGAATTATTAGTGATAAAGTTTTCGAAAGTCTGGAGGTAGGCAACACTGCTCATCGTTCATTGGGAATTAGTTTATACCAGTGCTTAAAACAGAGTTTTTGGTTACATTTCATTAAAAAGTTAACGTAGTAAGGATTTGAAGATTTTAGAAAAGAGTTGATGTAGTTCAGCAAATCAGGCAAAACTACCAAATAATGCAAGGGTGCGTACTTATAGCCACATGCAGCATTTAGGTACTAATCATTACACTAATTAAAGTGGGCATTATGGTAAAATCCATTCATTTATTATGATGAAATTGAAGGTGAAGGTTGAGAGCCCACAATTTTTTGTTTGCGGAATGTTGTGGTAAAAAACGTTCTACAGCTCATAAACCAGGTGTATTTTTAATCTATTACATAATTTTAGGTCGCAAAAATAGTTGTTAGAGTTAGTTAAACTTGGCACCGACAAAAATGTCATTGCAAACTGCAGATGCAGGTGTGAAAATGCACTTCTGCAGCCAAAAGTTTGGTTTTATGCAGCGGTTTGGTATTTGAATTCTGTGGGCTATTTCCAATCGAATATTAAGCTACGTCCTTGACTTCATTACTTCGAGTCAGTTCCTGAACTTCCAGTTTCTTCGCACATACTGATCTAATTTAGCTTTTATTGCTGCTACACTTTATTTGGTCTATTTGGTTTTTATTTCGATGATCTCGTTATCTACTTCTTCTTCGTTAGGACCGTTCGCAAACATTTGTTCAACAGACTGAACAGCAAATTCACAATATCTGAAAGATATTACAATACTTTATTAAACAATATTTAGGTAGAAGAGCAATTACTCAAAAAATATTTCCAACAACTGATAATGATAGTCACTCAAATAGATCTCAATCTCAAACTAAAACTTGTTAAGAAAAACTAAACTCCAGCTTTATTGAAAAAATTTAAATTAAGGATAATTGAATGAAATCTCTACACAAAAACAATTAATATTACAAACTTGAATATTCAGAGTTCAGCATTTGGGTTTTGCCGCTTATAGTGTCCATACAGTTTCGTATCAGAGTACTACTGTCCTTTGCAAAATGGCAATTTATTTGGGAATAAGATCGTTGTATAAGTAGGAGTAATTGATGGAATGCTAATATAGCAGCAAAATTGAAATTTAATTAGAAATCGATATTCTTGAGTCTGCGTTCTATAAGTTGATGGTCTTAACTTTTTCTTAACAAGTTTTTGTTGCGTTCATCTATATTTCGTTTTTTTTTTTGGTACTAATGAGCTAAAGTTGTAAAATTAGCGTTTTGTCTAGTTTCGAGCGTGCCTATTCTTCGAAAATCCGTGGCAAATTATTAAATTATTCGGGGATGGAAACAACAATATTAAATGGAGATTTTCTTCTATGTATTTCTAAGACTGAGGTTTTCGGACATATTGAAAACATTTTGTAATTCCAGGTGTTCCTCTTTAAATCCAAAGACTTCTGATTGAGACTTTCCAAGAGTGTTTTTTTGCAAATCCGATATAACGTTTTATCAACAGCTTTGACTAATCAGCTTGTTATTATTATTATTCACATTGACCTTTACTAGGTTTAAAAGACGTAATATTGGATAAGAGTCTAAATAATTTTCAATATTAACGAGAGAAACGTTGCTTTAAAAATTCCAATTAAAGTATATTTTATATTAGTTGTTTATCGTTAGTCCTTCATCTACTTTAGTTTTTTTGGTTTTATGTATAATTTGAAGATCCATGACGATGGAATGAAAAATATTGTTCGCATCAACAACAAGAACAACATTTATTTATTCATAACTAAAAGGCAATGATATCTAACAATAATTAAGAAAAAGAAAGTGATTTTCTATTTTTCTCTAAGAAAATGGAAATATGTGAGCCCTGTAGAAAGCCCTGTTCAGCAGTAAAAGGAAAGAAATCGCAGTTTTTTTACACGCACCTCTAAATGGCTATTTATTTAATATTCTGCTTTCTTCTCCAGTGTCATCCTTCCACTTATTTAATTTCCAATGGGTTTGCTATGGAGTCTATTTTTTGTGCTTCGGTTTCCGATCCATATTCTAACTGAGAAACATACAGAAAGTTTTTCGTTTTTTTTTATAATTAAAGTATATGTTCCAGTAATGTTGCTATAATATTGTAGACCTTTACAAAAGTTGAATTCTAATTGGTGGAAAAAGATGTTTTTAGAGCTTCCTGTCTATTTCATTTATTACATTTTTATTCATAGGTTCAGTAGTTCAAGGATCTGAGTTGTCTGTCTTGTCTTTAATTTAACAAGAAATAACCGGATTTAAACAAACTGGAAGCATTGGGTTCGAAACGACAAACACCTACATATATCTCCCTGAACCGGATGAAATTGGAATCAGACATAAAAGCAGTTTGTAATGACTATGCTAATGTATTACATTATCGTTGTTCATTAAAATTGTTAAAATCGAATTTTCTCTCTAAAATAAATGTAAAAGTTGAAAATATATATGGGTTTAACATTACATTGCTTCAATATTCTCTAAATACAAAACTAAACAAACCAAGAAGCATGTCAGTGTCTTCAAATATATCAGTTAAAAGAAGGAAAAATATTGATTCGAAAATATATGCTACTTATTGGCGATTGATGATTTTACCAAAACAGTGTCTTCAGTTCATCAATGTTCCTTTAAAAAATCCTGCTTTATTAACTGTTACGTTTATTCGTTGCTTCCATAGCTTAAGTGAATGTTGCTCTTATTTAGGTGTTAATTTATCAAGAAATATCTGGATTAAACAAAGCTAAAATAAACTTGAGGTTGATATAATCTAAATAGATATTAGAGTAAAAAGTACATAGACGCAACGCAATTTAAAAAACGGTTAATGTGGCAATTTAAGGTAAATAGTTTATGAGACAATAAAAATAATAAATAATTAAAACTAATAAAACGTTATACACCGGTATGCCTTAATCGTGGGTGAATGTTTAAGCGTGTAATTCTACATGGAAACTTTAGGGTAGTTAGCTTTATAAAGCATTGGTCCAAATAATGATCAGCTATGAAAATTCGAGATGTTATAAATTGCTAAAAGCAAACTTGGTTGAATTAATAATTCCGAAACAGCTTGAGATATTTAAGTGCTATTTAGTACAAGCTTTAAGCCTATTTTTTCATATGAGTGAAATGTTCCCTTAGTAGACTGTGTTGCGTTAAATAATTATATTGATTTTCCTCAAAAATACCACTGTTCTGAATTTGCTTTTTTATCAAAAATGGTGTATTGGCGAAACAGAAATTAAATCTACTTTTCTCTTGCATATTGACTGCATAAATTTAAGAACGCACTGTTACAGCTGAAGGTAACTAATACGAAATAATGTGTACTGTATTTTTGTAAAGGAACGTTTTTCAACTAGAGATTATTAATTCAAGTCAAAATGTCATTATGTTTCCATGCTGAAAAACTTCGTATAAAAACTGAGTCGAATCATCTTTCGTCGTTCATTGGCCGCTGACTTTCAATTAGAACAAAAAAGTTACATTGAAAAGTACCAACTATTATATTAAAACGCATTTATCTTGTCGAATATTTGCAGTAGTTGTTTTTATTAAATCAGTTTTAAATGTATAAAGAACCCCGAAACTCACTGGTTTTAATCGAGAAACATGACGTCAATTATCCTTGAACTTAAACAAAATGAAACATTTGTTTTTTGCGATTTAATTGTAAGTAAATTTAAAATTCTAATAGGCTTAGGAATAATTTATACAGGGTGATTCAGGATCAACGTTGTTTCTCTATACAGACAGGAATTTTTTAGTACATGCTAATTTTGAATACCATGATTTTGTTAACTAGCTTTTATTTTAATCCGTGTTAATTTAAAATGTATTTAGTTTTGTTGTTTCAATTTCTCACTGCTTCATTACTTTAAATTATAGTTTGTCATAATCAATAAATAACTCGAAAACGACGATAGTAACGAAAACAATGCAAAAGGCAAAAAGTTTCTCAATTAAATGAAAAATTCAAATTTTTAGTCAGCAGAGTAAAATTCGACTGGCAGTCTACAAAAGGGACTGGGAGGGTAAAAGTGACCATGAGCCTAGAAAAAATGACCCTCTGTAGATTATCGCAACCATTTGGTATGACCAAAGACGTAGATCTTAACAAGTTAATTATTATTTCAAATGTGCGATAAATAACTCATAAGCGCGAAAATATTCCTGTAGAGAACGAACTGTAAAAACACACTTCTTTCGCCCTGTATCCCGTAATCAAAGCTTCTGCATATCTATGTTAATATTGTTTTTAGTCGGAGAATTGGACTGATAACAAAGAGCAATTCAAATATAATATATTTTGTCTTATTTTTGGTCGAAGAATACGCAGCTAAAATTATGCAACCTAATTTCGGGTCACTGCATGGTCAATGTTATGCAAGTTTTAAAACTTGCAAAATGTGCGTTTTGTGGTATGTTTAAATTGGAGAACTGACTTTACGAGCTGAGAATAGTTTAGCCTAAATATATTATTTTCAATTGTAATTTTTAAATTCAATCTACATCATCAGATCAGATGTAACAATCATGTTACACATAAACACACTACATGTGTGTCATGTGTTACCCAGTAGGAGATTGTTTCTTGTTTACGTTATATAGAATACGTGGGGAGATTTTGTCTTCTCTAAAGACACCAAATTTGGAAACAAAATACCCAACAAAAAGTTTTTGATCATTAAAGTTACTGGACTTCAATGTGTCTGTACATATGTAAATGCTTTTAAGATATTCCATGAACTAACTTCTAATACATATAGAAATGGAAAATCTAAGTTAAAGCGTTTAACTTGTTCCTAATAAATGCGACAATTCGCTTCAGTGCAACATTTCCTGGCATTTTGGTCCATTTTCCAGACTCCAGTCAGTATTGTAAGATTCGAGCATGGCACGACCAGACTAGTCTTGCGTACACTACAACGATCAATAAACGGCACGCAAAGGATTCAAAGTCAAAACTGGGTCACACCCAAATATCTGGCTTGACACACATTTTCCAACAATAGCTCTGGAGTAGACGGTGTGGCGACAATCTGGATTTTATGCCAGAGGGGCGACCGACGTCAATTTTTAATTACCGAGGGTACACCGGACGCTATTAGGAAACCCCTAGGAATTTCCAACTACATTAAACTCTCATTCGATTGTAAATTAAAAATGTATTATACCTTAACTGAAATGCGTCTAAGTCTTTGGAAAGCCTGGAAAGTAGTATAGATCTAAAATATGGGTAACAATTGGAATAAACTGCTCATACGTTGGACATAAAAAAAATTGTATTCATACTTTTTACTTCAAGACAATTTAATAAACTCCTAATCTACTAAGTATTGCTTTTAGCTAATTGCAATTAAAAGTTATTGGATTGGTCAAGAAAACTCTGATACTCGAAAATTACTTTTAGGAGTTCTTTCTACGCAAGTTTTAATTTTTCACACAGACTATCCGTTGGAATTTTCAATAGTAATTAAACCAGACATTGTTGATTTAGGTGTTATGTTTTATGAAAAGAGAAATGGTTTTTAAATGAATAACAATATTGAAAAACACAGTTTTGTAATATAATTTCTCAAGATTTAAGCGACTAAAATTACGAGCTCATTTTATTAAATGTTGCATTATTGCAAGGTTGGTTTTACCCTTAATTTTATAATTTTTACTTTTATAGATGAATATATTAATTGCATATATAAGATTCCATATCTGCGTAAATTCCAAATGAATACAGTTGCTTCAATTCTTTACGAATTAAAAAAAAGTCTAATTATGTTTTGAGACAAGATGCAGCAGGAAAATTGCTCCCAAGTTATTGATCCGAATATGTCAATGCAAATCACAGCAGGCGGAAAATATTGAGATCCATGGGATATAAAGTATTAAAATATGATCCCTGCTGACGAATTGAGTCGATTTACATATTGAGGGAGCCAGATCAGGCAAACAAATACATATTCTATTGGCTAGTGGGGCTGAATGTCTGTTGATTAAAATTAGGCTTCTGTTTTGCTCTTAAAGATTTATATCATTTATATTTTTAGAAACTACATTGCATAAACAAAAAGAGAGCGGAATTAAGATTATATTAATTTGATAAATTTAAAATGTTATTTAGAATAAGTTAATATTTGCCCTGCAAGCGGCAAGCGTACGTTATTTCGTGTCAATTTATGTTCTAACAGAAGCGGTGGAAAATATATATTACATATATGCAAATCAAAATTTAAATATTTAAAAAACTAAGTATACCAAACAATGCAAAACATTTAAATATTGCGTCACTGGAATATATACATTTTACTTGCAAAATTTGTTGAAAAAAATGTTAATCCATAAAGCTTTATTTACTTAAATCCGCTTCAATGTGAAGGGAATATAGTTTTGTATTCGGCAGCAATCTATTGCAGTTTTTGCGTCGGTTTCAAACTAAGAAATTTAATTTTGAAATGTCATTCAAACCAGGCCATCGAACAAGCATAGCATTTCAAATTAAACGATAAGTATACATCCAACGTGCCAGTAGCCCATTACATGGATTTTTGATCTTATTAATCGTTTGCATACTTTTTTCACTTATGCTAAAATAATAAACTTATCAGTCTTTAACCTATTTTAGTGGCGGCACTAAAAGTGGCACTCGTGAACACAGGCAACTGTAAAGTTGAATGAAATAATGCCTTGTTTGCT
Source organism: Dendroctonus valens (assembly GCA_024550625.1). NCBI lineage: Eukaryota > Metazoa > Arthropoda > Insecta > Coleoptera > Curculionidae > Dendroctonus > Dendroctonus valens. The sequence continues at coordinate 84,126 of JAJTJO010000463.1, forward strand.
TATTTATTTAACAGAATTTTGAATTTTATTAAATTGTAAATGAAATAAAATGTATATCCTTATATAAAAAGAAGTAATTTAAATCATATACTTCGTCATATGATAAACTTTTTAAATAATTATATAAAAACCCTAATCATATTTGTGTGTGTTCGCAGATCCTACAAAAAACCTACTTTCTATTCGGATATTTTTCATTTCGAGAGTGCATAATGATAGTATGTTATATTATGGAGAACAATCCATCTTGATAATGTATGATCTGAAAAGTTCCAGTGCGATCCATCAACTTACTGGGGGTTTTAAAATTCTTAAGATAAAGGCCCTGCACGTAGCCGATCCGGAAAACCCACGACCGAATAATTCGGTCGTTTTCCCTCTCACCTAATTTTTTTTGTGATTAGCTTTAATTCATTTATATGCATTCGTCTTATGTGCTTTTGTGTGATCACTGTTACATATGTTTATCAGATTTGTATACAATAGAGTACCGATAAAAACATGCGAAATGACTATTGGCAGAATTTTTTAAAAGGTGTTTGTTTACGTCTGTTGGGATGTTTTTAAAATGACAATAACTTCGATTTATCATAGATAGAGAGATGTGAACATTGAGCTTGCTGACAGCTTGAAGATAGCCATATAATGTTGCTAGGAATAGAAAAAAACTGGCTATCAGCCGGGGGTAACTTGCTTTTTGAACCAATGCTCTAACTCAAAACGCGAAAAATCATTAACCTTTACGGCAAAATTGAAGAAAAATGTAGACAGTTTTGAGGAATTATTGACATTAGATTGTGGAAGTTGTTTAGAATTCTCGAAGTTACAGCAACAGGGTCCAGGAGATCACCAGTTTTTCCTTTGGGTGGTTTTATACCGGTTTCGGAATGTGTTTAATTGTAACTTTCGTATAATCCAGGCTTCACTAGATTTCGCTTCTATCTTCGGTAGTTTTAGATGTGTACTCAGCTAGAATTGAAGCAAACAGAAATTTTTGATTCATAATTCTCATATTAGTCTATTTTGGAATCTACTTCGTAGAAGTTCATTCAATTTTATCAAAGAAAATACTTCAAAAATACAACTAAAAATACATTTAAAAATTCATGTTTTGTTCGTGTTGGAAAACGGTAATTTCCATTTCCATAACTATAAATAAATACGGAAATTTTCGTTTCCTGGTAGCATTAGGTTGAGTTTTCCATATAGCAACAACTATACTAACATTGAACAGAGTTTGCTTGTTCTGGAAGCGGATCTTAAGCCTTGTAATATCCAGTGAAATATTTCGGTAATGTTTTGATAGGAAGAGAAGCTTGTTACTGTCAAAAGAAAGTGCTCAATTGGGATATTTTCAAATAATTGACGAACAATTGATGTCTATTTGAAAAATAAGAAAAAAACCTCTTCGGCCAAGTTCATCCTAGAATGATTTATTTTGTTTTTCTTGTGAGGGAAAATCATGTAATAAGCTTCCTTATATTCTGAACTTAATTTTGTGATAGTGCTAACTTTTGGCAGCGAATAATGAGAGAATCACATTTGAAATAAGTGTCAAAAATTTGCCCAAAATTGAATAAAATTATTTACATTTTCAGTTTATTGCACTCGAAATAAGGATTTAGTTCAATAAACGTAATTAACTCTTAAACTAACGCAACTTGATGTTTTGCAAATCTGTTCTTTGACCATATTGTTTGGTTCCGAGCGATCAGTTTAATAAAATCACGTTTGAAACACATACATAACAACATTACTCAAGTCAATGAACTTTAAGTACGTTTTATTAAAAAATTGTGTTGGTTTAGATTCTGTTAAACATTGGGACTAGAAAAAAACGTTCGAAGCTTGTTATTGAATGAAAGTTATTTCCACACTTGGTAATAAACAGTATTGGCCGCGAAATAAAATTGAACTCGAAGCAGAAACCATTAACGGGTGATCCAGTTTTAATCAACAAAACCATTTTTGTAAACATGAGAGCTCAGGTCAAATGATTAATTTACATTAATGGTCGAAGTAGCCGGGTGTAAGAGTAAGTGTTTTAGTGTCATTAGTATTAACAAGAAAATTTATGAAGAAAAAGGTGAATAGATTTTTCAAAATCTCCTTGTCACATTCTCAGAAATATGGAACTAATTAGAACAGTAATATATTGATGAAACATGAAAACACGCAGTGTATAGAAAATCGTTTTACGACTAAAATGGCAATCATTTTTGGAGATGTATAGAAATAATGCTCGTCGGTATGACACATGGTGATGGTGTATTTTTATTATTTAAACTTAGGCTTTATTCAAGCAATAAATCATCCGGTAATCAACTATAAGCTGTCTACTGACGCACAGGACAATACCTTTCAGTTTACAAAGTCTAGAAGTATCTAAAACATTTGAAAATCTACAAAAAATGATCTGTAATTGATCTTGGTGAATATTCTGGTATATCGGAATAAAAATCAGTCTCTCTCTATGACTAGATAAGTTATCAGAATTTAGATATACAGCTGACGCTAATAAATGTTAGATTAACTAATTTGACGCAATTCCACTTATAAATATATCATATTTGGCATTGTCCACGGTTATTCTCGAAGAAAATAGAAGTTTGGTTTATACAATAAGGTGGTTAGTCAAGGTGTTTATTTAGCTTTATGAGATTACACATGTACGCAATTGATGTTTCTGAAGGTGTTTTGTTATTTGTTTATTTAATTTGTGTTTTTATTTAATTTGTATATTGAGGATGATGACTTAGTTATCTTTGAAGATGAGTCAGACAAAGAGGAAAAAGACATCGAAGAAATTTTAGATCATCCCGCTGGAAAAATTATCCTCCGAAATCCAAAGCTATGCGAACGAGGCAAGAAAATGTAATACTTCTCTTGCAGGGTCCAACAGCAGCAACCAAAAATTTGAAGGATCCTGTGGAGATATGGAACTATTTTTTGAACAGTACAATGCTTGGAGTTATCGTGGAAAGTACAAATAAATACATTGCCTCCATCCAACACAGGTTTTCAAGAGAACGCGATGTAAATACCACTGGTGAAACAGAAATCCGTATCTTCATAGAAATTCCGTGTTCATCTGGATTAAGTCACTCAAATCGCTCAAATGCGGAAGAACTTTGGAGTAGAGATGGCTATGGCGAAGCAATATTTAATTTCGTCATGAGTTTACAGATATTTCGCTTTCTAATACGCTCCATTAGATTTGACAACAAATGCACTCGATCAGATCGTATGGATAGTCTTCCAAGGACACTGAAGTTGAGTCTCATGTAGGTCACCGGCACTGAAGCAGTACACCACCAAGAAACAGCCGCCAGAGGAAGATTCATGTACTGCGGCACCAAAAAAAGTATAAAAAGCCGTTCTTCGTGTTTCAAATGCAACACAAACATGTGCTTAGAGCATATCAAAGCATTATGTCACAGCTGCAGGGAACCTGTATAAAAGATCCCTTGCAAAGAGTTTTCTTTTTCATATGGTGCCAAACTTATTACCTTTTAGAATTTGCTTTGTTTTTTACTTCCAGCTTTAGTGTTTTTAACCAAAAGCGATAAATTTATGAATGTACTTTTTTTCATTTATTTTTTAACCCTTGTTATATTCGTACTAATAAACTTGAATTAATGTTTTTCTGCTAAATCGACTTATTTTAGACTATTTTTTCATGACAAGAAAAGTAAAAATCAAAAAGTCAGTTTTCCTATTTTTTCAAATCTCTTGGTCTCTCAGACCGGTGCGACAAAACTTTTTCAAAAACATAGGCGCGACTAACGGAAGGTTAAGATATCCAATTTGTATAAAATTGTTTAATTATTTTCACAAGTAGGGTGGTCCAGTTAAATTTAACACAATTTCTTGAAATATCGCAAAACACTAGTTGTATGACCTGAATGTAATGATAAATGTTGAATTTAACAGTTAATTCACTTATTTACGCCATCAATATGTCCAACCAACTATTAAATGTTATGTATGTAAATACTACTTAGGAAATACAATATTATTCATGTTTTCGAGTACTTTTTTAATTTTATTTGTTGACATTAATGTGTTTTTTTCGATGTTTCCAAATTACGTGTTTTTGGAAACCCTAACTTTGATCAATGTTTAATTTTCAAGTTAAGAATGTTTTTCACCTACTAGCAAGTTTCTTCATCTTCTTCTAGCTTTACTTCAGACGTTTTCAAAACACAGAACGATGTTTAGTTGGGAAAACCTGATAAATGAAGTAACAAAAAATTGTAATTCAAAAATAACTGAACTGAAACCTATCTTTCGCCGCAAAAACGTTTCAAAAAATGTTAGGTGGCCTGATCCAACGGGAAAGTAGTATCTTGTATATTCTTACATACATTTGGCCGACTATTAAAAATATGAAAATCGTGATAACTACATAAAACAGCTATAGTAAACAAACAAATCAATTTTGCGTTACCATATGTGGTATTATTGTGCCCCAAAAAATGATTTCTAAAGTCACGCCCATGCTTGCCACTTCATAAAATCAACCCCTCATCCCAGTGGATAGAAGTGAATTATACAATTCTAAATAAAATTTTACAATAAAACATTCTTTATGGAGAATGTTTTTCTTGTTCTTCAATGTGTCATAAAAGTCGAAACAGATTTAACATTATTTAATTGTTGAATTAGGGGATTTTCCAATGATAATCCTTTATTTCTAGCTTAAGAAGTTTCTTTTGAAAGTTTATTAGTATGTTTTGACGTGAATTTACAATGTGATGATTTACAAACATCTAATAAACTTTCATAAGAAACTTCTTTTTCTAGAAAAAGATTATTATCATTGAAAAATCTACAAACCAACTCAACCATTAAATAATGTTAAAACTGTTTTAAGTAATATATTACCCGCTGGTATCTATGAAAGGTTTCATAAAATTTCTAGTATTAAGTACTCTAAAACTACAAAACTGTTATAGCAAATGTTCTCTTTTGTTACAGATCACGTGCTTTAGTTTCGAAGAGAACAGAAGAAAACCAATCCATATAAAGAAAGGGCTGTTATAATAATCGTGTTAAAAAATTCATGAGTGATTAGAATCTTCAATTCCTATTGTCGTACACTGTGAGGTTACTACCGAACAAAAAACTAAATATGCATATAGAAGTGCAAGTAGCGTTGAATTTCGTAATATCGTACCTGTACAACAAACTTCCCAGAAGACGGGTGAATATTTTTGGGGAGGAGTTGGAAAAAGCTTTAAAAGACAAATTTCAGGTAAAACGACTGAATATTTAAGGTTATTAATTATTTAAGATTAATATAATCTTCCATTCTGCAGGGTCACTGGTATCCAGAGAAACCTTTCAAGGGCTCAGCGTTTCGATGCTTGAAAACTGGAGATCCCATTGACAAGGTTCTGGAAAGGGCAGCCAGAGAAAGCGGAGTTCCTATCCAAGACATTTTGGAAAACCTGCCACAAGAGTTGGCCGTATGGGTTGATCCTGGTGAGGTTAGCTACAGAATTGGTGAGAAAGGAGCTGTGAAAATTTTGTTCAGCGACAAAGTTGATCCTCAAGATGATCATTCTGCGGATAGGTAACTACAAATAATCAGCTATTTTTATTATGTATTAATCAATACGATTCATTTCCTAGGGAGGTGACGAAAACCTTCAATCCGGAGGCTCAGTGCTTCAGACCGATCGACTCTGTGAGTTGCAGCCTGAACAATCTTAGTTTGTCCCCTAGCAAGTCGGTACCCCCCTTTAATGGTGTGCCGAATGCCAATGCTGCTGCGGTCGGGCCGCAGATTCAGGCTCAAAGCGTCCAGCAAAATGGAAATCAAGTGAGTTTTTCTAATTTGACAAATTACGACAAGTTATTGAATGTGAAATCTTTCAGGCTGTCCCAGCCAATCAACATCTAGCTTCGAATTCTTCGGCGCCGTCCCCGACATCAATGGCCAACTCTTTCAAGGGTTCTCCATCGCCAGTGCCGGCGTTCATACCACGCACCACCACACCACTCACTTTCACCACGGCCACATTTGCTCAGACCAAATTTGGTAGTACCAAATTGAAAACCAGTAGCAAACGAGCCAACAGGTAAGTTTCAATGATAGGACGATAATATTATAATAAAAGGATGACAAAAGAAGGATACAACTGAACCAGGACCGAACCTGATAATTCCGTGAAAAAAAACGTGATAATGTACGTCGAAATCACCAATTTTGGCAGTTTACATAGGCGTGGTTATTCCTGCCAAAATAAGTCAACAACGAGTCGGATCGGATTGCAGTAATTTTCGCATAATAACCTCCGAAGTAGGGAACACCAAAACAAGCACTTGCTGCTGTATAAACAGCCGCCGGAAAACGAAGCGTTGTCGAGATAGATGGGGAAAACATGAACAATGTTTTTCACCATCCATCTCGATATAAACATCGACAGAAAACACGCCAAAAACCCAGAAGTGGTTTATTCTTAATATGAAAATATAGCTTCAGTCGATTGTAATGAAATTGTCACAATTGTGTTGCTAGCAAAACTAGATATTTTTTTCATGACTCTATCCAGAGGCGTGCTAACTGGGCACTGGTTATTTTATGGCATATAAAAGTAGCACTCAATATTTTTTGTTAAACAAGTCTAAAGAAAATTTTTAGTTTCACTCACGATTTTTGCCTACTATAACTTTTTTGCACAGTCTTATAAGTATTCGGAAATTTCCTAGTTTACCATTTGCTTATTTGTACAAGTTGCTCCGCCTGGTCATTGGCTTAATAATTTAAGAGATAAATTACTTATTACTTAAACACGAGAGACTAGTGTTTTCGCTACCAAATCTGTACAATTTCGGATATCACTAAAGAAAAAAACCAAGAAGGTTTAAATTGGAAAAACATGCAAACCAGACCAAGGGATCCTCTCTTCTGATCCAAAATTCCTATGTGAAAAAAAATTGTATTTAGTGGCTCTCCGCAAATTTCGAAAAATTCTACTGAGTTAAGTGGCTCGTAGTATAATAGTTTAACCAATTGCCCTATGAGCACGCCCCTGAAGGTACTGAGTCAATTTGATCATACTCAATGCTTGTCATGACTGATCCAAAAAATGCTCAGTTTTGTTTAAAAAAAACTAAAAGTTTTATTAACATTGGTTTTAGCGTTTTTTACATATTAATAAATAAACGATTTGTTCAAAAAGTTCAACATCTTGTCTGCTTGTCTTGATGTGCCTTATCGTCCCTAAAAGTTTGTCGGTATGTATGAAGCCCTAAAGCCCTTTACTAGCTAGTTCTCAGTACGCTCTATCGACATGGTCATTAAAGTGATTAATTAAAAATGTTTTAAAACTTGCCAGTTGGAACTGAATTCGGGAATATTTTTCTCTATTTGTAGTCGTGTCTGAAATAGTTTAAACGAAAATGTGCTCTTGCGCCGCGATATTTGAAGAATCATATTGATTTTAAAGGTTTGTTTAAATCCAATATTCAAAACGTCTGACATTCATATCTATCGAATTCGGGTTTTTGAAAAAGGTTAATTGGGTTTCACTGTGAATCCGCCCTATTCACTCATTTTAACCAAAAATTGCTGGTAAAATATTCTGATAGTCTGACGGTTCTCAAGACTGGATAGTTAATTTCAACCGTTTCTGAGATATTTGGCTCTTTAGGGGCCAAAAGCATTTTTTTATGAAAATGTCTTTTTTAAGAAGAATCTTAATAACTGGACCGTTTCAGATATACAGAATTTCGCAACATTTTAAGTCTCTGCGCGCCAACCAACTATAGATTAGAAGTTTTTATGAAGATGTTGCTTTGGAAATGCTTGAAAAGCACTATCAAAAGTCTACAGCTTTTGCTATAAGTCAGTTTTCTTTAAGAGATACCATTTTTTGAAATTTTAAGCTTTGGGGTTTTCTTAAAGAGTCAGTCACCTGCTCTGATTGGAAGATTGACACTTAATAAAAGCTCATATTTAGACTATATTTCAACTCAATATTTTCAAGACTATCGTCTATGAAATGATAAGTAAATATTTAGTTGTACAGACACGCATACATACATACAGATGGAATGCTAATTCATGCTAATGGTTATTTTAAATATTAAAGGGATACAAATTATGTGTATTTAAATAAAACGTAGGAACTAAATATTCTACTAAGTTTTTATGTATTATGTGATCATGGTAAATTTCCAAAAGCCCATATTTTTAACCGTTTTTCGAGATTTCATCAGTTTAACTTGCGATCGTCTTTTTTGCTACTATTGGAAAACGCATCTTTTCCAAGATACAAGGTGTTGAAATTATAAATTTTATTTGCCGTTAGGGCTTTTGTAATTTTCAAGATATTTACCTCAAATTTGATATACTAAACCGTTTAATCAGAGTAAACAGGGTGATATATTTTTAGTCAGTTCCTCTTTAGCACCCGGGCTTTTTTCTAAAACGCCAATGAAGCCTTTCTGCTTCTTTAACTCCTTTTCTATGTGCAATGAAGTTTGCCGGTGTATTTATACACCCCCTATATACACACGGGGCTACATAAGATATTATTCGATTCCTGGAAATTTTGCAAAATATAATGCTCAAAATATAATGCATATACAAATCAAAGCGTCCTTCTATTTAAAATGATTTTTTGTTTTATTCCACTGCGATGTGATTAAAGACTGGGCGAAAGTTGTAGTGTGCCAAAGAATAATAAAATAAATCTATTACACGTTATAAGGTTTTGAAATGTTTTCAGGGAGTAAATTTTACGCAAATTAAGCTAGTGAACTACTGCATATTTTAAGTAAACTTGTCGAATTATCCAACTAAAACTGTAATTTTTGCTTTCAGAATGTCTCCCACGGAATTCTCCAACTACATTAAGCAACGCGCTATGCAACAGCAAATGCACCAACAACCACCGCATCACTCTCCAGGAAGTCGAGCTCTGTCTCCTGACCCATCTGCTTATTATTTTCCTCCCCACGGCCACTTCCCACCGCAATTCCCACCCCGTTCAATGTTTGAGTCTTCCAATCAATTTCTCAGCCCCGAGTTGTATCCGGGAAAAAACAATTTGAATTTCCCATTCGACAACTCTTCATTCAGTCCATTTTATCCAAACAATGGAGGTATCAATATGACTCCAAGTGCAGCCAATCCTGGCCAGAACAAGGATATGCTAGAAAACAACTGGACTTACTCTACCACTGGTCAGTATCAGCATTTGTTGGTGGCCAACTGAGGGTCCTCATAGGCAGAGGATCTCACAGAACGGGGTAGAAAAACCTGTGGTGATCCTAGCGATTCTATTGTCTCTTTCTTTCTTGGTGGGCTGGCGGACAGCAACGTTGCAGGGAAAAATATTTCATAATCTGCGAAACCTACAGTACAGATGGAATGCACTGGTAATAGTAGATTTTTTCAACGTTGATTGCTTCTCATTATAATAAAAAAATCTTCTCACACAGCATTGGAAATCTATTATTGCCTACATTTATTCTGAATCACAGAATTGCTGGCAATTCGGATTTTAATATCGTTTATATTTATCAAATAACCGATTAGAAATCACATCATTTTTATGTATCCTTAGTTGAACAGTTCCTACTTTTATATTTGCATATGATAAATTAATTTTTGTGTTCCAAAATGATGAATTGTAAATATAAGTAGTATAAGTTTTTTTAGATGAAGTTCCAGTTCTCTTGGAACAGTGATCTCTCTAATATTAAAATAATTTGTAAATATTGTAGCTTATATTATTTATAAATGACATATAAATATTTTTGTAGCAAAAATGTAGTATTCTCACCAACAGTCAGTACCAACTGAGAGACATATATTTTTCTTAAAATTTCACTCATGAAACTTTACACACTTAACTGTTTCGTAGCGTAAATGTTTAAGCCCAACATAATCCAAATATTTCAATATAACGACTTTCTAAAGCATCACAAACTTGCAATACGTATTTAAATGTAGGTAGCTGTTGGGCATTACCTTTTGATTTATAAATGTAGGTTATTTTTTATACGAGAAGCAAACTGAATATAGAACATCACGAAGCTTTTATATCTCGAGAAAAGACAGTAGAATCGCGCCAAACGTTAGTAATAATACATAACCTATTACCCTTATAAAAGATGAGATCCTAAGCTTGATAATTTTTAAATTTTGATAAATCGTAGTAGATAGAATTTATAGATGTTTCTTACTTTATATATGGTGTTTACAGTATTCAAGTAGATGTAGAGTGTTTCCTAAATCTTTTTTATATCGTATGTATTTTTTATTTTTGTATGAGAAGCTCAAGCTAACGTCTAGTCCCATAGAACTTCGTTAATCTTCATGTTATTCAATAAGTGAGTTGGCATATCACGTTATCGTTACCAGACCTACTTATGCCTATTGATAAAGTCTCTTCATTTCTTTTACATGAAGCATGCTTGCACTTGGTCAGCTAAAATATTTCAACTGATTTCTTTAGTTAAAATGCTCACTCGAGGACATACATACAATACATTGTTTGAAGTTATATAAATAAAGTTTGTTGATGTGTTAGAAGAAGAGACAAAATGTAGATAAAGAAGCCAGGTTCATGCATTCCTAGAACATATGGAAGGAACAAAGACAAAATCTGAGTTCTTGTCCATATCAACGCAATAAAATGATCTGTTTTAAGATTGTGATATTCTTTTTTAACTTTTTTATATGCAAAATGTCGACGTGTTATGCGATGAACATGGCTTTTTATACAAGGTCGCTTTACAATATATATTTGATCATTAGTTATTGTAAAACGACTCTTACTCAGTATTGCATGTTAGTTACAACCCTCTGGGGCCTAGATATGCTTATTTTCTGAAATTAAGAGATATGCTATTTTTTACTGCTTGCTTTTTTGTTACTTTTTCACTGAACGTTTATTTTTTACTTGTAATTGTTGACTTTAATATAATATATATTTTGTTATGAACGTATCTATTTTTATTTTTGCACTTAATTTTGTCTGCGTACCTGATTCGACGTTATTAATACCGTACTAGGCTGAACAATATTTTGTTGCAATTTTAATCTCAATTGATACAGTCTCAAACTTTCCTTTAAAAGAAGAAAGAAAAAATCTTTCTCTTTAGAATGTATGTGAATATGTACGTTTACACACATGGCGTACGCAATGGCGATTAATTAAGCCAATAACAGTACACATACACACTTTTCTGTCTGGCGGAATCATAAACATAAGATGAAAAAGGGTTTTTCAAAAGTTTCTAGAAAAAGATAATCCTATTCAATTTACCGATAATTTTTTTTTAATTGATAGGTACTATTTAAGGCCTTTTAATGCAGTGTCTCTGAGAGTCATTTTGCACCCAAGAACACTAACTTTAGAAATTTACAAGCCTAAACGAAAATAAAGATACTCTTGTTCGACATCGAATGAAGACGCATTTCTTTAATCTGAGTTTGAAACAACGTTTACAAATTTATCATTTGATGAACTTTTTTGAACTCACACAAAAGAACACTGTACAAATTACTTTGAACAATTCTTTTGATTTCATAATTTTTTATGGTACCCACCAATTTTCGCGTAAACCATTAAGTGGGTAGCAATTCTGATGCCGTTTGGCTTTCTGGAACAAAATTTTTGTTGTCTGTTTGGTAAACTCATGTAGTTTTAATTTGTCTGTTGAAAGCTTAGGAGTCACATGGTCGAATGGTGTGTCAGGTCACAAAATAAAGCTCCGGTGTACACGACATCATTATCCATCCATCCTTTATCAATCTGTGCCTTGTTGCATAGATTATTTATTTCGAAATCACAAGTAATATAAATTCATTAGTTCCAATTTTCATCTAATGGACAAATGCCGTTGGAAGTTTGAAAACATTTAGAAAAATACCGTTTTTTAAACAGAAGTTTTTAATTTGGTAAGGGGCTCTATCACTTTACTGTTGAAACCGAAGAAATAATTACTAGTTTCATTGTTTTATGTTGTCTAAAATTTCGCTATAAGAAAAAAAATACTTAATTACATTAATTGATACTGAAAATAAAATTGTTAGAGCTTATCATTCATTCTAAAGCAAAAAAAAATGTAAATAAATTTGCATGTATGATACAAAGCAACATATATGATACAACTTAATAATACTTGTATTATAATATATATGTGGAAGGCGTTTAAAATGAGAAAAAATTTCTTTTTTTTGAGATTACAAAAAGCACGTCAAGTCGATTCAGAAGTACATCCTTACATGGTGCCTCAAAGTTCGTGTCTCTTATAACATTACATGTTCCAATTCCCGTTAATTTTAAAAATTGGCATAGACAATACTCAAAGCCGAATAAACTGCTCAGCTCAGTAAGCATGGTTGGTGCTAAGCTCCAATGTAAAATTGTTATTTGGTTATCAAATTTTTCATCAAAAAGAATCTTGGCAGAGCCTTTTCGCTTCCTTTTTCTTGAAAGAATATTTAAGATATGTATAATTTTATATTCATTAAATTTGTTAAATATTTCATAGTCACAATTTGTTCTTGTTTCTAATTTGTCAATATTTGCGAAAATGTTTCAATTTATACTTTTAAATTTTATCCTTCTAAGTAATTCTAATTAAATTTGGTTGATTTCGTTTTACTTTAAAGTATCCCCTTGAGTAGATATTATTTTTTAAATATCCAAATGGGTTTTTTTGACACTAAAACACTTTTATTTTGAGAATTATTAAAAGAATTTTGAGTCAACTTTCATTCTATTTCAATCGCCATAGGCGGCACAAGGTAGCCGAAAAGTAAATAATTTTCTGTTTTTTATTAATTTGACCATTTGGCTTATATAAAAATACATTATTAATTAATTAATTAATACAAAATATATTACTAATAAAGATGTTTACTACTACTACTACTACTACTACTACTACTACTAAAAATACAAAACTTATTCTGAGATTCATTATTCATACAGTATAAGACAACTGCGAAGCTTCACGATATAAAGTAATAAAGCAAAGAGAGACTTATTTATTACTTAGTATTTGCTCTAAAGACATTTCAGCAAATATGATCAAATAATCATTGATCAAAAAAATATTGCCAATATAAGAAAAGCAATACGTTGTCATTTACAAAGTTTAGATGCCGTCGATATTGAATCCTTTAAATGTTGAAATGATAACCCGATTTTTGCAAAAATTTAACACATTTTCGTAACTTTCCGTTTTTGAACCTTGATTTACATATACAAAAGTATTTGTAGTATTTTGGTGAATAAATATATATTTTTTAAATATTTTCATTACTAAATTTAAATGCACAGAAGCCGCAATGGTTCACATAATTTTTGGAATGTCAGTCTAGATAATAAAACAGTAAAACTGCAATACACCATGACATGATTGATACGCCCTTCAGAGGCGTATCAATGTTTTCAAAACCATTTTGTTGAGTATTTTGCATCAAAATCTTTATCTTAAAAAAGCAGAATTTTTTCACGTCTTTTATTACAGTTTGATAAAGAGTTTTTATTTCACAATAAAGAACGACATTCTGTCCTTTTTAAAAGGAAACAATATTGCGGCAAAATTCTCAACAAGAAGGTCTTGAAATCATCATTCATAAAATATGTTTCCGGAATGAAATTTTGAAATTGTATCAATGTCGCTAGTACGAATGTTTGAAGGTTAGTCAATGTATATTTTACTTTTTCTTTCAAATAAGAGAAAGCGAAATATTTTCGCATAATTGAACCTGAATTGTATAATTCAACGAAAAATCAAAATGATACCATAGAAACGCTTAAGCGTTCCTGATGCTCTATTACAATTTCGCCACAACCATTTTCAGCCTTTGGGTACAAAAGGATTTTTATAAATCGTAAGCTAATCTTATCTTGTAGGACATTTAACTAACATGCATATCTAAACTAAAGCTGTAGATTAAGACAAAGTATCTTTCAATTATTGGCATATTACTAGTTAAGTCGAATATTTTTGTATGTATTAGGAAAATTTAGGTATTTATTGCAATTGGATATTAGACAAGAATATTATGAATGTTTTCATTGTTATTAAGTTGGCAAATTTTGAACTAAAGCACGCAGACGTCTTTGGCTTCGGCTCGTTCTGCTAACACTAGATAAATAACTGCAGAAATAAAAAGCCCTTATGTCCATTGTTTAAATAATGTAGTTAGCATTATTATTGTTGTTCATATACTAAAAATAATATTATAAAATACCAATTATACGCTTATATGGCGGAAATTGTAATAGTGTATTTCGGGAAACAATTATGTACTGATAGGTATATACAAACTATCGATAAAATGTGATGGAAAATGCTTTATACCACTTGAAAGTGATTCGGGAAGTATGTTCTAACCTAGGTAATACAGTATTCAAAAAAGCATTTGTTTATGAGCATTCAGCATTGAAAGTGCATGGTGTATCAAGTACAATGCATGTATCTATACCACTAAGTACAAATAGAATGCATTGTACCAATGGAAATAATGTAGAGAAACGAATTTGTTCTGCAGTATTATATAGGGTGTCAGTAAACCAACGATACAGTTTTCAAATATAGCTTCTTTCTGTAACAACAGTTAAAGTTGATGTAACCCAAATACATATGTTTTTTTAGATAAATTGGATAGAGCACAAAGATTTACATTTGACTGTTGATTGAAAGACTCCCTCAGTTTTGGTTGCATTAATAATAGGAGATATTTGAAATACAAAAGCCCTATTTTAGTTGGCATCTCTAAAGACTGAACTGAAAAAAATGTGTCCTAAAAAATTCCAGTTTCCTGAATTTTTAAATTACTTTTAATTTCTAGGGAATCCACACCGTTTGTGACCACTTTTGGCCATTTTTAAACTTGAAGAAACTGTAAAAAATTAACTAGTTATATATTTAAATTGCGCAGTTTAACAATAATTTATCTTTAGCAATAAAATTTTTATTTGGGAATCTACATCTGCATCTAACAAATATTAATTATTTCTGCTTTTAATTAAATGTTTACCGCATACGGCCACAATTTACCAATTATGGTCACCTGATGCACCATTTGTGGTCACTGGATACAAATACAAAAGATTTATATGTATATATATTATTTATTATATTTTATAGTATTTTGCACGATTAATTCATTTTCGTTAATAAAAATACAAGCAGGTTCAGACTTTTCTGGACGTATCTTATAATACATAAATAATATGTTTCCTCTTTGATTCAAATGTATTTTGCCAGTGTTTGTTTTTTCATACTTTGATTTATTCCCTTTATATATTTTATATCTTTCTTATTGATGTATGAAAATTGCCATTTTCTATCGGAGAAATTGAAAGCTCTTTCAAAACCTCGGGAACAGATCTTTTTTTAAAGGCTCTTACATCTTCTCTGTAATGTTATTTGATTTCTTCTACATCATTATTTGATGGGGTTTCGTATTGTTCTTTCTTTTGCATGTTACATATTTTTGTAATTTCTACCCGGTTCTGTTTCTTACATACTGGTCTTTCCAAAAGTCAGGTTTTTTTCTAACGCGACGCTTCCTTTCCTTCTTCGCTTTTACTTAATTTTTTGCAATTTTAGAACGTTCCCTGTTTCTTTATTCTTCTGTTTGGGTTTGCTCTATATTTTCTAATTCGAGCTGGTCTGTTCTTTCTTCTAGTCCATTTTTTGGATTACTTTCTACATCTGCACATTTGAAATCATCCGTCGACATTACGTCGTAATTTTTATTTAAAATACATTTTTTGAATCTTGTAATCGCTGGTGTAAAGTTCTGGAAAATCGACAAGCATTACATTATTTTCTGCGTCGGTTGCTGAGTTAAAATCGTTTCCTTGGATAAGAATTTCCTCTTTCATGCATTGAAACATTTCAAAGTTTCTTATAGTTTTTTCTCTTTGCTGTATTGCAGACAGTAGTAGTAGTAGTAAACATCTTTATTTCTAAAAAAGACTATCGACCTATCGGTCTTTCTGTCCTTGTTTAATACATGTAGTCTTAATCTAAATAAAAAACAAAGTTGCAGACACAAAAGGCGTTATTCCTAGCACTTGTCGTTCTATTGATCTTTGGTGTATCTTCAATTCATTTATGATTTTCTTTGTTAGAACCCATGTTTCACATCCGTAGGTTGTTACTGGGAGAATGCATTCCATGTACCTCTTGGTTTTTAGTTTTAGGGATAGGTTGAAGTTGCAGATGTGTCGCATCTTCCCGTAGGCCGCCCCTCCTAGATGTAATCCATGGTTAATTTCAAGTTCTTGATTAGTTTTTCCCTATGTTATTTCTTGACCTAGGTAGACATAAGAGTTTACTGTCTCTACTTGTTCTAGCACATTTATACTCTCTATGTTTGTCCGTTGGTTTGTCATGAATTTGGTTTGAGAAATGTTTATTTCTAGGCCTACTTTTCTTGCTTCTTGTTGTAGTTCTATAAGCATGTCGTCTAATAATTCACTGTTTGGGGCAAAAATGGCAATGTCATCAGCAAATCTTAGGTTACTGAGTTTTTCTCCCGATATATTAATTCCTCTGTCTCTCCAGTATAGGCTTTTGAAAATATCATCTAGCACTAGTGTAAACAATTTGGGTGACACAATGTCTAACGGCTCATTTAATCAGGATTTCGTCGGTGTCCTCATGTAGCCTTACTTTCATTTTTGAGCGGTCATTTAGTGTCTGTATAATGTTAATAGATCGTTGGTCTATTCTTGCGTTTTTCATTGACCTAATAATTGCACAAAATTCAAATGTGTCGAAGGTCTTTCTGAAGTCTATGAAGGCCACCGATATTGGGATGTTATATTCCGTTGCTTTTTCGTTCAGTATCGTTACGGTGTGGAAAAGTTATATTGTACTCATGCCTTTTCTGAAGCCCACCTGCTCATAGGGTTGGTAGGTGTCAAGTTTGTATTCAAGGCGGTCTGTTATTATTCTCATAAATAACTTGTAGTTCTGTGATAACAGGGTTATTGGTCTATAGTTTTCTTGGTTGCTTGGATCGCCTTTCTTATATATCAGTATGACTATCGCGATGTTCCAATCCTGTGGTATTTTTCCGTGGATTAAGCATGTATTAAATAGTGATTTAAGCTCCCTTACCAGTAGGCTTCCACCTTCCTTCAACATTTCCGGTTTGATGTTGTTGTCGCCTGCTCCCTTTCCGTTTTTTAATTGATTTAAAGCTTTCCGAATTTCTTCTTCTTCAATCTCTGGTAGATCCTCGGAGCCAACATTACATATTCTGTTTTTCTGGTCATTATTTGCTCTTCTGGCATCCTCATTGTCTATTTTGGACTCGTACAAACCTGTGTAGAACACCTCTGATGCCTTGAGTATCTCTCTTCGATCCACTGTTAAGTTATCCCGTTCGTCTCTCAGCTTGATCATTTTTATGTGCGGTTTCTTTTTTAAAGATGTGCAAGCTTCTGTTTTACCGTATCAATTCTTCCATTGGCCATTTTCTTGGCCATTTTCTTGGCCATTTTCCTTGTTGTTTTGTTTAGTTCGGTTTACTCTACTGTATTCCTTTTGTTGTCTTTAATAACCTCTCTCCTTTTTTCCAATAGCTGTTTGGTTTGTGGTGTGACATTTTCTATTCTTTTAGTTTTTGATGTTACTAAACTTGCGGTTGTTTCTTTCAATGTTTTTATCAGTCTACTGTTTGTTTCGTCCAAGTTCTCGTGTGATGATGTTGTTTCCTTTGTTAGCCGTGCTGTCAACCTTTTGCTATATATTGACTTATTGTCTCTTATTGTGTCAGGATCTACACCGTATTGAGTGTTGTTGAACTTTTTTTGCTCTTTCTAATTTTGTGTTTATTATGATCTTGTACCGACCCAATATGTGATCACTGCCCGTAGTAAATGAGTTCAGAACATCAACATCTTGAACGGTATGTTTGTTTGGTGTTAGCACGTAGTCCATTTCATTTTTTGTATTTCCATCCGGACTGGCCCAGGTCGATTTTCTGTGAGGTATTTTTTTGAAAAACTTATTCATTATGTATAGTTGTTCTCTTCCCGGGTAATTTGTAAGCATTGTCCCTCTTACATTCCTTTTCCCCAGACTCAATTTTCCAACGTACTGCGAGCGGTTACACTGATCTCCTATTCTTCCGTTGAAGTCTCCTATTATCAGCGTGTATTTTCTTTTATTTTCTGTTAGGCTCTGTGTGATTTCATCATACAGTACCTCGACTTCTTCATCCTCATGGCTCCTTGCTGGTGTATAGATTTGAACGACTTTAATTGTTATATTGGGGTTAATCTTAGTTGTTATGTATATTACTCTATTTGATATGGCTTTAAGTATTTGAAGATTTGGGAAAACTCGTTTGTTGATAATGAAACCCACAACTATACTATTGTCTTCACTTCCTTTTTAAAATAGGATATTTCCTGATCTTAGTCTAATGGATGCTTCACCTCTTCTCCTTGTTTCTGAAATTACCAGAATATCCCAGTTTATTCTGTCCATGTTTATGTTGTTCCGTTAGACTTTCCTCGTTTCCAACTGACCTAGCGTTATATGTTTCAAAGTGAAGTTGGCAGCCTTGTTTAACCCAGGGATCTTAGCACCCCCTGCTCAACCACTGGTCTGACCGCCGCCTTGCCCAGGGTCATTCGAGCCGCTGGGGACTGGGGGACTTTGCTTTTGGTGTGCCTTCATAAGAGATGGGGTTTAGCCGTAAAACACCACGTTGGCCAGACGTCTTGGTGAGTGTTGGTTCAGCCGCCGCTAACCTGGGGAACCGTCGCTGTTTGCAGTCGCCCACTCTGGGTCAGACGCTGCAGATTTTGCTGGTTGGTCCGCGGGGCGTATTTGATTTCGGCCCTACCACCCATATCTGGGAATCATACCCCTATCCTGCATCCGGGGACGCGCTCTGTAGGAGTTACTATTATTTACTAAATGTTTGTCAAAGAGCCACGAAGGGATCGGTGGCTACAAAGGGTGCATCTACCTTACTTTACCGCGAAATTTATTATACAAGAAGTTGTTCTGCTTTCAACGCATTGTTTAATTTTTGAATTGCAAACAAATAATGCTTCCAAACTGTCGCAAATTACGTTTGGTAAAAAGAATTGGTAATGACCAAATGAATACAAATTTTGACTAGAACTGAATAATGTTCATAAAAACGGAGATTACAATGGAAACTTTCCATTATCCGCAAAGAAAATAGATAATAACAACTTACTGGCTTAGTTTGAAGAAATAGGAACAGTTATGCCAATTGAAAAGAGAGTGATTCCGTTGGCTAAAAACATCACGCATATTAAAACATTTGAATTGCTCATCTTTACTCGTAATCGGAATATTTTCAAAAATATATTATATAATTAATGACAGAGACTTAAACGTCATTTATATGGTCTCCATACATTTAGTTGAATCCTCAAATATTATAGGAAGTAGCTGCATATTTGTGTGTATCTTAGAAGCTGACACCGTGCATAAACACAGTTTAATTTATTTAAATTTAATTCAACAACACTACACTATTATTTTATTAATTGAATCCATCTCACGTAGAACAACTAGTAAAATGTTTTTGTGAAAGATTAGTTCGTAGATATTTGCTTTAGTTAATATTTACCTAACTATCAACATCATATATCATCTCATGGGCTTTAATAGACGCAATTGTAAGAAAATTTTAACACTTTCTTAGATTGTTTAACGTTCATGTGAAGCCTTTGTCTAAGCATAGATATTGTTGCAAACAAGTGGAGAGGATACAAAAAGCGTAGTAGTGCGAAAATCAAGTCGCACGATGTAAAAATTTAGCATGGTCACTTTGGTGAGAGTTAGTAAGAAGGAGGCACACTAAACTCGTTACCTGAATAAATATGTCTCTGATTTACGTAATGTGGTTTTTAATATTTTTAACATTATTTTAGGCACTCTTGTGAAAAATAGATACCGGACGGTAGAGTAGTTACATTTTTAGAATATGTTTCGCGGAGTAGGGCAGGAGGTGTAGAATTTAAGTTCCTATTGTGACCTTCTTACATTTCAACAAACTACACTATTGGACTTGTAAGAAAGTCAAAATATGATGTAAAAAATATTAAAATGATACGAGTAAATCAGTCGCAGGCTACAAAATGTACATGAACCCTTAATAATATTACAATTATAGATTATTTTATATACTTGCTTCGTGTATTTTGCATTTTGTCCAATTTGTATATAAAGTATCCAGTAGAGACTCGTAGTTATGAATTGGTGTCCCTTGTAATCGTAATTAGCTAGAAAGTAAATTTTATAGACAATTTTTTACCGCCAAGATCTTTCTCGTATGTGCATTAGAATATAACTGAAATACTTCAAATGGTTGCATCTCGTTATACTTTGACCAAAGATACATTTGGAATTGTATTTGTTGGACAGAATATATCCTATGGAAGGATCATCGCTTTAGCAAAGAAGACCAAAACTAGTGTTTGGCATTATCAGACTAGTACTATAATATAAAATTTTGTAAATAGGTATCTAGGTTGTTATTTTAAGCGGCGAATTTAATCACTTGGTGTGTAAAAAATTAATTTCGAACTTTCGAATGTTAATTAATTAAATTAATTAATATTGCTTAAGTTTTGAATGGCAAATAATTTAGAAGTTAGTGAACTTATCGGAATTATTTTCTTTGTCTGTTTCGAATAAAAACAGATACTTTAGTGTCATAGTGGGTACTTGAGTTCCTACTGCAAGATTTCAGTATTATTAGATATAATTTCATAAAATTGGAAAAACTATTTGTTTCAGTAATTTTCTTGAATCTGAATGATATCTGATTATTCTCGAGAGCCTTTCTGGTTGGCATTTTTTATTGAATCTATAGACATTTGTCTATTGTAAGAATAGGACAGGATTTTGCAAGCCTCTGTCAAACATAATTTTTCTTAGTCAAACATAATAATCCCCAATGATACAGAAGTTTGCTGGGTGAACTGGAATTTAGAAGTTCTATAATGATCTGTAATGTGACAAAATTAAACTTTAATGGAGTTTAAAGGAGTTAGGAAATTCTCTGTGGACAGTTGCCACGTTTTCGTGTGGTTTACTTATTCCCTTAAGTAATTTACAGCCCTTTTTTTAAATATAACTAGAAATTTACCAAGTATCTTTAGGTTTTTCAGATTTTTGCAATATTAGATATTCAAGTTATTTAACTATTTGGTATGTCTATTAAATATCTTCATCTAAATTATTTTCTAAAAAGTTTTGTACGATTCTTCGGCAATAATTCTACAATAAAAACGAAACGTTTGTTTGTCGATTGCATTGTTTTCGACTTCCGACCTAACGATTCCTTTCGCATCCACAAAGAGACATTCTGCATTATTTTTGGATTTCCTCTTGGATGGATCCATGAGGAGGGATCCTCATTTTAATTCATTTTGTTAGGTGAGTCAATATATTGCATTGCAAAGTATAGAAGTCATTAATAATCCTGCACTATCAAACATTTCGACTGCGAATTTAGATATAAAAATCGACAGTCGAAAAGGAAAGGAAATAGACGATTGAACCGATTGCGGAAAAATATGTTCACGCTACTATTATATTTGTGCCCTTTCATATACTAGATGCTTCTTAAATGTGACCATCGGGAATATATTGAAAACGATAAGGCATATAAATTCAGACAGAAAACACTTTTTGAATTTTCCTCCAAAAAACGAGAAAAACTTTAAATTTATTCCAATAGGAGTGAACGTAAGCTTTTATGAAAGGCAACGGTAAATGATTTAATATATCGTACGTATAATTGATATAGACCGAAATTTACGATAAAAACGGACTACTTGCTATTATCTGGAATAATCATATTAATTATGAAACCATATTGGGAAAGTGGAGTAATTTTATAAGAGAAGCATGAATCACGATGTTTTATTCGTTACAGAATTAATGTCAAAAGATTTCAATATTTTGTTGCATTAATCCGAATTTAATTAACTTAAAAGACGACTGGTGTGTTTATCTAACAGACACAAAACATGTCTTAATTATTACATATTTCAACATTTTTATTAAATACATTGATTGTATTCCCACCAAATGAACCATTTGAAGTATTTAATAAGAAACTTATAATAAGGAGAATATGACGCCCGAAGGAATGTGATGGTAATTTTATACTATCGTAAGATGTAGGGATTAAAAAACTGGGCGATAATGTCTATTTTGACGAAAAGCGAACTGTTTACTGAACTACATGATTATGAATTGGATAATCTCTCTAAATAACGTTGTATAGAAAACTAATTTCTGCTAATACATACTTTATGGTTATTATTTAGATATACATATATGTTAAATTCGGTTAACTAAATATTAATACATTTGCATAGATGGAAAGTTGATTAATCATTGAGGCGCAAAACTGTAAGGTCATTTCAACAAAACTCATTTAGGCCTATTTATAATACTATGAATGTATGTCACTACTATCTGTGTTAGTTTGTTAATAAACATCTTGATAAAATAAATATTAATATTTGTGAATAAGTGGTAGTTAAACTTTACTATTATATTCATTACAATATTTACATATAGTGAGAACGGATTTTCCATCCCGTTATTAAATAAGTAAAATATGTGTATATTTATAGTCTATAATTTTTCATATTGTTGTACGATTTTTAAGTTTATATTAAAATGTTTGTGCATTAATTATCTAGTTGTCTTATTTCTTCTAGTTTTTAATTCTGCTGGGAAATTTCTATCGCAAGTAAGCGCCGAGCAATTGGGACTTTACATTACAGCAGATGCGAAAGGCGATTTTCTAGTTAAGTTTATAAAGAGTAATTTATGAAGATTGACCTCCTATATACCCAAAACTGTGAAATTCTAGTGATTAATTGTTGATAGGAGATTGTTGAAAATAATGTTTACGTTTCAAAAAGAACACAAAGAGAATCCTTTATAAAGCAATATTTACCGAATTTCTCGAGTTCAAGCACGTAATATTTTAAACTGTTTTAAACATTTGTACCGTATTAAACAAATTTTCTATAGGCAGTGACCATCGGCCACTTAGAGCAAAAATAAAAGCGAATGTTAGGAGGGAAAGAGTAAAAATAGTAACGGCCTCCGTCCTCGTCGTCAAAAGGAAAATGCCTTCAAATCTTGAGAGCATGGAAGATCTAAAGGAGATCAGCGTAGACGATCTAAACAGACAAATGAGCTACACTTTAAAAGAGGTCCAAGAAAGGCACAACGAAAAGGCGAAGGACAAGGAAGAAAAACGAAGTGAAAGTACGAGAAACCTAATGAGGGAAAAGAGAGAGATGCGAGATAAATACACGGCAAATTCCGCTACCTTGAGACAAATCAACAAAGATATTTCCAAATCAGCTAGGAAAAGTATCAGAAAATATAACAGCGAGCATATAATCCAAGTTATAGAAAACAATAAAAATTTAAAGATACTGCGGAGAAAACTTAGCGAAGGTAAAAAAACATTTGTAGACAGCATGATAAAAGTGGGACCACAAAAACCAACGGAGATGATACACTTAATGTTGGGTCAGGAAGTTCCTGGAACCTTCCGACAACGGCCACCGCCGAGTCGCAGACATTTTTTCCTTAACCGTCGGGACCAGTCCTGGAGGTTCGCGCTTGTGCGTTTCATTGCCATGTTGCCGTGTCATCAAGATTCCTCTCGAGTAGTCTAGGTTAGGTCTAACATTATAGGTTAGGTTTTGTATAGTTGAGATGTTTTCGAGAACATTCTCCGCCTGCCTAGAAGCCTTGATCTGAGTCTATAAATGCCCGCCATCGTAGCGGCCGAAAAAATAATCGAAGGCAGAGAAAGTGTGGGGAATGAATACGAAAACTCCCCGTTCCTCCCGATCTCTGAGGTTTTGCTAGTATCAGATTTATTCCGAATATAAATCCCCCAGTCACGTCAGTGTATGATTCCGGATCAAACCCGCATTATCGTCGCTCGCCGATGCAAAATATGATTGCGTAACATACGACCACTCGCCACCGCTAATCTCACATACTGAATATATACCGACCGCCCCGTTGTGCACCTCCTCTCCTCTTTTTTTTAACTCTAATTTTGTGTTCATTAAAGCCGGAAATCTTATGTCATTTCATTAAATGTAAAACTCCTCACTAAGGTCAGAAAACTTATTTTATTTCGTTAAACGTAAACCGCCTGCTGTAATACCCCGGCGATAGAAATGCTGTTTTATTTGATGAATAAACCATTTGTTGTTTGACTATGCTTAATTCTGCTAACTGCATATTGATCTCTGGATTGTTCTCTTTCTCCACTGCATAAAAGCTACCCTAGGTGTGGGGCCATCGCCACACAAATCCTGATGGCTGGCGCCCGAGAAAACCACTGAAAACCCTTTCAAGTCCAAACATGTTAATTTACCAGCAATAAACCCTAACAATACAAAGAGATTTTTAAAAACACCATTACAATTTGTCAAGGAATTGGGATCATTATTCTCGTACCTTCCTTGCACGCGCACTTTCTTCCAATGTCGTTTTGAGACTCAAAACTTTGATCGTCAAAGCGACGAACCGGAACATCGGCACCGTGCTAGACGAGGACAACTTGGATTGAAACTTGTTCGACTTTGGCAAACTGGACTTGGACAAGTTCAAACTCCACCTACTCACCTACTACCAACCGTATCGGGCAATCATCGTGAATGAGAGCGACAACGAAACCGTCAACTTCAACAAGATACGCGAAATGTGTCGTGCCCACTCCGAGCGCGTTACAAACACCACCGTCGGAAGTGGCCTGGAGACTAAGCTGGACATCAATCTGGACACCGGCAAAATCAACCCCGTCTCCGTCGACGCACTTCACCCAAATTATCCAGACCTTTTCGGACGACCAATTGGAATCTGCAACATGAACACAAGTTAATCTTCGTCTTAAGTCCAGTGCCCGACAAGCTCATCGGCCCTACCGACCTGTGGCACTGGCCGTCCAAGAACCATTGAACGCAGGGATCGATCGCCTGGTCAACAATGGAACATTGACTAAAATGGAGTCTTCTGAATGGGCTGCTCCGATCGTTGTTACACGCCGTGGAAATGAAAAGATCCGACTATGTGCCGACTTTTCGACCGGACTAAATGATGCGCTCCTATCGGGCGAGTATCCCATCCCGCACATGGAAGACATCATGACCAAGTTCAGTGGGAACAAAATGTTCAGTCAACTCGACTTCTCGGACGCCTACAACCAGCTTTTACTCCATGAAGCAAGCCGACCACTCGCTACGATACACTACACCGCACTACACACAGAGGACTGTTACAGTACAACCGTCTCGTGTTCGGATTCAAACCAGCTCCGGCCATTTTCGAATGTACTGTAGGGACCTGTCTCGCCGGAATCGATGGTGTGATCGTGTACTTCGGCGATATTCTAATAATGGCTCCAGACAGCGAAGGACATGACCAACTACTACATCAAGAACTGAATGCGATTCCGACTTCACTTCGAGAAGTGCAAGTTCTACACGCCAACTTCCGTCGACCAGCCAACCAAACGGACGTACGAGCTCTTCTAGGCCTGGTCAACTACTATGAAAAGTTCGTTGATCGGCTGCACAGACTCAAATCGCCGTTGGAAGAGCTGCTCTGCAAAGACGTACCGTTCAAGTGGAGGCAGCAGGACGAGAATTATTTCGTGGCCATCAAAGAGACTCTTGTTGGACCGTTGCTTTTCACCCACTACGATGCCCGCCAGACGCTCATCATGGCGGCCGACCCCTGTGATACTGGTATTGGTGAAGTCCTGCTCGAGAGACACGCGGATGGAAACAAGACGGCAGTTTTTCATATGAGCAAAAAGCCGACCAAGTCTCAGCGGAACTACAGCCAGATCGAAAAGGAGACACTGGCACTGGTTACCGCAATCGAACGTTTTCACAAGTTCGTGTGGGGAAGACACTTCATCCTACAGACCGACCCCCGTCCTCTTCTGACACTATTCAACACCGGCAACACAAAGAGCCTAAACGAACAAACCGCTGCACGTCTACAACGCTGGATTCTTCGTTTAATCGGCTACGACTTTCACATCGACTATGTCAAGACCGACTAGTTTGGACAAGCAGATGCCCTGTGTCGCCTCATCCTGGACACCCGTCAAGACTCTCTAGACCCCGAGATGGAGTATGTCATCGCGGCCGTTCACGTCAACTCTGATCTGACCCAGATCACAATGGACCCCATGAAAATGGGTCCAGCATAACCCCATACTTCATAATGTTATGGAAAGAGTCAAGAATGGATGGATCGTCGAAGATAGGAACGACTCCGAATTGGCACCCTACTACAAGTACGCAGATGTCATCTCAATCAATGACGACGTCTTGTTGATGGACGACATAGTCATCACACCGGACCAGCTCCGAAAAACTATCCTGAACCGACTTCATCGTGGCCATCCTGGTATTCGACGGATGAAAAACTTGGCTTCTTCTGCCACGTTCTGCCAAGAAACACCACTTCTTCTGACCTGGAATGCCTGACGACATTGAGCGCATGGTCAAATCCTGCCCCAAAAGTGCACAGTCAGCGGCAAGCCCTGTCAAAGGGCCACTCAAACCTTGGCATTCACATGGACTTTGGAGAACCGACAAAAGGCAACATCTTTCTGTTAATCGCGGACAGCTTCCCTGATACATCGACGCTGCGAGGATCAGCCCAGCACCGGCTTCGGCAACTGTCAAATGTCTTAGGAATGTGTTCAGACATTTTGCTGCCCCTGAAACGATCGTCTCTGAGAACGGAACGCAGTTCACCTCGACCGACTTCGCTCGACTCTGCTCCGACTTCGCCATCGTTCATCTGAGATGTGCTCCACGTATGCCCCAATCCAATGGTCCAGCCGAGCGGATGGTACAAACAGTCAAGAAGGCTCTCGACGACTCACCTGGCAGCCTCGACACAGTTGTGGCAGCGAACAATACTACATACCACACCGTGAACTTCAAAGGAAATCGCCAGCCGAAGTTTTCTTTGAACGACAAATCCGTACTCCCCCGGACATCTACAAACCGATAACATGGAAGAAGTGCAACATGTCCAAAGAACGACGCGAAATGAAAGCTCAGTTCGACCGACACCACGGTGCGCGACATCGCGACTTCGTAGAAGGAGAGGAAGTCATGGTGAAAATATGGAATGGCAACCGAGTCGACGGCACGATTGAAAAAAAACTACATAATGGCGACCAAATCCTAGTCCGATACTACAACGAAATCTGGAAACGCCGTGCCACTCCTGTCATGACATTGGTGGATGACCTGAGCAACTACAGTGAACTGGACACAGAAGCTCAACAGGACCGCCACTTAGAACCGACTGGACAAGGCGACCCTGATCCGGCCCACTCCGTCGCTACGGAACCAAGGGAAACCAAAGAGGAAGTTGGCACGCCACCAAGCACTCCGGACGAAGGCCAAGGACGTCCGCGACGCCAGTGTAGGCAAGACATTAACTACCGTATGCTGGCCGGGTACCGCACCACCCACCCGAGGCACTCTTCTTTGGTAAAGGAAGAAATGTTGGGTCCGGAAGTTTCTGGAACCTTCCGACAACGGCCACCGCCGAGCGCGCAGTATTCCTCTCGAGTAGTCTAGAACATTATAGGTTAGGTTTTGTATAGTTGAGATGTTTTTGAGAACATTCTCCGCCTGCCTAGAAGCCTTGATCTGAGACTATACAAACCCGGCACCGTAGCGGCCTATGCATTCAGTCCTAAAATTGTATCCTTAGTGTTTGATAATAAACCAGTTGTATACTCAACTATTCGGCTATTGTTTACAAATTTTGTATATTTTCCTGACTGTACTTTAATTCATTCCAATGTATTCCTGGGTTTCAGTCAATTTTATTGTTTATTATTTAAAATGTTACAAATACGTTTCGGTGTCTTTATCCACCATCATCAGTTTGTATGTCTAGATGTTTCTTCCTTTACATTTGGTTGGACATTGAATTTCTTTGTCAAAATGTTAAATTCAATGTCCAACCAAATGTAAAGGAAGAAACATCTAGACATACAAACTGATGATGGTGGATAAAGACACCGAAATGTATTTGTAACATTTTAAATAATAAACAATAAAATTGACTGAAACCCAGGAATACATTGGAATTGTTTACAAACCCATCACTTAATATTGCAGAAGAATTTTTCTGAGAGTTTTATAAAAAGGATGCTTAACTTTTTCACCCGAGACAAATACCGAAAATTCAAAATGTGTGATCCGAAGAGGTCCCTGAAATTACAGTTAGTAAAATAAAAGCTTTCCTCTCCGAAATGGAAAACAATAAATCACCAGGAGACAATGAGATAGTTATCGCATCAATTAAAGAAAAAGGCGACGTTTTAATACGCATACTTCAACAAATCCTTAACACATGTCTTCTGAAGAGTACCCCCTGTCAATGCCATAATGCAGTGATTATTATCATGCATAAGAAGAGTGACAATGCCGATTTAGATACTACCGACCCATTAGCCTTTTATCCCATCTTTACAAGCTATTCATGAAAATCATAACAAAGATGCTTACAAATAAATTGGACAGTTATCAGCCACGCGAACAAGCGAAATTTCGTTGGAGTTATGGTACAAACGATAACTTGCAAGTCATTTAAACTCTAATAGAGAATTATCTGGAATATAACAATGCACTTACTACGAATATGAATGATATTGGCAGACTAAGAAAAGGCGTTCGATACCATAGACCAGCACCAAAAAAGCACTCTCTTATTGTCGACCATCGATACAGCGTAATAATTATGAATATCTAGGAAACAGCAACTGCATAGGTGAGACTCCATGAGGATACGCACAAATTGAAAATAGATCGCGGTGTCCGCCGAGGTGACCATATATCTTTAAAGTTATTTACAAGTTTGCTGGAATACGTGTGTAAACGAATAAGGTGGGACACCACGGGAATAAACATAAACGGAGAAGATTTGAACCATTTGAAATTTGCAGATGATATTGTCTTAATATCAGACATCATTGGCAAATCCATGCAAATGTTGGAAAGACTTCAACAAACCTCGGAAACGGCTGGAATGAAGATAAATATTTCGAAGACTCAATTCATGACCAACCTTGTGGCAAGTGGAAAAATTCCCGTAATAAAGGGCGAAATTGAACAGGTCACTTCATACAAATATCTCGGTCGCGAACTTCCTTTAGACCGGGACAATCAAACAACCGAGATTCATAGAACATTAGGTCCGGCATGGGCGGCATTTAGCAACCTTAAAGAATTGTTTAAATCAGAGATTTCCATAAGCTTGAAACGAAAAGCATTTAACCAGTGCGTTTTCCAGTGATGGCATATGGGGCAGAAACGGCCACTTTAATAAAGAAGATAGTAAACAAAACACAAGTAACGCATCGTGCTATGAAGAGGTTGGGCATCAGTCCAAGGGACCGAATCTCAAACTCTTCATATTTGGAATCCACAATGCCCCTGGCAACACCAGGAGAAGATCTGGTGTTGCGGAGCCGTAAGAAGAAGCACTCCATAGAAATGGAACTGGGCTGGGCACATCACAAGGATGACGGATAATTGATGAACCAGAGGAATCTTAGAATGGAGACCGAGAAACGAGGCCTACCGAAGTAGGCGGCGCCCGCCAACAAGATGGACCGATGATGTAAAACGTATCAAACCTAAATGGATGCAGTCGGCACAGTCACAAGTGGGGCAGATTACAAGAGGCTTATGTTGAGCAGTAGATATAATTGGGCTTATGATGATGATGTGTTTGCAGTCATATATCATACAGGTGAAGGATAATTCCAACATTGGCGTCACTTGTGTTCAGTGGTTATTGGGCAACTTGGAAAATAAGGACGAAAATTTTAGAAAAACGGATAGTTTATTTCTGTAACATATGTATCAACCTTTGAAGAAGCAATTTCGTCAAACGTCAAACATTCAACTGGAAACCTTGCGTCTCTATGTCATTTTAATGAAAAAGTGCAACTACAACCATTCAGGTAGATTTTTGTTGTTGGTGCCAAACATGTTCATGTTACATTTGTGGTTAGTTTGCGAATTGTACTCTGCAAATCTTAAATTGTATAGCAATTTCTAAAATGTATCAATGTTGCCTTTTTGGAGGGTAATTCAAATTGGTCGAATTTTTAATATAGTAAGTAGTCGCACGGAACCAGACGGATCGCTGAAGTTATTATTATTCTGAAGGCAGTACTTAAGTAACGATGAATACCGTTTCGTGTTTGGTAGAAGCAAACACTAATACATTTATTAAAATCCATTTAAACGATTGGGAAGATTTTCTTACATTTTGATATTTTGAAGAAAAGAAAAAGAAACTTTTAAGAAATGCAGAAATACATCGTCACTGTTCGGACGATCTGTCCATTATCCACCCAAACAACGTCGATAAGGAAGAGTCCTGTAAGGTGTTCGACAGCAGACACAAGCCGAGACCAACCAGATACGAATCGAGAACATCAACAACAACGCGACGAATTAAAAGAGATCCATTTCAACGTTCATAAACACAAATCATTCATACATATATACATCAATTCGAGAAAATAGTCGGGTTTTCTTTAGCCCCAACAATTATGATTAACATAACAGTTTCGTATATTATGAAAATGTATAATTATAAACTTATGAAAGGATTGCCACTTAAAACAATTGCCACTGATCGAGTGATTCAAGATCACCCACAGACAATGTGGTAAAATATTTAGGCCTCTCCTATGCAAAACGCCACGACTGGCATTAGACCTTTAAGGTCGAAATGAAAGATGTATTTGGTATCCCCTTAGGAACACCTTTCGCGAGTGAAATATCCTCAAAAAATTTACCTACCGCCACTTAATGTATTATCATTTAATATTTTCGTGTGGAGAACAGACTGGCGAAGGGTAAATCTGGGGTTACCTTTCGCATAGCACAGCAGTATCAGTAATAGCAACATCAAACACTCTGTTTTTCAAACACACAAATTTTGTTCCACGGCGAACTAAAAGTCCGAACAATTCACCAGTTTCCTCTGCAGTTTCAATAAAAACTGTCGTTGAGAAGTGAGATTACGAAGTTAAGCTGACCAGTTCTGAGATAAAGTATGTTCAGGGTGGACCACTAAGAGAGGTGGTCGGCCGTATCTCACAAACTATTAGTCATATCGATTTCGAGTAAAAAAATATATGAGTTAAGTGACCAAGAGAAATTGCTGGAAATTTCTTTCAAGTTCGCAAAATGGCCGCTAGAGGACGAAATTGCACCAGTAAATTTTAAATACTGATTTTTAGCGGTTTAGGATAGGCTAAGGTTGGTTGGAAATACTTTCATTCTGTTCTTGACAAAATTTCACTTTTTTTGTGGGAGTGTTATTGTTCTAACCAGTCAAATAAAGTGGTGAATGAAAGTCAAATATTGGTTCAAAACGTTATGGATAGCTCCGTATTGGCGTAACCAAATTCAAAATTTTAATTCCAGTTAAAAAGCTCTTTATTCACTTTAACTCATGCTATTAAATATTCGCTCTTATGATTGCCTCTTTCGCCGTGAGAGGGCGCATTATCAAAGCTCGTCAAACTTTGTCGTTTTCCTTCAATTTTTTAAATGTAATGATACATAATATTTAAGGTGCTTAGAAAGAGAACGATAAATGAAACAAAATAGTGAAAACCGCATATCGATAAATTTATTGCAACCGAAGATATAGCTAATTGTATAGCGAATACAGTTTATCCCGTTTTAACGTCAAGTATTCGTAATAATAAATGAATTTGTTTGACAATCTTCAGCAGGAAGTTGATCATCAAGGTCGATTTAGTGTCCATGTCTGATGCGGAATAATTGAGGGACAAATTAATGGTCCATTTATATTTGAACAGAAACTAAATGGAAATATTTATTTAGACTTCTTACAAAACTAACTACCATTACTTTTAGAAGACATACCGTTGCGAAAGCGAGTAAACATGTTTTTTCAACAAGACGGGGCCCTGCTCATTTCTCGGTAAATGTCCCTCGATTTTTAGACAACGCTTATCGCGATAGATGAATAGGACGAGGCAGTTTATTCCCGTGGCCACCTAGGTCACCCGATCTTACGTGTATGGATTTTTATATATGGGGGAGAATAAAGGAAATTGTTTACCAAACCAGACCAACCTCCAAACAGGACCTAATAAGCAAAATGAAGGGTGCAATTCATCACATTCCTGTCGCAGAAGTAGAGAGTGCTGTTTTATCTACGAGAAACAGGATTGAGTAATGCATTCGAAATGACGAAAAAGATTTTGAGCATCTAAGCAGGTTTTAATCCGCAAGGTGTATTTCACTCGCAGGAATAGTAATAATGCGTGAAATATAATAATCGGTTCTTATCAGGACCAATAATTGCCATGTATTTTTATAATATCATTGTTATTGTCACATTGTTTATATCTTCGGTTGCAATAAATATATCGACGTGCGGTTTTCACTAGTTTGCTTCATTTTTTATCCTCTTTCTAAGCAACTGAAATATTACATATCATTCCATTTAAAAAATTAAAGAAAATCGAAAAAGTTTGACGACCTTTTATAACGTGTCCTCTGGCCGCCAAAGTGGCAATCATATGGTCGAATATTTTACAGCAGGTGTTAAGATAAATAAACAGCTTTTCAACTGAAATTTAAGCGTTGGATTTTGTTAAGGCAACACGGAGCTATCAATAGCTTTTTGAACCATTATTTGGCCTTTCCCCACCACTTTATTTGACTAGCTAGAACAATAAGACTCCAACAAAAAATTAGTCAAATTCTCTCAGGAATAAAACTAAAGAATTTTCAACATACCTTAGCCTATCTAAAACCTCAAAAAAAACGTTTGTTGCATTCACCGTTGAAATTTCGCCCTCTAGCGGTCATTTTGCGAACTTGAAAGTAATTTTCAGCAATTTCCCGTGGTCTCTTTACTCATATTATTTTTTACCTGAAATCGATATGACTAATGGTTTGTGAGATACGGCCGAGCACCTCTCTTAGTGGCCCACCCTGTACAAACATAAGTATAACTCAAGTAATGAGAGCACCAATTAAAAAACAGGCGTTTACACCATTGCATTGAAACCTTTAGCTAATAAAGTGATTTTTTTCTCTACTAATTACAATGAAGGATTTATAGTTCTATCAGTGAAATAATATATATTGCTTTATTTGCCTTTTAGTATTTTAATTATGTGGCAAATTCGTAGCATGCTTGGTTCATGTTTCACTAATAGTATCTATTCTATCATAGTTGTTATTTCATGGTCTAATTCTAAAAAGTCACCATTCACAAAGTACATTTGATGTTTATGCTTTATGAGCTTTAAATCAGTATAAAATTTGCAAAAAGTAAACATTGCATTTTAAATTTGTAAAAATGTTTAAATTAGTTGAATTGGCCAATCTAGGACTGACACCAACGTACAGAAATTGGCAGTATATCTATAGGCATGGAAATACCATTAACCATGCCAGGGGCGGGGTCGCAGCTCTCCTAAAACCAACATTTAAACTTGGAAGAGCAAATCCTCCTTCCCTCAACCACCCTCTGAACGACTGCATACATTTTACGATACCCTACCTAAATGACCTGATACATATATTTCTGACATACATACACCCAGACTCCAGCTTAGAACAAAACATATTGACCAAAGCAAGCATCTATAAATATGCAATAATTATAGGCGCCCTTAATCTGAACAAAAACAAAACGAAACAGCTTAAAAGATTTCTACAAAATTCGGACTTTATAAAACAGCACACCCCACCAACTTTTCTGATGCCCGCAAACCCAGATTCAACACCAGACGTTCTACTGCACACAAGAAACTTAACAAACACCATCAACAACATAAACTTTACCAACGAACTTGGATCCGACCACCTGGCTATTACGTTTAACATAGACTTACAACATACGCAATCTACCTCCAGTACACCTCCTATAGAGAAAAAGTTAAACCTAACAAAAACTGACATAGACAAAGTAAAACAACATATACATGACTACATTCAATCGCAAGCACAGCCCATTTCAATAGAAACCATACAACAACAACTTTCACTAGCCATAGAAAAATTTAGCCCGGAAATAAAAAATGTTTTCTACCGACATACACTACCCAAATTAATACTGAGACTCATAAAACAAAAGAGAGAACTGTACAGACTATATACAAACACTCAAAATACCGACCTAAAAAAGGCACTGAACCAACTCAACAGAAACATTAAAACCTTGATTGGACAATACCGACAAGACAAATGGCAAGAAACATGTAAAGAAATACAAAATGACAAAGGCAAAACATACTGGCGAAAAATTAAGAAACTAGCACAATACAAAAAAACTAACACTATTGACACAATTGACGAAAACGGAATAGAACGTTACACAGACAAAGAGAAGGCTGACGCGTTCGCCAGACACTATCAAAGGGCCTTCAGCATATCGACAAACCCTAACTTCGACAATGACAACTGGAACTTGATCAACGACTGGTACTTGAACTATTTTAACAGCTCACCAAACTATACATACATACAAACTGATCACAGACACAGAATACGATGAAGCCCTAGCGCATATCAGAAACACAGCACCGGGAATAGACAAAATAAAGGCAAGACTCCTGAAAAGCCTAACTCAGGAAACGCACAGGCTGATCCTAGCTGAGTTGAACAACTGCATCACAAAAAACAAAATTCCAAAAACAATGAAGAACGGCTCAATAATCCTCATACCGGAAAATGGACTGGACAATACACAACCGAGCAATTACAGACCAATTACATTACTACCAGTACTTGGCAGAGTTTTTGAGTACATAATAAAGCAGCGACTCGAAAAACTGATCGGAAAATATATACCTACCTACCAATTTGGTTTCAAACAACATTACTCGACTATTCATCCGCTCTTTATTTTGGCAAACAATATACAAACAACTCACCTAACTGACAGAAAGTCGGCGTGTCTATTCATGGACATTAACAAGGCCTTTGAGAGTGTCTGGCATATGGGCTTACTCTACAAACTTCACAAGCTCCACACACCAACATATCTACTCCACATCATAAAAAACTTACTCGAAAACAGACAACTACAAGTACGAATTGACAACACATTTTCTTTTTCTTTTTCCCCTGGACAAGGACTCCCGCAAGGTTCCCCGCTCTCACCGTTTCTCTACAATATATACTTCATTTCAAAATTTCCTGGGTTTCAGTCAATTTTATTGTTTATTATTTAAAATGTTACAAATACGTTTCGGTGTCTTTCTCCACCATCATCAGTTTGTATGTCTAGAGGTTTCTACCTTGACATTTGATTGGACATTCTTCAAATGTCCAATGGCAAGAAAATGGCAAGTCTTGTCCAAATTCTTCAAATGTCCAATCAAATGTGAAGGTAGAAACATCTAGACATACAAACTGATGATGGTGGAGAAAGACACCGAAACGTATTTGTAACATTTTAAATAATAAACAATAAAATTGACTGAAACCCAGGAAATTTTGAAATAAATTGAAGTACAGTCAGGAAAATATACACAACAACAATATATACTGCCATGACATATACAATTACAAGTTACCAGACAAAAATCAAATCCACAGATCGGCATACATGTTACAATACGCAGATGACACGGCACTTATCGTACATGACAAAACTACTGAGAGAGCAGCTCAAAGACTCCAAACACTAACAAACAACACAATGACATGGTTTTATAAATGGAGACTAACACCAAACCCTTCAAAAAACCAACTTCTGCTCAAAAACCACAGACTCAACGCTGACTCCCCTACAATAACTGCAGACGGCCAAACGACACAACCAAACAACGACGTAAAATACCTTGGAATCACAATTGACCACAAACTTAAATTCACTAAACACATACGAAACATCAGGAGAGAAACAATAAAGAGAACAAAACACTTCCGATCACTAACCTACAAAGACAGAGGAATCAGCACAAATACCGACACCAAAATATATAAAGCTATTTGTAGACCCTTGCTAGACTATGGACATATACTCATGACCAACGGAACAGAAAGGACAAAACGTTATATACAAACAACAGAACAAATTGCACTAAGACTAATAACACGAATAAGACACCCCCAAAACCCACTACACAACCCCTCCACCCAACTACTATACGAACGCACAAACATGACAAAGATTTCGGAAATACTCATACAGCTACAGATAAAATGGACAAACAACCTGAACCATTCTGAATCCTCTTTGTCTTACAAGACCAACCAGACAATCCTGCTTCCGGTTCCCTACATCAACGCTACTTGAACGGTTACAATAGTATCTGACTACTGGGCAATAAATCCAAGATCTCTGCTTGCCAGAATTAAAATGATTCAATTAGTAACCTAGAATAAGATAATTTTTACCTTTATTTGTTTGTTTAGATTAAGACTGCATGTACTAAACAAGGGCAGAAAGACCGATAGGTCGATAGCCTTTTTTTAGAAATAAAGATGTTTACTACTACTACTAGTAGAATTAGTGATTTCATATGCATATTAAAGTCGAATATTGATTGTAAAATCACGTGCTTAAAACGCTTCACGAGGTCTTTAAGTCTAAAATTTGCATGACTATACTAAAAATTACGGAAACACAATTATTAAAATTACAGGGTCCTATAGCTATCTAGGCGGATTAATGAGGAAAATATTCATTATCCGACCAACAATGTAAACTAACTAAATATATTTTTTGTTCGAGTGAATCAAAAACTGCAATTTTCCGATCAGAGGCGATGGCCATAAAGAAGCACTTTTCATTCGTATTCATTTGTTTCACTTTTACGCACAGTGTGCGTAAAAGTAAATGTGACAAATTGAACGTGACACTCTCATATTTTTAAAAGTATTTATCGACAACTATGAATCCTAATTTAAAGTTTACTCGCAATTTGCAAATTATAGCTTTGTTACAAGTTGAGTCTGAAAGTCGTTTTAATGGCCTATTTTTCTGCGTACTCCGATGTTGCCACACGCAAAACACGGTCTTTTTAAATAGCGCAAATGTCATGTAAAGTGTACAACTTATACGAACACCATATAGTAAAAGCAGCTATTTCAAGGATGGAAGTTGAATCAACATTTGCGGCATCTCTAACTTCTGGTGGTGTACAGGACATTGAATTTTCGGCACGTCAAAACGTGACATTTGAGAAACGGCATTGACATCAAATTTAAAATATGAACCCGATTCGTTTTATTTTTGACTATTCTTATTTATTATCATTATTATTCGTGTTGTCTTTCATTGGAACAAAAAATATTGTTGGATACGAGGGCGAAAATCCGTTTTTCGAACTCCTGACGGATTGACGTTCGAAATACCGTCGTCGTTCGAAAAACGACATTTTTCGCCCTTGTATCGAAAACTACTATTTTATACTACTAACCTGAGAAGTCACCATTATTTACTCCATTTCCCTAGTGAGAAGTAGTATTTCTCTCCCTAGGACCAAAATAATAAGAAAAAGGTCCTTAGGAAAATAATGAAAGATGTTTAAGTTTTTCATTATGTTAAGTTTGCTCACCTCTCTAAGTTGAAGTGAGATTTCATCCATTTCCACCTCTAAATCACTGTAACTTTAAAATTCACTAATTTTTCGCTTTTCCCAGAAGTTTTTCATAGAACTTTTATCTGTTTTCTGGAGACCAATAAATTATATTGCGGCATTTTGACAACTGAACGTCAGGCTATCAAATATTGCGACACGTCAGAAATTTTTTGGAAAATTCAAAATCTAATTAAATCAATTTAGGCAATTATCCGCGTTAATAGTAAAACATCTGTTTATACTTCGGTCGAGAATTCTATTATATACCTCGCACATTATATAATAGCTTACTTCTCGACCTAGGTATATAATGTATGTACTGTTTTTAACAATATTTTAATTATGCGGGAAAATATATTATTTTATTTTTTCTCCTACACTAAACATTGTTCCATAATCTCTTCAGATCTTAATGTTCTCATGTAGTTTTCATAATTTTCTTTCTAACATAAAAAATATAGATTCAAGTGATATCATTTATGAAATAAATTATTTAGTGAACATTCAGTATCAATTGTAAAACTACAATATTAGTAATATTAGCAGTTATGAAATTGCAACACAGGTAAGGCATTAAATAGATCATGCAATTTAAATGTTAATTGTTAATGAATGATGCAATTTCTGTAACTCAAAATTACTTACTAGGGGAAGGAAAGGTATAACGGCGGACAAAGTTGATAGTCCCAATTTTAAGTTAAGTGGTTGGGATAATATATTTTCTAAATTCCTATAATTTCAACTTGAGAGATTAATTAAATGTATATTCATATAGAATAGTGAGTCTAAGTATAGCAGGGTTTCCCAAACTTTTTCTATAATGGAACACTTCGCAAACCCAGAAATTTTAAGAGAACGCTTAATTTACTTTTAAATTGGTTTTTATTGTATTTTTTGATTATTATTGAAACACATTATTAGTTCAGTAATTATCTTCAAATTTATTAAATCTACATGCGTATAATATAATATCACTCGCTTTTCAATGTGACGTAATAGTTATTTACGTAACCAGTATGATATGAACTTATGTGATTACACGTGCCAATCTTCACATGCGTGCATTAATAATATTCATATCCTACGCGTTACGTACAATATTTTATCTACAACTATAACAATTATTATTTTAATGATTATTTGAATAAAAATAATTAGTTATAAAATTGAATACGGAACACAGGCAATGAGAATTCGTATTGCTTGAGCAACAGACATAGATACGATTGGCACTAAATTGCTTCTGTCGATTATTGTCAAAGTTGTATCTAAAAATTACACATTTAAATGAGTTCAAGCGATGATCTGCCATCTGATATTGAGAACGATCCTCTATCCTCTCCAACCTTGATTTCCCTGCTGCTCTACGCCAGAAGTCCATCTCCAGAGAACGCAACCGCCGCTATAGGTGGGTAGCAAGTTGCCAAATTTCGCATCCGTATAGCACTCTTAAATATGGAGTTGTATAGGAGGTGTTTTGCCCTTTGAACCTCTTTTGCCCTTTGAACTCCGCTGTATAAGTGCATGTAATCCCCTATCTGTTCCACTCCGTTTCCGTTCCTTTTTGTTTCTGTAAGTGCAGCTATTTCTATATTCATCTGTTGCATTCTCTTCATAACATCTTCTGATTTTCCTCTTAATCCTTGTTCGTTCCAGGTTCAAATACTCATTTCCTTATACCTTTGCCGTGATTGTTCCCGATATGGCCCGTCCTTAATCCGAGGCTGTCTGTGAGGTTTTTTAACATTGTATGTGTTTTAAATGTAATGAGGAGCTAGCCCATTGCCACAACCCCCAACCTGGACGGCCAGGAATTTGTCTTTCGGGTTTTCTTCCCCTAGCCTTTGATGATCCAACATCCGTCCTACAAGGCAGTAGCTTCGCCGTACCCTGGCAGGAGCCCTGACAGAGTGCTAACATCCGGGCCAGATGAACACTGGTTTTTTTACCAGATTGTTACTCCTCCTGTTCACCCTTTTTTAACCTGGCTTAGGGCAGGCTTTGGAAGGTTTTAATATCATATTAATAAAACACTAGTGCGGTAATAAATGTTAAAAAGCACTAGTGCGGTAATAAAGATCCTTATGATATTTGAAAGAGTGCCAAATCATAGTCATTATTTAACAGTTGTAGCTTTCATTTAAAAGATAATCTGACAGTTACTAGAAGTCGGACGTGAGTTTAATCACACTTTGAGAACGAGCTATTTAGCCAACATTTAGGTTCCAATTTAACAAATTTATTGCTTTTTCAGTTACTGGTTATTAACTGATTTTAATAAATGATTACCATAAAACACATAATTTATATAATTAGTGCCTTAAATAAGTGGACATAGTAAGGCAATGACTAAGCAGCTATGACTAAGTCAATCAGTAAGTTGTATATGGCAATTTTAGAAACTTATCAAAAACATTTGTAGTGTTTATTATAAATAACCCAAAATTTATTTTGGAGTTAGTAAGAGTCGAAGTCACTAACTTTGTCACGTTATCACGTGTCATTTGAAAGATAAAACAATGATTTAAAAACGTAACTGTTCATAAAAAGGCGCTGTTTCAAATAAATGACTATATTTTGAGTTGAAATAAAATATTATTGCACAAGTTACATAGCCATACCCACCTGACTCTGCAACTACAATACTAGGAAACCACCATACTCCAACATTCCACGAGTCAGCAGAAGTGTTTTCCTCATTTGACTGTTTTGCATGAGAACTCATTCTTTGTAACCACGTTGTGGAATTAAGTAGCTAAATAAATTGTCGTTGTAATAATAAAAGCTTTTTAAAAACGAATTATATCGTTAAAGTTTCATAATTGGCGCAGTCGGTAGGATTGTGCAGTAGCAGTATCCAAGATTCCGGCTATTTGAGTTCTTCAACTCTTCAGCACAATCTCCAGAACCAACGGCAGAGGCTACTCCACCAAAGAATCGGGAAGGAAGAATCAACGTAAGTGCATTTTCCTTTCAATCCTAATCTATCTTCCGTATAAAGATTTCATTAGGAATAGTAATAGGGCCGTGTATCGCATACACACAATTAAAGTTAGGTCAGTCTATTGAAGACATAGTTTAGTTTGATTTTTTTTTCTCTCTCTCAATTAAGAAAATAGAAAGCATAAAAATAGTAATTTTTTAAAGTGAAATATAAAGTTTATGCTTATTTATGAGTGAAGTAGACGATATTGTCAAACAATTAGAAAATATTCGTCTTAGCAAACCAGTAAGTACCAGCGTTAAAATGACTACTGCAAACCAAAATAATATGAATTGGAGTTTATTCAAATCAAAGTTAGATAATATTAAATCCTTTGACGGTGACAGTAATTACCTGAATAAATTTTTAAGTAGGTGCGAGAACCTAATAAGTACATATCTACCACTAAACGATGCTGATTTAAACAAGCATATTTTGGATTGTATTAATGAGAAACTGATCGGAAAAGCCGAAACTATGGTTGGCAATCGATCAGAACTTCTTAGTTGGGATAATCTCAAAACCGCTTTGATTCAGTGCTTCTCTGACCGAAGAGATGTAGATTGTTTAATTCAGGAACTTACAAGGACCCGCCCTCATAGAAATGAAGATTTAATAAGTTTTGGTACTAGGTTGCAATTGCTTAGGAGTAATGTAGTCCAGCGTGTCAGTAACGATACCCAAATGTCTACTAGCGATAAAGTTTGCAACATTAATCATTTTGAGAAAACTTCATTAAATACGTTTATCGCAGGATGCTCAGGCACATTGAAAAATAATATGCATCTGAAAAGACCAGAATCCCTTGAGGATGCGATGGCCTATGTTTTAGAGTTTGAGAATTTTGAGCGACTTTATGGAACTTTACGTAATAGTGAAAAATCCCAAAAATTTAATCCAAGTTTCACTAAGCCTGGATTTAACCAAAATTATTATCGTCAACATTTTCCAAACGCGCAAAGCTTTTTCCCCACCCCACAGTTTAGTAACAGCCAACCGCAATATAATCAATATCAAGCCAACAACCAATCAAATGGTTTTCAACTTAATCAACACACTAATTCAATCACGTCTACTAAACCGACATTTCCCTCTCAACCGGTAAATATTCAAAGTAGACCAACACCCCCTAGACAATGGCCCACAAATAGAGATGTTTTTGGTCCGCCCAGAAATGTATTCAGACCCAATCAGAACTCTCCAAATCAATTTCCAAGGCCTACACCCATGTCAGGAATTTCCAGAAATTCTCTTACCCCCACCAGAAAACATGGATTAAATTCTCAATATAATAACTTCCAAAGACCATTTTATCAAACACCACAGCCAATGATAGTTGAAGAACTATATTCGAACGAATACGAAGATCATTCTACAAACCCGTATTGTCAAAATTTTGAATATTTTTATAACCAAGAATACCTTGACTACCCTCAGTCAACAGAAACATACTCTGATCAATTTGAAGACCAAATCAACTTCCAGGAGCTTCAAGACCCTCGAACTTCCCAAAATACTGTCCTCGAAGAAAATGGAAATTTTTGCGACCCCAGCCCAACGAAAGAACACAGCTAATAGAAATTAACATTTCTTCATACAATGCCCTTCCATACATTGAAATTAGCAGTCTTAACATCAAGCTTTTAATTGACACTGGCAGTTTTCGATCAATTTTAAGACCCACCATTGCCGAGACTTATTTTCCACACTGTATATTTCGGTCAACCAATACTATTAAAACAGCCATAGGTAGCGAAAGCACGCAGTTTCAAGCTAATATTTCCGCGCTCGCAGAAGTTGGTCTCGACTACGAAATCAGCTTTATTTTATTTGATTTTCATGATTATTTTGATGGCGTTCTAGGACTCAATGATCTTATAAATATGAATCTTAACATTGATTTAATTAACAAGCGATTGATTGGAGCAAACATCGAAATTCCCTTTAAGTACAGAACACCTGCAGAAGCTAGTTTTACATTCTCGGTAAACCCATGCAGTAAAATTAAGAAGAAATTACCAGTTAATGTTAACGACGGGGATATTATTATAAATACCCAGAAGATGAACGACCTGATCATTCCGTCAATGGTCACCTGTGCACGCTACGGATTCGCCACCGTTGAAATTCAAAACCCCACAGATAAGACCGTTTCAATAACCTTAACTGAACCACTAAAGGTCGAGGCTTTTGAACCTGTAAAGTATGAAATTTATACTCTTGAGGCAGTCTCGCAAAATCTTGGAAATCGTAATAACAAAACGTTTAATATTAATAATCAAGTTCGAACGAATCACATGAATACCGAAGAAAAATTAGCTATCAATCGATTGTGTACGGAATTTTCCGATATATTCTATAAACCAGGAGACCAACTCAGTTTTACATCAAGAATTAAGCATGAAATCAAAACAACCGACGAGATTCCGGTGCACGTTAAACCATATCGATACCCATATGTTCACAAAGCAGAGGTTAAAAAACAAATAAATGAAATGTTAGACAAAGGAATTATTCGATCTTCCAGCAGTCCATGGTCATCACCAATATGGATTGTCCCCAAGAAAATGGACGCGTCAGGGCAACAGAAATGGAGGATAGTTTGCGATTTCAGAAAAATTAATGACAAATGTGTTCCCGACAAATACCCAATACCCAACATTAACGATATATTAGATAAAATGGGCCGTGCCCAATATTTTTCTACCCTCGATTTGGCGAGTGGGTTTCACCAGATTGAAATACACAAGGACTCGATAGAAAAAACAGCATTTAGCGTGGAACATGGCCACTATGAGTATTTAAGAATGCCATTTGGACTGAGAAATGCTCCAGCGACATTCCAACGTGTAATGGATGAA
Organism: Dendroctonus valens; assembly: GCA_024550625.1. NCBI lineage: Eukaryota > Metazoa > Arthropoda > Insecta > Coleoptera > Curculionidae > Dendroctonus > Dendroctonus valens. Next base: position 127,666 of record JAJTJO010000463.1, read on the forward strand.
GTACTCAAAGATCTACAAAACAAAGTTTGTATGGTATTTATGGATGATGTAATCGTGTTCAGTACAAATCTAACAGAACATATTCAAAATTTAAAATTGGTATTTAAAAAACTTCGTGAAGCAAATTTAAAAATTCAACTCGATAAATGTGAGTTTCTGCGACGAGAGGTCGAATTTTTAGGACACATTGTCACACCAGAGGGAATAAAACCAAACAAAAATAAGATCACGGCAATACAAAAATACCCACTTCCAAAAACGCAACGCGAACTAAAATCATTTTTGGGATTGGTTGGATATTATCGAAAATTTATCCAGAATTTTGCAAAGCTAACTAAACCCTTAACACAATGTCTTAAGAAAGAAGGAAAAATCGTGCACACAAAAGAATTCATAGAGTGTGTTAATACTTGCAAAAATGTTCTAACAACAGAACCTGTCTTGGCATATCCAAATTTTACGAAACCCTTCGAGTTAACCACCGACGCTTCTAATTTCGCGATTTCAGGAGTACTATCTCAGGGAAACCATCCCATATGTTACGCATCTAGAACCCTTAATCCAGCAGAGATAAATTACTCAACAATTGAGAAGGAGCTATTGGCAATTGTCTGGAGTTGCAAGTACTATCGCCCATATTTATTTGGAAGGAAATTTATAATCTTCACAGACCATAAACCCTTACAATGGCTCATGTCAATGAAAGAACCAAATTCCAGGTTGGTACGTTGGAGACTAAAATTAGAGGAGTTCGACTACGAAATCAGATATAAAAAAGGCAAATCCAATAAAGCAGCAGATGCACTTTCCAGGAATCCTGTTGACCTCAATGCTCTAGAAACAGATTCATTATACAACAATATAGGAGACACCGATGAAATAACCAATGACTTTATGTTAAATCACGAAGAATTGCCAAGCTTAGATAACTTAACAGTTTCAGAGATTTAGGGCAAAACACCGAACCCTCAAATTCAAATAAAAGCAAAATTAATATTATATCGAATATCCAGTTAAGAACACCGAACCAAGTTAACAACCAACCGTCCGATTCAGAAACAATACACTCATCATCAGAAAATCCTATTTTTGGAATACCAATATCTGAACGTCCAATAAATATGTACAAGAATCAAATAATTATTACAGATGGAGATATCCTAAATGTTCATATTAAACAGAAACGCATATTCGAAAACATCCGTATGTACTTAACTATTTCAAAAATTAATCCCGCCCCTCACATTATCAAATTTATAAAAGAATACCTCAATCCCAAACAATCATACGCATTATATTTTCGACACGATGGCCTTGCGCGAATTTTTACAGTAACCCTTCAAAATATTTTTAAAAATTCTGCTTATAAAATGCTTCATTGTACAAAAATGCTTGAAGATGTACAAACCAGAGAGGAGCAGCAGGAGAGAATGAAGCTCTATCACACCACAAAGACTTGTCACCGCGGCATAAGCGAGCTAAAATTGAGTTTAAATCAAAGATATTATTGGCCAAAAATGTCTGAAGATATAGAAAACTACGTGAATAATTGTGAAATTTGTCAGAAAAATAAATATGACAGAAGTCCACCTATTGTGAAGTTCAATCTCACTCCTACAGCATCCAGACCATTTGAACACATACATGTCGACACTTTTAGAATGAATTACGATGCTTATGTCACAGTTTTAGATTCATTTTCCAGATACGGGCAGGCATACCCACTTAAAAGTATTACCGGAATTGAAGTTATCGAAAATCTATACACCTTTATTACACATCATGGTTTACCATTGAAGATAACTACAGATCAAGGAACGGAATTTAAGAATAAAGCTTTAGAAGATTTTTGCAAACTCTATAAAATTGATTTACACTACACAACAGCGAAGAATAGTAATTCAAATTCACCTGTTGAACGCTTTCATTCGTCAGTCATAGAAAGCTACAGATGCTTGAAAGAGGAAAATAAAGAACTATCAACTGATCAATTAATCAAGCGCGCAGTTTTGGGTTATAATAATTCTATTCATACTGTAACAAAATTTACCCCTTTTGAAATCATAACTGGTCACATTAAATCAATAAATCCGTTTGATCTCAACGATAACGCAATTATTTCAAGTTATGTGCAATCGCATAAAGAAAATTCGAATAAGTTATACGAAAAAATTAAGCAAAAGAATGAAGAAGCAAAATGTGCAATAATAACTAAACGGAACGAAAACAGATGTGAACCACCAGATTTCGAGTCACAAAATCACGCTTATATCAAAACCAAAAACCGCGGCAAACACTTACCAAAATTTAATAAAATGCAACTAATCGGGCAAACCGATATTAAATTACAAACACAAAATCACGATTATCACAAAAGTTGTGCCCGAAAACCAAAAACTAAGTTTCACTATTATTTGCAGAGAAACCAAGAAAATGGGTCTCAAATGGAAAATCCCGATTGTCCTGTTCCTGGTTCTTCAAACCAAATGGTCAATTGAAACGGAAATACAACTAAACCCCTTAAATAATCCAATACTTCCGATTAAGCTAGGTAATGCTAAGCTAGTTTATAGTAAACATACATTTCTACACTATATAGATTTAATTGAGATAATTACGCAAATGGAAAATTTAAAAAGCAATTTTCTAATACTTAAAGGCTACTTAAAGTCACATAACGGTAATAACGGTATATCATATCATCAGTTATCAGAAAATTTACTAATAAGAACGGACAACTTAATTCACATCGCATCAGGTAAACTTCAAAATTTAATACCAAATAATCGAAAGAAACGAGGCCTTTTGAATATAGTAGGGCAAATTAATAAATGGCTTTTTGGTACACTTGACGCTGAAGACGGTCAACATTACAATGAAGCAATTGCTACTTTAGAGAGTAGTCAAACAAGCGTTAACGATGAACTAAAACTTCAGATGTCGCTATCCAAAAGTTTAATCACTCATTACAATAAGACCATAACTACCCTTAACGAAAATCAGGACAAACTTAGATTAAGTATAAGGTCCTTTCAGCAACTAATGCAACAAACGATATCCAATGTTCAGAATTATCTTGGGTTTCACGGGTCAATAACGCAATTAAACCTAGATTGTCAAAACTTAATTATGTTTTTGGATAATTTAGAGGATGCAATAATGTTTTCCAAACTAAATGCGCTGCATAACAGTATTTTGTCCACTAACGAATTAACAATTATGCTAAAATATTTAGAAAACATGTACAAAGTTGCAGCAATCCCAAAATTTCAAAATATACTCTCGTATTATCAATTTTTTGGAACTCAGGTTAGTTTCTCTCACACGAAAATAATTTTTGCGATACACGTACCTATACTAAGGCCAGAAGATCTAATGTTTTTTCACCTATACCCTATTATCCTAAATCGAACTATATTCATTCCCCAATACCCTTACCTCGCACAAGAAGAAGTTAGAAACCAGCACACCAGTCGGCCTTGCTCAAAAATAGAAGACACATATTACTGCAACGAAGAGTTTCACCCACAAGATGATTGTACCAATGAACTTTTAAAAGGCAAGACAATACATAATTGCCCAACCTTCAACATTAAGTTAGTAGAGCCAATAGTTGAACAAGTAACGGAAGAATTGGTCCTCGTACTGTTAACAGAACCTGCAAAGTTAATATCCAAATGTGGTACCGATCAGTATCACCTACTTGAAACATCAACCCTTGTCAAGATCCCGAAAAATTGCGAAATTCAAATTAATGAAAAGAAATTCATCAATAACATCAACATACAAAAAGGAAAACCATTTATATTGCCGAAAATCACACTACCTCAAACAATTACTACGAAGTTCTTGGACGCACCAAACATTTCCAAAATTAATCTAGATGAAATTTATCATTTGAAGGAAATAGCCAATCAACTTTTACCAGTGACTTTAAACCAGAAGTCAAAACACCAAGAATACACCTTCTTTGGTATTGTGGGAGTCTGCACATTTCTTCTGATTCTCTTATTGACGAGCCAATGGAACCGAGTCAGAATCTTTTGGCTATCGACCCGAAATGCTTTCCATAAATCTACGGATCTTCAAGTACCAGATGATTACTCAGCAACTACCGCTTCGAAAAAACAGTCCGTTATTTTCGAATCCTGAGGAGGGAGAAGTTACATAGCCATACCCACCTGACTCTGCAACTACAATACTAGGAAACCACCATACTCCAACATTCCACGAGTCAGCAGAAGTGTTTTCCTCATTTGACTGTTTTGCATGAGAACTCATTCTTTGTAACCACGTTGTGGAATTAAGTAGCTAAATAAATTGTCGTTGTAATAATAAAAGCTTTTTAAAAACGAATTATATCGTTAAAGTTTCATAATTCACAGGATTTTTAAAAAAACGGATGAAAAAGCATGGTCGATGTTTCCTGCTTTATTTTCCTTGGAAAATGAAGCAACAACATTTTCACCCTTGGGACATAAAGAGTGATATCAATAATAATTGGATATTAATAAATAATTGAGTTATAAATTACAAAAAAAATAAAATCAGTCAATTAGTTAAGAGTTAGGAGACTTTGAACTTTATCAAGAAATCAGATAAGCCATTTTTATTTTGAACTGCTGATGCTGTAACACGATTAAAATAAATGACAGTAAATATTATTATTAAACATTTTCAAATCATCACTGTTGCTGAGTGCATTACAAAATTGAAGAATGCCAAAGCAATCAGGATGCTATGGGTTCTTTCGTTGAGGGATCTTTGAAAAAAATTGTCATATTCAACCATTAAATGTCCTTAGAGCAGACAAAAATTAATATAAATCTTCCTCAAATTTATCATTTCATCGTATACACTGCCCTATTGTTATTTTATATTTGTATTTCATATATAGGGTGTAAATTTGAAAACTTCCCAATCTTGTTATCTCTCTTACAGTTAAAAATATGAAAAATCGGAGAGACACGTCCATTTTACTTGTAAGGGGAACACTTTAAATTAATATTTTTAGCCTTCTTGTTTCAACCCCCTAGATGTCACACTTAGAATCTTAAATTGGAATGGGGGTCAAGTGGCACATGGTTTTAAAGGGCGTGCGATTCTCTTTTCAGTGACATGACCCTCCCCTGCCTCTTCCTCGCTACGCCCATGGGTGGCACCGTTTCACACTTTATTTGAAAATTATAATTTGTAAATAACATTTCGATGGTACTACGAGTACCATACCACTACAGTACTACTCGTTAATTTGCATTCATTAGATATCATCGCTTTAATTCCACAAAAGCCTTTAAATTCTATTAAGAAATTCTAAAAATACGTTGGTTTTTTAACCTAAAAACATGGTCAGAAAATTTAAAATATGTAGCCAAAATAGGAATATTATTGTTAATTCGCTTTTGCTTCTTGGGCTGTTCAGTGATAACTTTTATTAAGTGCATAAAGTGGGAGAATGGTTTATTATCTTCAAGAAAGAACTGAAATTATTTTCATTTATGGAGAGGTGAGAAAGTGCGCTCGAAAGACGACATTGGCTTTTAATGAAAGAAATCGGAATCATGAAGTAAGTCACAGATATGTGCTGGATTTGGTGGCAAAGTTCTCCGAAATTGGTTCGGTGAGTAATAAAAAAATAAACAACCTACGAGTGATGAATGAAGGAGCTCAAAATGAGGGTTTGGGATTATTTCCTGCAGAGCCCACCAATTTCTTGCGGACAGTAGCAGAACAGACAGGAATGTCACACGAGACTATAAGAAAGGCACAGAAAATGCATAAACTCCATCCCTACAAAATGCAGATCCTTCACGAACTTTATGACGATGATTTTGATAGAAGAATAGAGTTCTGTGAATTCAAGAGTCCTCAAGTCAACGCCATCCCCAATATTCTGCTGAATATCTGTTTCAGCGAAGAATGTTCATTTTTTCTAAATGGAAATGTTAACAAACGAAATTCTCGATATGAGTGACGAAGTGACGAAAACCTGCATATTTTCCAAGAAAGACATATACAATATAAGTTAGTGTTTGGGCTGATATTCTTGAAAATGACATTATTGGTACTTTATTTATTGAAGGAAACTTGACAGGTGATCTGTACGTTAAGATGCTTGAATAGACTATTGATCCTCTTATCACGCATGAGCTACAAACTCAAATTGATGCAGAGGGTAATTCAGTTTTACAGGAGGATTGGTTAACATTCAAGCAGGACGGTGCTCCACCTCATTATTTTCTTCCGGTCCGACAATCGTTAAACGGGAGATTCCCGAAGAGATGGATTGACAGAAGGGGACCAATTGAATGGCTTCCAATATCACCTGATTTAACACCCTTAGACTTAGACTTTCTTTGGGGACATCTAAAGTCCATTGTTTATAAGGCACAACCTGCTGATATTGATGATCTTAAAAGGCTAATTGCAGCAGAATGCCGGTCAATTCCCGATGAAGTTTTCCGAAATGTTAGGGAGGAGTTCGAAAACAGACGAGAAAAGAAGAAAATGGACAAGATTTTGAACAACTAATAAGATAGTGCGTAAATGATCCCATGTGTTTTATTGTAGAAATTTCTCTTCCACAAATAAAAAGTTATTTTTGTCGAAGTAAAATAATCAAGACATTGAGATATCATTTTCTGTTATTCAACGATTTTAACGGTGTCACCTGCTCTTGTGATCATTTGTACTGCAAGGAGACCCAATGTAATAATTTTTGTGTAAACACTAACATGGAAACCAACATTGCAATGCGGGAAAGTTTAATTGTTTCTGCAACTTTGAAACGCGATTAGTCATAACTGATTTGAATAACAACAAAAGCTTTTTTAAGCTTAATCACATTACCGGAACAAGGAAGACTCGAAGCAAGAATTACGTCTTATTTATGGCTATTACAAAGGAAGAGGTCACATGTACAAATCTAAGAACAATATGACGTGATTATCAAGTGGCATGACGTAAGTGTGCTGGCTGGAGAGCGCAGAAACGTTCTAAATTATTTCGGAAAACAAAAAAAAAAAGTTATAAATGTAAACGGACTACTACTACATAAGAGAACTTCAATAAAATTAAGAAAATCAGAACCTATATTTAAGTTTTTTGTGTATTCTTTTTCCTGACTGTACTTTAATTCATTCCAATGTATTCCTTCCCACAATTATGGTGTTATGTGATGAGCCCTGCGTTTCGTCCCGGGTCTACCTATTGGACTCGTCAGTAAGGCTTAGGTAGACCCTGCCTTATACGCCGGACATCGGTTATACGCGTTCGGACGTAAATGAACCGAGCCGGTGTAGATCTTGTGTGGTGAGATGTTGGCAACCCGTGTTGCCGATGCTGCCACTCGTTCCATTCTGCTTTTGTTCCCAAGCATCTATCTTCGTTTTTTGTATATTCTTTTTCCTGACTGTACTTTAATTCATTCCAATGTATTCCTGGGCCTTACTGACGAGTCCAATAGGTAGACCCGGGACGAAACGCAGGGCTCATCACATAACACCATAATTGTGACAATAAAATTGACTGAAAACCCAGGAATACATTGGAACCTATATTTAAGATTAAAAAAAGTAGGAGGTGTTGGACAATAATGACGACTTCAATTATCTGCCGACGTTTCTACCTTTATTGAGGTCTTCTTCTGGCTGTTTGTGTTCAAGGCTGTTTGGTCCTACACTGCAAGAGGAAAACTTCCTATTTCGGGAAGAACAAAATGTTGAAATGTCGGCAAATAATTAAAAAATGACGTTGTCATTATTGTGCCACACCTGCTACCTTTTTAGCTTAACTTTACAATTGGGACGCTAACTATAATGAGCAAAACGTCATTAAGTTTGATCAAAAATCAATGCAATTTGAACAGGCATATATATCACTAAAATCAAGTAATTATGCTGAGACTTTTATTGGTACTAAAGTACTAATAAAGGCGTTAAAATCGTTACTTGTTCTTATCACTTACATTAGAACTTTATTTTATTTTAATAGATATTTACGAAATAAATATCATATATTAAATGCACTAAAATAATGTAAATATTATTTTAGATCATTTCATTTTAAAACCGAGCGTTTTGCAATTTTATACTACATTCCCCTACTGTTTGATGTAACTACCGGTTATTGACATATAAATACAGACCTAATTGTCTTCAGCGTCTTTGTTTTAAACATGTATCCAATTCGTAAAGACTTGCCATTTTACGCGAGTCTGCGAATGTTGAAATCAATTGGGTTTTATTCAGAAAGTACCTCGAAAGACTTACGAGAGAATTCCATAGTAAGAAAACTTATCTTTTGCATATTGGGCTGGAGTATTATTCTATTGTCTGCAGTACTTTTGATTTATGAAAACTTGAATGGTAATTATGACAAATTATTATACATACATATTGTACCGGTTTACAACGATGCACATTTTCCAATATCCAATGTATACTCTTTTGTGTTATTCCACAAGTTTGCCTTTATATCTCGTTCTTTCGTCTTTTCTTGAAAATGCCGCTAGGTCAGCTTTTTCTGTGCATTGCAAAGTTTCTTCCTTTTGGAAAAATTCAACCATTCTTGTTGCCGACTGTATTCAGAATTATTGTACCTGGAATCTATGTGTCCGAGCGATATTAGTTTTTTATTCTTAATATATTCCCCATGTTCCGTTCTACTCTCCATGATTCTATAATTTCGGTGGCAAAGCAATTAATTCTCTTCCCTACGCATTTTTGCAGAAATCCATTTCATTAGCTTTCAATGTTGTACTTTTTTTGGATTGGCCAAACCTGTAAGCTTACAAACATTATTTGTTGTCTTTAAATCATTATTTTTACTTTTATTTGTGTTTTAATGCATTATTTAGTAGATCAATTGCTCACCTTCTTGTGGTCCAATGACTCATATCGTGTTATAAAATACTTGATTATTTTATTATTTTCTAGTTCTATTCGTTTCCAATGCACACATTCTGTTACACTCATTTTCAACATTAATCTTATTTTTTCTGTAATCTTCAATGAACTTTCTTGTCAAGTACTTAGTTCAGATTTTCATATGTATGATGTGCATAAATACTGGATCGTCCGCGAAGCCCATCGTGAATAATATAAAGAGTGTTCCAATAAGAAAGTCGGATTTAAATTTTAAATAAAACATATATATTTGTAGCATAAGTTTTAAACATTTATTGAAAAATGAAGTACACATCATGATGTTATGAATGGAATAAGACATCGGACAAATGACCGCCTCGGCTTTTCTGGCACAGACGTGCTCTTTACATGAAATTTTCAAGGAGTGTTGCGCATAAACTTTCCGGTATTTCAGAGATACAGCGTTGAATTTCAACTTTTAAGGCTTCAGTCGTTGTTGGTTTGTTCACATAAACTTGTGGCTTTAAAAACAACCAAAGAAGAAAGTCCAAAGGCGTTAAATCGCATGATCTGGGCGTCCAATGCCGATCTCCAAAACGAGAAATAACATTCTCTGGCTGTATGGAATGTTGCACCGTCATTTTTGCAACATATTTTGCAATTTTGGTACAAAAAGTCAGTTAACATTTCAAGATAACGAACACCACTCACACTTAATCAAGCATTAACATAAGCCATAAAGATGAAAATGGGCCTCGTCACTGAAGATGATTTTCGTGGAAAAATCACCGTCCAATTGTCGTTCCAAAAACCAATCAACAACGGCTCTTCGTTGCCCATGGTCTTCCGGCTTTAGCTCTTGAGCCAATTCAGCTTTGTACGCATGATGCTTCAAATCTTTTGTTAAAATTCGATCCATAGTGGTTGTGGAAACACCAATTTCATGAGCTCTATGCCGACTTGATGTGGTTGGGCTTTCCTCAACACTTTCACGTACTGGTGCGATATTTTCAGTCGAGCGACGAGGACGAACACGTGTTTCTGTTTTCACTTCATTAATAGACCCAGTTTGCTAAAATTTCTTCATTCATTTTCGCACAGTGGCTTCAATTGGAGCATTCCGATGGCCCATAATTGTTCGCAGTTTGCGAACTGTATCTGCAAAACTTTCACCACTTTGATAATAATTTTTCACAATGAGAATTAGTTATTGTGTATTGAGCCGCTCCATTTTACTTAACCTCCTGCTGTCTACTAACGAACGGTCTTTTTTTATGTCAAATCATGACACTACAAATGGCGCGCAATTCAAAACCGTCGTTTTTATTGGAACACCCTTTATTATAGCTAATTGGCAGTGCTATGTTTTTGCATGTCTTCGTCCATTCGACAAGACCACATTTCAGTTATGTTTCGAAAAATTTCCGAGAAATAGAACAGCCCTATTTGAGCCGTACATCTCTCAACTGTAAAATGTTGTTCAACATTTGGTATTGATTTGTGCATATTGGCAATAAATTTTAATCGGTTGTATAATATGTCACTAGATATTTATATACACCTAATTTCAATTTTCAGATAAAAATTATGCCTCAGTGTTCTTTAATATAGCTGTTGCTGTTGCATCAACAAGTACTTATTGCTGTACCTTACTGTTTGTAAAGTACCAGGAAAACTGGTCAGACATTCTAACAGCTCTAGTGAATTACGAAAAGTTTGGGAAACCAGCACGGTTCAATCAATTAAAGAAACGTGGAGACAGAGTTGCTATGGCTTGTTGGGGTGGAATTTTAACTGGTGTTTTCCTCTATATGTTGTTCGCAATACTGCATGAAAATGACTGTGAACTGGTAATATATATCTAGTCTTACATTTATATAATCTGCCATTTTGCCACAGTTGATTTCTGTACACTGTGTCCAAGATACGAATGACCAGTGTGGAGTTATCCAAAACCGTAACTAATGCCATGTCGGTTACATAAAAAATTAATTGGGTTATTAAATAGCTATTACTATGAGATTTTTTTAACTTTTGTTAGCAAATTTCGTACTCCTGACTGATTTAAGAAAACCCGAAATCTGCAAATTTTACGCGAGTCTGAAGACCACTTAATTATATATTGGCCACTATTAAAATAATATCCGGAAAATATTTTTTTTCTTAAAGTTAAAATACTGAAATTTTAAGGCAGATCTGACAATGTAAGCATCCAAAAGGCAGGTCTAAGCTATCTAAAGAATATAACAACATTTTGGAAAATCGTGTGTAAAAATATTGAATATTTAGTGGTTTTATTTGGTTTGACTCTATAACACTAATCTTCGGGATTGAAACGTTTGAGAAATCCCAATTGAGTTTTACCATTTTGTGGGAATGCTATTTTACTCCTATCGTGCTATTTGAACTTTGAAGGAAAATATAATCTACATTAGTCGGCGTGTCTATTCATGGACATTAACAAGGCCTTTGACAGTGTCTGGCATATGGGCTTACTCTACAAACTTCACAAACTCCACACTCCAACATATCTACTCCACGTCATAAAAAACTTACTTGAAAACAGACTACTACAATTACGAATTGACAACACATTCTCTTTTTCCTTTTCCCCTGAACAAGGACTCCCGCAAGGTTCTCCGCTGTCACCGTTTCTCTACAATATATACTGCCATGACATATACAATTACAACTTACCAGACAAAAATAAAATCGACAGATCGGCATACATATTACAATACGCAGACGACACGGCACTTATTGTACATGACAAAACTAACAACTAACACTAACAAACAACACAATGACATGGTTTTATAAATGGAGACTAACACCAAACGCGTCAAAAAACCAACTTCTGCTCACAAACCACAGACTCAACGCTGACTCCCCTACAATAACTGCAAACGGCCAAACGACACAACCAAAAAACGACGTCAAATACCTTGGAATCACAATTGACCACAAAATTAAATTCACTAAACACATACGAAACATCAGGGCAGAAACAATAAAGAGAACAAAACACTTCCGATCACTAACCTACAAAGACAGAGGAATTAGCAGAAACACCGCCACCAAAATATATAAAGCTCTTTGTAGACTCTTGCTAGACTATGGACATATACTCATGACCAAAGGAACAGAAAGGACAAAACGTTATATACAAACAAGAGAACAAATTGCACTAAGACTAATAACACGAATAAGACACCCCCAAAACCCACTACACAACCCCTCCACCCAACTACTATACGAACGCACAAACATGACAAAGATTTCGGAAAGACTCATACAACTACAGACAAAATGGACAAACAATCCCTACAAATGGACCATACTGAATACCCTTTGTCTTACAATACCAGCCAGACAATCGCTTTACTCCGTAAATAACCTACCGTACCTATCGTAACCTAAGTCAGATACGAAAATTAATATCAGAGGTTTTAAACCACTATGTTATTAGTTCTCTTTCTTTTAAGTTTGTCCCCTAACTGGGTCTTCTTAACTTGGATACAGTGTAAAACGTTAAATATGAACCAAACAGCTTCCAGTAAGATTTCCAGTATTTCTCACGTCGTATGTCTAGCAACACTAGTTTTTTTAAATAAAATTGAATATTGAAAATACAGTTTCTTATGGTAAAAACATTTTCATAACAAAAGACTGCAACCAGACACAAAAGACGTAACTTAGAAATGCATCGTAAGATATGTAAAGTGTACTCTATTGGCAGGCGTGTGATGTTTCATCAAAAAATAAAGTCGATCAAATCTTAAAGTTATCGTTCAAAAAAAGATACATACCTGCACGAGTGACTGCTCACAGAAAAATTGGCCAGTTTTTCTAGAAATATTATAGTTTTGAAATATTGAGTTATTGCGAATAAATAAGAGAATCTGATATAAATAGTCGAAATTCAGAGCTTTAATGAGTACGTGATTAAATTGCGACGCTGGCACAAAAGGTATCCAATTTTTCTCACCTCACAAAAAATTGACTTCCAACCGTCTGTTGGTAGAAGTAAATTCTGAAGAACTTCATTAGATTGTCCTATTTCGATTTAAGTCTTTTACATCATATACAGGGTGATTATCTGTCGATGGCGTACTAGACGTTTAAAGAGAACTTGATGCACGATCTTTCTGGAAACTTTTTCAACGAAGTAATCGGACATGCTCTACTGGCCTTAAATATTTTCAGCAATGCGAAATAGGCGCTTATCAAAACAAAGACATACAATTTTTAACAAAATACGTTAAGATTGGCTTTATAGATATGATTATTTTTGCTTAACGAATTTTTTTTATCAATATATAGCCCCAAGAAATACTGTATTAGATCGCGATTTCGAAACCGGGAATTTAAAAATTTTTCCGCTGGGTTGGAAATGCCCTGTGCTGTGGCCTCACGTACATCAATTTGTCCTCAATTATACAGGCTATCTTGAAAATACTGATCTTTCGGCTAGAGATAAAAACTGCTCTAATTACATTTTTTCAAATAGAACACCCTGTATATTAGTTCATATTCGGAAAGAACATTCAATTCCCTATGAATTGATATATCATGTTTCCATACCTAAAGCGTCTATTGCCGAACTTATTGAAAAATTCGAAACATAAGTTTTCTTTGCAACGTTTTAAATTTGCCTACTTATGTGACTTTTGCTCTACAAATCTGTTAAAAATGTATTTAATTTTTTCAAATAATTCTAGTAATATGAACGTTAAAAATTAAAATTGAAATCAGCTTTTAACCAATTAAATTTTTTAATATTAAAAATCGAGTTTAAAACTGACCAGCTTTTTTACCACTGCTCAATGGCAATAATCATAATTTCGTTTCACTATCAGTTCAGGATTAATAAGCTTCATTACAATGAAATAAAAATATTCATAATGAGTCTATTCTTGAACACTCGTGGCTTAAACAAATTAAATTTTAGGAGAAGACAGGCGGTGGAGTTTGTGGCCTGATTATTCCCACATGGCTACCTGCACCATACGACCATTCTTTATTGGCGAGACGCTTAGTGCTACTGTATGACATACCAAATGCTGCAGCAGTAAGCTCTTTCGTTATTGTAACTCATTTAAACATCCAAGTTAATGAATTCAACATAGCTAGAATCGATCATTTGAGTTTATTATTCAAAGATATTGAGTTTGGTAAAGATCCACAAGCTCAACTTCATAGAATGAAACATTGCATTGAGTACCATCAGGACATTATTCGGTAAGGAACAGTTGTCATTACAATTCTACCTTTATTAGGGTATGAAATGAAAGTTTTCTGCTAAAATCAAACTGGAACTGACATGCAACCCAGTTTATGTCAGCCAGTTATCGAAATATTCCAGGAAATTTTGTACGGCATCCAATATTTGCAAAACGCAAGTCTCATATTAGTAACCGTGTAACAAAAGTAAATAACAGAGGAAACGTAATTACACATTTACAAATAAATATATATAAAGAAAAATACAAAAATACACATGTTGAATGTCACATAATGATAGATAATAATAAACTACTACGTGTTTTGTCAATGAGATGCATATTTTAAAATCCATAACAAAATATACAGAATCTCACAACATTCTGAAACGTATGAATGTTGCATATTTTATACAGGGTGGTCCTCAACTAATGTGCCAAAATTCACTGACATATTTCTTAGGCAAAACTATATATTCGTTTTTCCTAAATAAAGTGTTAACCAGTTTTACTACTACCAAAAAAAATTGCGTTTCGGCGATTTTTAGATCGACAAATCGAAATTTCCTATTTGTTCCTAGAAGGCGCTAGCTGCAATACTCTGGAGCGACTTAATACATCAGAACTTTTTTATGTGTGCAAATATCGCTATTTTCTTGGCAGTATCCGATGCTTCCTAAACGAAAAATGTCTACTTGTTCCATATCGATGTCTCTCACAGTTTTCGAGATTTTTCACATTGAAACCTCGAGTGATTTTTTGAACTAGGTAACTCAAATTGGATCTCTAAATAAAATAAATATTATGCTCAAATTTTCAAGAAAGCAAAACTTAACAAACATTAAACAGTTTTATTTAGGCACCTTAAGACCTTTTTTCACCTATTTTTAACTACTTTTTTAACTTGGCAAAAAATTCGAAAATCATTATTTCATAATAATTGTTGCACCTGAACTGTTTGACTCCAACACATTTATCAACCCTTTTAATAAATTATGGTCGCATTGAAAAAAATTAATTGTTATTTCGGAAATCTTCTGCAGCATTTAAAATTATCTTGCGCATAAATACAAAATATATCGCGCATTTCTTAATTCGACAATAAGTTATGTAGGGGCATTTTCGATAAATTCAAAGTAATAGAAGAAATTAAAATATTTATTCTAGCCTTAACTGGCACCAAACTGACAGTAAGATAAACTTTGTGCATGACCCACTCTAAAAATCTCAATTTACGTCAATATTAGGGATCCAATTTGAATTCACACATAAACATCACTAGAGGTTCAATGTGAAATGAAGCTTTAAATAGCTCCAGACTATTGCAGCTCGTGCCCTCTAGGATCTACAAGCTAGGTAACAAGAAATTTGGATTTCAAACATACACGTGGAAACACATTTTTTTATGGTCGTAGTAAAACAGGTTAAGAATGTATTAAAACTAAACGAAAATTTTATTTACAATTTGACATCCTGTATCTCGGAAACTATTAACTTTCAGATAAAATAAATTTGCCTGAAACGCAATATTTATGACTAAATAATATGTCAGTGAATTTAGTCACATTAGTTGGGGATCACCCTGTATAGCACAGGTTATTCAAAATGAGTCCGGCAGCTACACCCTGACTCGCTTTACATCTCATTACATCGCAAATACAAGAAAATTCAAATCAAAACTGAGAAATTAGACATAAGTTTATAGAAGTTCGTCTAAATAATTATGGAAAGAATTTGAAGAAAGCTTCAATAAAAAAAACGAACATCCCAAGATTTCGTCTGTTAAATTCAATAGCTTAATCGTCGCATTGTCTAATCTATTGCGCAGATTATATTGACGCTCTTGAATTAATTAATATTAAATTCAACATTTTACATTCATAAATTTCCTATTTAGTATATTGGATAAATTATTCGAATCTCGCAGCCGTATTTATAATCATATTAAACATGTAAAATCTCAACAGCAGTATATTTACCGGAGTTACACACACTCTTTCTGCCAACAACTTCAAATTATTGCAGAGGAAGCCCGCACGCAGTAGTAGTAAACATCTTTATTTCTAAAAAAGGCTATCGACCTATCGGTCTTTCTGCCCTTGTTTAATACATACAGTCTTAATCTAAATGAAAACAAATATGAAAATTCTCTTATTCTAGGTTAACAATACTATTAAATAAATAAGATTTCAGTGGCAAGAAGGAATTATTTTATTGTCCACTAGTCCGTAGAGCTTGTAAGTGTTCGAGTAGCGTTAATGTAGAGAAACGAAAGCGGGATTGTCTGGTTGGTCTTGTAAGACAAAGGGGATTCAGTATGGTCCAGTTGTAGGAGTTGTTTGTCCATTTTGTCTGTAGCTGTATGAGTCTTTCCGAGATCTTTGTCATGTTTGTGCGTTCGTATAGTAGTTGGGTGGGGGGGTTGTGTAGTGGGTTTTGGGGGTGTCTTATTCGTGTTATTAGTCTTAGTGCAATTTGTTCTGTTGTTTGTATGTAACGTTTTGTCCTTTCTGTTCCGTTGGTCATGAGTATATGTCCATAGTCTAGCAAGGGTCTACAAATAGCTTTATATATTTTGGTGGCGGTGTTTGTGCTAATTCCTCTGTCTTTGTAGGTTAGTGATCGGAAGTGTTTTGTTCTCTTTATTGTTTCTGCCCTGATGTTTCGTATGTGTTTAGTGAATTTAAGTTTGTGGTCAATTGTGATTCCAAGGTATTTTACGTCGTTTTTTGGTTGTGTCGTTTGGCCGTCTGCAGTTATTGTAGGGGAGTCAGCGTTGAGTCTGTGGTTTGTGAGCAGAAGTTGGTTTTTTGACGCGTTTGGTGTTAGTCTCCATTTATAAAACCATGTCATTGTGTTGTTTGTTAGTGTTTGGAGTCTTTGAGCTGCTCTCTCAGTAGTTTTGTCATGTACAATAAGTGCCGTGTCGTCTGCGTATTGTAATATGTATGCCGATCTGTCGATTTGATTTTTGTCTGGTAAGTTGTAATTGTATATGTCATGGCAGTATACAGTGTGTCCAATATAAAATGATGTACATGGGGATATTGGAAACCGTTAGAGTTACAGGGTGAACCAAATGGGGAAAAAGTTGCGCAATCAAGTGCCTATAAATAATCTGTCATCAACTTCTTTGAACTCGGAATAGCAACGGATATACAGGGAAAAAAGAAAAAAGTGTGTTTTATAAAATCCTTTATATCGTGTTGATTATAAAAGATACAATAACGAAATTTTCAGGGTGGGGGTAAGAAATGAGCGTAAATTTGAAAATAAAGTAAAAAATAATTTAGGCCCACTATGTTCAATGAGGCCGAAGTCAACTTTTGTTTTTCTTATGGGCGCCATATTGAATTTCTGCATTTTTAAATTCCCCTTTAAATATGCTCTTCAACCATGTATAACATGTTTATGTTCGGTCAAGATAAATAATTACAATTAACAAAATTAAGATTTAATGGTAGTAGGCATTGATATTTCTATTAATTATTACTTTAAATTATTATTGATCATACATCGAACACTGCAAAAGAACAAGTAACATTTTAGGATTAAAGTAGGTGTTCAAATAAGCCACCGTTTTCTCGCACGCACAACATACATCGTTTCATTACTGCTTCACATGATTTTCTGATCATTTCTGGGGTAATTCTGTTAACAGCGTGTCTCAGCTCCTCTTCGGTTTCGTATGATCTACAGTGTACCACATTTGTGAGGAAACCCGTTGCAAAAAAATCAAGCGATGTTATGTCAGGGGATCTCGCAGGCCATCTTACTGGTCTTTCTTAAGATACAAGGTTGTCTTTCAGACGCCTAAACATAGTTCTACCAGGTTGTCGCCTTTCTGGATATTTATTTAAATACACATTTCTTCAGCTTTCGCTTCATTTCGACGACAGAGAATAAAACACTCCAACATATCGTATTTTTCATAATTTGAAAAGTTATTCATTTTGAAACACACAATTAATTACTAACACTTGACACTGACAATAAATTCTACTTTGACAGTTACCTAGGTAATTAAAACAGACAACGAACGTCACTATGGGGAAATTGAAGAGAAATATCAATGCCTACTACCATAAAATCTTAATTTTGTTAATTTTAATTATTTATCTTGACCGAACATAAACATGTTATACATGGTTGAAGAGCATATTTAAAGGGGAATTTAAAAATGCAGAAATTCAATATGGCGCCCATAAGAAAAACAAAAGTTGACTTCGGCCTCATTGAACATAGTGGGCCTAAATTATTTTTTACTTTATTTTCAAATTTACGCTCATTTCTTACCCCCACCCTGAAAATTTCGTTATTGTATCTTTTATAATCAACACGATATAAAGGATTTTATAAAACACACTTTTTTCTTTTTTTCCCTGTATATCCGTTGCTATTCCGAGTTCAAAGAAGTTGATGACAGATTATTTATAGGCACTTGATTGCGCAACTTTTTCCCCATTTGGTTCACCCTGTAACTCTAACGGTTTCCAATATCCCCATGTACATCATTTTATACTGGTCACACTGTATATTGTAGAGAAACGGTGAGAGCGGGGATCCTTGAGGGAGCCCTTGTTCAGGGGAAAAGGAAAATGACAGTGTTTTGTCAATTCGTACTTGTAGTTGTCTGTTTTCTAGTAAGTTCTTTATGGTGTGTAGTAGATATGTTGGTGTGTGTAGTTTGTATAGTTTGTATAGTAAGCCTCTATGCCAGACACTGTCAAAAGCCTTGTTAATGTCCATAAACAGGCAAGATGTCTTTCTGTCAGTTAGGTGGGTAGTTTGTATATTGTTGGCCAAAATAAAGAGCGGATGAACGGTCGAGTGATGCTGTTTGAAACCAAATTGGTAGGTAGGTATATACTTTCCAATCACTTTGTCAAGCCGCTGCTTCATTATGCATTCAAAAATCTTGCCTAGTACTGGAAGCAGTGTAATTGGTTTGTAGTTGCTCGGTTGTGTATTGTCCAGTCCATTTTTGGGTATAGGGATTATTAAGCCGTTTTTCCATGTTTCTGGGATTCTCCCATTTGTGATGCAGTTGTTCAATTCAGTTAGGATCAGTTTGTGTGTTTCTTGAGTTAGGCTTTTCAAGACTTTTGCCTTAATTTTATCCTTCCCCGGTGCAGTGTTCTTGATGTGCGCTAGGGCTTCATCGTACTCTGTGTCTGTGATCAGTGTGCAGGCATAGTTTGGTGAGTTGTTAAAATAGTTCAAGTACCAGTCGTTGATCAAGTTCCAGTTGTCATTGTCGAAGTTAGGGTTTGTCGATATGCTGAAGGTCGCCCGCACGCATTGAACTTAGAATACTGAATTTGCTTAAGGCGAGATTTATAATTATTGCAACGGTAGCAATGAAATTATTCTGTATTCAGATGATGTTGTAGTAGTTTTGAGCAGGGACCCGGATCAGAACCGATATGGAACCGTACCGTTTTATTTAAGGACTGAACCGGAACCGAAATATTTTATTTCTATTTTTTCGGTTTTTTTTTCGATACAGCTTGTAATGTTGTATCTGATAATGATACGATATTTGCATACTTATACGATAAGAGCTTAATCCCGAGTTATATTGCTTGCTCAAGTATTAATAAAAGTGCCGGCAACTCAATTTTTGTTGCCGCCTACGAGGTCAACCGACTTTCAATCGTAAAGAACAAACACCGTTCGTTTATACATCACTTTTAAAATAATTTTTTAAGTTCAATTATTTTAGTTTTTCGATCACCAAAAACAAAAAAAAATTAAATTGAAATTCCCAACAAAACCAACTCCTCAAAAGATGGTGAAAATTGTGAAGGCACCAACCAGGGCGAACAATATTTAAACGGAAATAAGACTGAAAGAAGAGGAATTAACGAAGTTGTCGACCTGAGTGAAAACAGAAAGAAGAAAGCGCCCAAGTCAGAAAATTCAGAAAAAAAATACTTTTCAAAAATTGCACGATCAAGTCATCCGATTTCCACGATTAGATTAAGTACAGTATGACGCAATGGATCATTTGCGCATCCTTTTTCTTGTATAATACAACCAGCAAGAAAAAAGATAATGAAATTCCTAGATAGAGTAGCCTCTACCTTTGTCTTCGTTCGTTCGTTGTATTATATAGATTTTGGTACCGAAATTAACCGAAAAAAAAACCCGAACCGGAACTGAACCGAGTGGGAAAATATTTTCTAAACCGGAACCGACGGGAACCTACATTTTAAATTTTGCCTTGGGCCGAAATCGGAACGGAACAGTTATTTCGATTCGGTACGAGCCCTGAAAAAATATTTTCCCGACAATTACAATACTTTTATGTTCCAATTTTTTTTCCTGTCCCGTTTTCTACACTCTTCCTTTAAATTTCCTTTCGATTACTCTCGTGATTTCTGGTACTTTGAAATTTATAGGTTTATTCAAATGTCCCGTATAAAATTATCAACTTAATAAAGATTTTTTTCAAAAAACCGCTAAGACACGTAACATCATTGAAATTACGGTTCAACTTCCAGTGATAACATGAATCTGTCTTTATTATAAGACAATAGTCGGTAAGAGGTGATTATCTATTTAGAATAACTCATTTTATTAGAAACTGTTTTGTCTTGAGAAATAATTAGCAATAGCTTTATCGAAAAGAATCTTTTTATCCCATTTGTAAAAAAGTTGCGATATCTGCGGATGAAAGTGTTGTAAATGTTACCATAAAAGTTGAGCAAAAAAGTGACGTGTATCGGCGTTTTTCGAAAAAATCGTTTATAGAAAATATGAACAAAGAAGGCAATTGGAATAATGGCGAGTTTACACATGCATGGATTTAGTGGCGCCACTAAATTAAATTTGTACGTATAAACAGCCACTTTCATGCACGTTGAATCTGAAGTTTGCAGCCTTTAGAATTTAGACTACTGACGCCATTAGTAATAAATATCGGCCAAAAAATATAATGTTGCCTTCAATTGCATATGTTAAAGTACTTGCATATTGGTTCTGCAGTTTTCAGTCAAATGTTCCTTTTGCTGGGAAAGAGTTATAGTTATGGTTAATTTGTACGACTTTTGTAAAAATAGCTTTAAAAAAAGTGGTCAGCAAAACTGACAATAAAACTTTGGAAGTGCTATGAATCTTATCTCCGCTTAAGGGATATACATAGTACTGCTTATAAAAGTAGAGATCAACGAGAACGGGCATATGAAAACCTTTGAAAATTAAAGGATAGATGGACATATTGCACACTATGTATACCATCATGAAATCAATATCAAAATGAAACTGGCATGCCAATATTGCAATCTTTTTATGCACGTAAAAACTTTAATTGGCGTGAAAATAGAACTTGCACGACTACTGCCACGACTAAGTGAAAACTCACCAATAACAAAAACAGAAAAATATATATACCAATATTAAAGAAAATCAATGAAATACAACAAATGTTTGTCGATATACTACAATTTCTAATATTTAAGTATTTTTTTAATGTAGTAGTAGTAGTAGTAAACATCTTTATTTCTAAAAAAGGCTATCGACCTATCGGTCTTTCTGCCCTTGTTTAATACATGCCGTCTTAATCTAAATAAAAAACAAATATGAAAATTCTCTTATTCTAGGTTAACAATATTATTAAATAAAATTTCATTGGCAAGAAAAAAATATTTTATTGTCCACTAGTCAGTTGCGTTTGTAAGTGTTCGAGTAGCGTTCATGTAGGGAAACGGAAGCGGGATTGTCTGGTTGGTCTTGTAAGACAAAGGGGATTCAGTATGGTCCAGTTGTAGGGGTTGTTTGTCCATTTTGTCTGTAGCTGTATGAGTCTTTCCGAGATCTTTGTCATGTTTGTGCGTTCGTATAGTAGTTGGTTGGGGGGTTGTGTAGTGGGTTTTGGGGGTGTCTTATTCGTGTTATTAGTCTTAGTGCAATTTGTTCTGTTGTTTGTGTATAACGTTTTGTCCTTTCTGTTCCGTTGGTCATGAGTATGTTCAAAGTCTAGCAAGGGTCTACAAATAGCTTTATATATTTTGGTGGCGGTGTTTGTGCTAATTCCTCTGTCTTTGTAGGTTAGTGATCGGAAGTGTTTTGTTCTCTTTATTGTTTCTGCCCTGATGTTTCGTATGTGTTTAGTGAATTTAAGTTTGTGGTCAATTGTGATTCCAAGGTATTTTACGTCGTTTTTTGGTTGTGTCGTTTGGCCGTCTGCAGTTATTGTAGGGGAGTCAGCGTTGAGTCTGTGGTTTGTGAGCAGTAGTTGGTTTTTTGACGCGTTTGGTGTTAGTCTCCATTTATAAAACCATGTCATTGTGTTGTTTGTTAGTGTTTGGAGTCTTTGAGCTGCTCTCTCAGTAGTTTTGTCATGTACAATAAGTGCCGTGTCGTCTGCGTATTGTAATATGTATGCCGATCTGTCGATTTGATTTTTGTCTGGTAAGTTGTAATTGTATATGTCATGGCAGTATATATTGTAGAGAAACGGTGAGAGCGGGGATCCTTGAGGGAGCCCTTGTTCAGAGGAAAAAGAAAATGACAGTGTTTTGTCAATTCGTACTTGTAGTTGTCTGTTTTCTAGTAAGTTCTTTATGGTGTGTAGTAGATATGTTGGTGTGTGTAGTTTGTATAGTTTGTATAGTAAGCCTCTATGCCAGACACTATCAAAAGCCTTGTTAATGTCCATAAACAGGCAAGCTGTCTTTCTGTCAGTTACGTGGGTAGTTTGTATATTGTTGGCCAAAATAAAGAGCGGATGAACAGTCGAGTGATGCTGTTTGAAACCAAATTGGTAGGTAGGTATATATTTTCCAATCACTTTTTCCAGCCGCTGCTTCATTATGTATTCAAAAATTTTGCTTAGTACTGGAAGTAGTGTAATTGGTTGTGTATTGTCCAGTCCATTTTTGGGTATAGGGATTATTAAGCCGTTTTTCCATGTTTCTGGGATTCTGCCATTTGTGATGCAGTTGTTCAATTCAGTTAGGATCAGTTTGTGTGTTTCTTGAGTTACGCTTTTCAAGACCTTTGCCTTAATTTTATCTTTCCCCGGTGCAGTGTTCTTGATGTGCGCTAGGGCTTCATCGTACTCTGTGTCTGTGATCAGTGTGCAGGCATAGTTTGGTGAGTTGTTAAAATAGTTCAAGTACCAGTCGTTGATCAAGTTCCAGTTGTCATTGTCGAAGTTAGGGTTTGTCGATGTGCTGAAGGCCCTTTGATAGTGTCTGGCGAATGCGTCCGCTTTCTCTTTGTCTGTGTAGCGTTCTATTCCGTTTTCGTCAATTGTGTCAGTAGTGCCAGTCTTCCTGTATTGCGCCAGTTTCTTAATTTTTCGCCAGTATGTTTTGCCTTTGTCCGTCTGTATTTCTTTACATGTTTCTAGCCATTTGTCTTGTCGGTATTGTCCAATCAGAGTTTTAATGTTTCTGTTAAGTTGGTTCAGTGTCTTTTTTAGGTCGTTATTTTGAGTGTTTGTATATAGTCTGTACAGTTCTCTCTTATGTTTTATTAGTCCCAGTATGTATTTGGGTAGTGTATGTCGGTAGAAAGCATTTTTTATTTCCGGGCTAAATTTTCCTATGGCTAGTGAAAGTTGTTGTTGTATGGTTTCTATTGAAATGTGCTGTGCTTGTGATTGAATGTAGTCATGTATATGTTGTTTCACTTTGTCTATGTCAGTCTTTGTTAGGTTTAAGTTTTTCTCTATAGGAGGTGTATTGGAGGTAGGTTGCGTATGTTGTAAGTCTATGTTAAACGTAATAGCCAGGTGGTCGGATCCAAGTTCGTTGGTTAAGTTTATGTTGTTGATCGTGTTTGTCAAGTTTCTTGTGTGCAGTAGAACGTCTGGTGTTGAGTCTGGGTTTGCGGGCATCAGAAAAGTTGGTGGGGTGTGCTGTTTTATAAAGTCGGAATTTTGCAAAAATCTTTTAAGTTGTTTCGTTTTGTTTCTATTCAAGTTAAAGTCGCCTACAATTATTGCATATTTATAGATACTCGCCTTAGTCAGTATGTTTTGTTCTAGGTTGGAGTGTGGGTGTCTGTATGTCAGAAATATGTGTATCAGGTCGTTTAAGTAGGGTATGGTAAAATGTAGTCAGTCGTTCAAAGGGTTGTTGAGGGAAGGAGGATTTGCTCTTCCAAGTTTAAATGTTGGTTTTAGGAGAGCTGCGACCCCGCCTCTGGCATGATTGATGGTATTTCCATGCCTATAGATATACTGCCAATTTCTGTACGTTGGTGTTTGTCCTAGTTTGGTTTTAGTCTCTACAAATATGCAGCAGTCTGTGTCGTTTTGTTCTATGTAATTGTAAATAAGTGGTTTTTTGCTGTTAAGTCCGTTGATGTTCGCGTAAAGTACTTTCAAATTGAATCTTGTATGTTTGTTACTGTCTGTATCACTTGTTCGCAGGGTTCAGTTGGAGAGCGTCCCTCGGGCAGGAGCATGTCAAACATTAGGATGTAGACATGGTTCCCGAAGAAAACAACGGAGGTGTCAATGTCGAAGTCTTCTATAAATTGTTTTCGTAGTTTTTTTAGTAGTTCGTCTCTGTTGGTATTGTTTGACTTGTTAAGTTGATATTTGTATTTGTTTATGATGTGGTCATGTGTTGTAATGGGTGTGTGTATTCTACTTGCCACCGTCGTTGTCTCCGCAATCCCGGACGTACGTTTGGTTACACATTTTATTTTTACGTTTGGTATCCCGACGATTGGGGCTTTCGGTCGTTTTGGGCACTTGATGCTCCATGCTGCGTGGTCCTCTGAGTTGCACGCTGCGCACTTGGTTGGCAGTGGTGACTCGCATTTGGAAGTTGGATGGGGTCCCTGGCACTTATTGCATCGTGGTGATTGTTTGCAATCTTCAGTTTTGTGGCTGAACAGGTTGCATGTGCCACACGGCGCAGGCACGGGTGCTGGTGGCTTGCTTTCGGTGATTTTGAAAATGCGGCCCAAAAAATGAACCGCACGGTCGTTCATCAACCTTTCATAGGTGGATATGTCGCCGGTTATTAACCTCATCATGAGTGTGGGTGCGTTGCGCTCTCGCGAGATAATTCTCCTGCAGAACCTTATTCTGAAGCCCTGCTGCTCCAGGCGTTCCAGAAACATGCTGTCTTCAATGTCCAGGTCGACCCCAGTGGCGACGACTGAATATGATGGTGTAATATGGTGGTGACCTGACTTTTGTTGTCGGATTAGTGGGAGGTTACTATTCGTATGCAGTTTGAATGCTGTTATAAGGTTTTCCTGTTTCAGTTTTTGTAAAATTTGTGTTGCTTTGTCCTCATTGTTGGTTTTAATTAGAAAGTGATTATCTTGTCTGACAATCACATCCTTGTTGTTAGGGTTGAGTCCCTCCCACCTGATTGCAAGTTGGACTCTGGTGATGGTCGACAATGCGTTCGCTGTGAATGTGTGCGAATACGTGGGAAATCTTGTTGATGTTGTCTTGCTGTTTGTTGTTTGGTTTTTATTGGTTGTAGACTGATAGTCCAAAGCTATTCGTTTGGCCTCAGGTGTTGGCGTTGTGGGGGTTGGCTGGGTTGGCTGGGTCGTCTTCGGTTTTCTGCCCCGTTTTTTCGATTGTGGCTTTTTGAACCCACCATCCTGGGAGGCATAATCCGATTCGGATTCTTGCGAACTGCCAGGGTTCATCCGTTCGTTTGAATTCTACTCGTATATTCTCGCTGGACGATAAATGCAGTTGGATTTTTCAAATTCTTTTCCGTAGTGTAAACGACCTTGCTTTAAATATGCTAACACTGACACGTCTTATCACCACGAAGCTCGGTTTAAGACTCTTTTAATGTAATATTTGCTCGAAATTAATTTTTGCTAATCATCTCTGATTTCAAATGTTCATTTCAATTATCTTTATCCAATTTTATCTTTAAAATTTCGCGTTATGTAAATGAGTAAATGGGATATTGTAAAAAGCATTTTATCTACAACTGTTATATAATGACTATGATTTGGCACTCTTTCAATTGTCATAATGGTCTTTATTACCGCACTAGTGCTTTTTTAAATTAATTACCGCACTAGTGTTTTATTAATGTGGTATTAATATATGGTACCGATCAAAGCTTCTTGGTATTTCTTCCGTGATTTATCTGGCACAGGATCCGAAACATCATTAAAGGTTTCGTTCTCAATATCAGATGGCAGACCATCGCTTGAACTCATTTTAAAATGTGTGATTTTAAGACACAACTTTGACAATGATCGACAGAATCAATTTAGTGCCAATCGTACCCATGTCTGTCTGTTGCTAAAGTAATACAAATTCTCAGTACCTGTGTTCTGTATTCAATTTTACAAATAATTATTTTTACTCAAATAATCATTAAAATAATAATCGTTATAGTTTTAGATAAAATATTGTCCGTAACGCGTAGGATATTATATTATTAACGCACTTAGGTGATTACACGACTCGGCCTACGGCCTCGTCGTGCAAATCTTCACATACGTGCGTTAAAAATATTCATATCCTACTGGTTACGTAAATAACTGTTACGTATTTCAGCGCTAATGACGATATAGCATCGCGGGATATGATTTAAACATTAATTATTATTAAGAATTATTATTAATAATATTAATTCTATTGTTTAAAGTAAGTTGTAGAATGCGAAAATAACCATAAATTTCAGCATTTTACAGCTCGTTTCCAGTCATTGTTTCTCTGACAGTAAAACAGCATAGTTTTTAAAGTTTCTCATAATACTGTCTTCGATTTTAGAGTTTCTCAACAGTTTAAAAAATTGTCAAAGCGAACAATGGGACATATGACTTTAACATTTACTATAGTTACAGCTTCAATGGGCTGCCAATTACTACAGGTAAGTTTTGGGAATACTTATTTAAATGGTTTCAAGTTCCTGTTAAAAGTGCCCATAAAAACATAACAAAGTACGAAACGTTATACTATTTTATAAAACTAAAAGAGGGGTTCCTAAAGCAATTCCGCCCCAAAAAAAAATTTTAAACGCATGCACTCAATCTCTCCGAGATTTGAAGTTATAAGCTATACATAATTAGTTATATGAACATACTAAGCTCTATTTGCGATTTTTGAAAGCTCGAATTTGAAAGCTATGATAAACTCAAGTTTTTATAGTTTTGAAAATACTCGTTGGCTTTAAAGCTACCTATTAAGGGTTAAGACAAACTTTTGCCAGAGTAGAATCAACTTTTCTGTGGTTAAGTAGCCCATGTGCAGCCTCCAAAAATTTAAAGAAAACTTCAGATTTGTAATTTTACATCAAATATGCTCATCCTTGTCGCTAGCCAAGTTGCACACTTCCGCTTGGCAGTAAGTGGCGGAAACTTCTGTTCTTGTTGTTTTTTAATTGGAAAAAATCATTCAAATCACCGTAAAACAACAAAAATATTTGTCTGGTGTTTCAGTAAAATTCTAGCAATATTCGAAATGACCATCGATGAGTTTTTGAAAGTCTAAACTCTATAACCAATGCAAATTGAGCATATGTGCTTATATTTAGATGAAATATTGTTTCTTAAAATTGTGTTTGAAAATTTAATCTATATTCAATTCATTCCAATGTATTCCTGGGTTTCAGTCAATTTTATTGTTTATTATTTAAAATGTTACAAATACGTTTATTCTATATTCAATATCAGAAACACGCTTGTGAATTTTGTGGTAAGTTTGGCGCGCAACAACCTCAATTTTTTATTCCCAATAATAAGATAAGAGAGACTTTTTTAAGCTTACTCTACATGATCTGAAAAAGTAAGTACTCGTATTTCAATTGATAAAATGTATATTATTTCAATATTTTGAATTCAAATTAAAATTTTTAGGGTAAGGATATTGAGTTAAAAACGACAGTGATATATTTTTTTGAAGATTGACAATATTTTCCATAACCCTAAAAAAATGCATTTTGCAAAAGACACTTTATGAGTGAAATATTTAAAAAAACTAAAATTTAAACATATTAATAAAAAATATTGATCCTATTATTTTCTTGAAAAATCTATCATTGACAAGGTACTCGTTTTCAGCTAAAATTATCTCAAAATACTCAATATTGCATCAAAATTACAATTACTTCCAGAGAATTTCACGATTGCATGTTTTCCATAATTTCACGAGTCGAGATGAAAGTGAGTCGAGGACGAGTGAAATTTACAAGGGCACAAGGAAAACATGCTAGAGTAAAAAATTATCTGGTTAATTTTAAAGCTCTCGTGGTATTTAGTGAGATTATTTCTCACGATGATATTAAATGACGAGGAAAACATTTTCATGGAAGCCGCTGTCTTCTCAGCTTTGAACATTTGGAATCCTAATTGAAATTCGTTGATTAAAATGTGGTGCGTATTTTTGAGAAGTAGTAACGTTTTTTTTTTTCTAAATTTGGAAAATGAGACCCATTATTCTGCACAAGATGCTGTTTTCAAAATTTTAATTTGCGCTCAAAGGCCTGAATTTTATCACACAAATTGTGAATAAACTGTCCTCTGCCTTGAAGTTCCACATTAAGATCATTGAGATGCTGAGTCATGTCGATAAGAAACCCAAAATCGCACATCCATTTTTTATTACCAAAATGAGGAACGGCATATCCCTTCATATACAAGAACAATTAAACTTCGCTTTTTGTTTAAAGTTGTTTACTTTTTTTAGCATTGCACCTCTACTAAGCCAACGTACTTCGGTATTAAAAACCACGTCGCCATATTCAGTTTCTAAATATTTCAGGAATCCTTTAAATTCAAGTTGATTTAACGCGCGCGACTTTATAAAATTGATTAGTTTAATTATTAGTACTGTGACATTTGGCAAACTCTATCTTTTAGCACATAAATTTTCCTGGTGAATTATGCAGTGGTTAACGAATATTTCCCTTCCTGTGACCTTCTTAATGTCTTGAAATAGCCTTCCCGATACTCCTACCTTCATGCTTGACATTGCTCGTGCTCCATCTGTCGATATATCAATAATATTTTATAATAAAATTGAAAAATTTTCCAACACAGACTTTAGTTCATCGTACAGGTCTGTGCCGGTTGTAGTTCCTTGCCTTTGAATCAGTGAACACAATTCTGCGGTAATATTAAATTTGATGTCAATACCACGTAAAAATATAGCCAGTTGTGCTGTATCGCTAATATCGCATCTCTCATCATGTGCCAAAGAACAGTATTCGAATTTTGCCATGCGTTCACGAAGAGTTGTTGCTATGTTCTCATACAAGTCTTCAATTCTCCATGCAATGGTGAATCTTGACAAACTAATGTTTGAAAGAAAATTTATTTTATCAGGAAATACTATTTCTGCAACAGCAGTCAGCCATTCTTTTATCATCTCTCCATCCGCATAGAGTTTCATTTTTTTGCCAGTATTTGACTGACGACAAAACTAGCCTTTACTGCCGTATTTCATAAAATAGCTTGATTTTTTTAAATAGCCTGTTGTTTTCCCAAGTTTTTCTCCATTTAATTAAACTTATCTATCCGGATAATCTTAGTCCTGTGAAGTCTTTATATTGTTGTTCATGTTTTGTATCGTAATGCCTTTAATGTTATATTCTTTTAATGTCGACACAGTCTCTGAGCATATTAAGCATACAGATTTCTCTTTGAGGAAAGTGAAAAAATAATGAAATTTCCACTTTTCTTGAAAATGCCTGTGCTCATCCGCAACCTTCCGTTTTTTTGTTTGCTTTTCCGACATGCTATTATGGATTAAAAATTTAAACGTTAAAAAAAATTGTAGGAAAGCTTAATTTAAAAAAAAACTCGAATATTACCTTCTGGACAATAATCTTGCACTCACGCCTTTCAAGAAACACAAGAATTGCTAAAATTGCTATTTAAAAGCTTAAAGCAAACACAAACAAGGACAGGCGCGGCGCGTTTGCATTGCATGTTTGAACAAGTCGCCGACGAGTGAGTAACTCGTCACAAAAAATTGTTTCGGTTTAGTATGTAGGACCATTTTATTATAATTAATTTTATAAAAATATATTGATGGGAGAAAGTCGATAAAATAAATTCAATTTTGAAATATTTGGCAGGCCGCATAAACGTGTTTAAAGGGCCGCAAGCGGGCCGCGGGCCGGGGGTTGCTCATCCTTGCCCTATAGTATTAATATGGATGAGTGAAATAATCAAATTAATTTTTTTAAGTGCTTTAAAAGTAATTTTTTATAGCCAATATCTTGCTAGGGAGTCAGTAGAAATATTTTTTATATTTAACTTGACATGTTATTTTAACACCTTATGTATCACATAACTTATATCCGAAAGTATGCCCACATTTTCTTGAACACCCTGAATATGAATTAATATTCTCAATTCAGTTTTTATTAAAAATTGACAAAGGAAAGTAAAAATGTGGATTTTAATCACACTATATTGTGGAAACGTATTAAGATAAGCGGTGCATTTAAAACAAGCAGAACATTTGCTGAAACAGATTAATACAGTTTGTCCCACTAATTTACATAATTTGTCAACTGCTGAAATTGAAGATGCGGGCTTAAAATTTGATGAATGCGAAAGCAACAAACTAAACAAACAGAAAACCTCAGCACCTTATTTGCTTAACGAAGTATTTCGCGACTTCACGTAGGAAAAATATGATAATTTTAATTTGAGTTTTCAAGTAGAAATTGTACGCATCTATACACATCATCTATGTAAAGCTAAACTCTTATCGAAATAAAATACTAACGTCAATTAAATATTTCCAGACTTCAAAGAACTTCTACCAGGAAAATGCATTTTTCTTTGAAATTATATATATAATCAATATGTTTATTATGTGCTATTGTGGACAGAGATTAGAAGATAAGGTAAAGTATATGACAATACTAATACATCAGTGCATATAACGTGTATCATTAATGGATATTTTAGATGAAGACTATAGGAGATTTCTTGTATTCAACTCATTGGTACAATTTCAACCCAAAATTACAGAGCTTAATTCCCCTGGTTATACTAAACTCTCAGAAAACTATTCGGATGGATGCTGTGCCAATTGGTTACCTCAATTATGAACTATTTGTTACGGTACGTACACCAAACAGCAGGTATTTAAAGAGAATGGAACAATTTACAAAAAGGAAGCAATTTCAGAGAAGAATACCATGTAAAA
This sequence comes from Dendroctonus valens, assembly GCA_024550625.1. Taxonomy (NCBI): domain Eukaryota; kingdom Metazoa; phylum Arthropoda; class Insecta; order Coleoptera; family Curculionidae; genus Dendroctonus; species Dendroctonus valens. Next base: position 158,868 of record JAJTJO010000463.1, read on the forward strand.
CTAAATTTAGCGCTCCAAAGTCATGATTTCTTGATATTACTGTGCGACGTTAAGCTGGTATCAGCGGCAAAAATTCTCAAAGACGATGGGTGTCTGCTCTCCAATTTACGAACCATTGATAAAAGCACATTAAATTGACACTGTAATACAAGGAGATTTACCAAAAATGCAATACATCAGAGGGTGATTCTTTATGGAAAGTAAAAGATGGTTTGGTTCAACACATTAGGTCGCGAGTAAACCTTAATTTTTTTTCCTTTGAAGCGAAATGCGAGAAAAGGGAAGATTTGGTGTAAATGTTACCGGCATTAAAAAACGTTCGTGGTAGATTTATCGTAGTATAATGAATCTACACAATCGTATGATGAAGGCCATATATAGGGTGTTAGTATATAAGTGCGACAAATTTCAGGGGGTGATTCTGCATGAAAAAATTTCTAATCATAGTTTGCTAAAACGTATGTCCACAAATGATTCGTTTTCCGAGATACGGGGTGTTTAAGTCTTTCTTAAAAACTTTCTTTAGAAATGTATTTAATGCTCTGAAACCGGTCGAGATAGGGATATGAAATTTGGTAAGTTTAAGAGGTGCGATTGCGCATTTCTTGACTTTACTGAATAATTTTTGTAGTCCTGGTTCAATTTGCGACAAAAAATGTCTCTTGCCTTTTTCTTGCATGACGCGCAGTTTTGATGCAAAAACCTAAAACACCTTAACGCGAATTCTTCTCTTCTTTAATAAATTATTAATAACTATATAAGGCAATAACAGTAAACCAGAGCAATAACACAAAATAGCACTAATAAAAATTTTAATAGGCGCAAAGCTGCAACAAATGTTCAAAATGATCTCCCTCAGACGTGACACAAGATTCAACTCTTCGTGTTAGAGCCGTCTTAATTCACCATCGTCAAGAATCAGCCCTCCACCTTTGTCGAGTCAATCGTTTTTTTGTTTTTTAAAATTCGCGTTAGTGGGTGAGTAGGTTAAGGGTCATAAGAAGGGTAAGGCCCATATGCGTATAGCGATCGGGTCCTTTGTGTCACTCACCATACCACACCCTTTTTTTGGTGAAGATAGTAGAATTCAGTTGTTTGTATGTTTGGAATGTTTTTGTCTGTCTATTAAAGGAATAAAGCAATTTTAGCTTTTTCATTTCGAACCGGGTTGTGGAGTTAAGACGGGTAGTTTTATCGGACACAACACTTCGCCTCATTGATTGTCGTATACGCGCAAATATTGCTGGTGTATTTCTTATTGTCTCACAGCCGGCTATAATTCGATTCCTCAGGTCATGAACATTTTCAACGGGCGTGGAACTAATGGCTTAAGAAAACACCAAATGCAAAAATGTAAGGGATTTAAATCCGGCGATCGAGCAGGCCAATGTTCCGTACCTCCCCCACCTATCCAGCGATTTGTCCCATTGATCCATATACTGTGTCTAAGTAATTACGTATATTAATGCTGAAATAGGCTGGTGCACCATCATGCAAGTACCATAAGTCTCTGCCATAAGTGTTCTATCAGCTGTAGAGGAATGTCTTCAAGAACGGGTAACTCTTCATGTAGGAAGGTAAGAGTCTCCTGCTAGTCGCTGTGGGAGGAAATATGGACTGACTAAATGATCAACAATTACCACAAGCTATAAAGTTATGGTAAACTGATGCTTATAATGAGCTTCAAAGATTTCATGTGGATTTTCCTCAGCCCATAAGTGATTGTTATGTAAATTTCGAATACACTGTCGTCCAAAAGTAGCCTCGTCAGTAAAGAATTCGTCATTTAAACAATTAGGAATTTGAGCGATTTGATGAAGAAGCCATTGACAAAAAAAATGACGATCAAAAAATTATCTAAGTAGTAGAGCTTGCACCAGCTGAATATGAAACGGATACAATTGCTGTTCCTAAAGAACTTTAAATCCAATGAAGTTGCTTACATTCAATATGACTCCGCAATTAACTCGACAACTGCTTCCTCCAGTTGCACATTTCGTAGGTACTTCTGGAGGGCGCCCGTAGTCAACCGTTTGTTTATTAAATGTGCCATTTTCGTGCAAACGTTGGTGAAGATGAGGAAATATTGTCTGAGGGAGTACCCTACGTCCTGGATAAAAGCGAGTTTTTGTCACAAATTGCACGGGGACTTCAAAAATAATTTTGAATTCGAAATATTTGTGGTGTACATGTTGTTATTTTAAAAAATTGAGATCATTTCCCGTATGCGCTCCAGTGGTTAAAATAAAATTCTTAATTGCATGTCAAGGCATGCGTAATGACTACCGACTCTTGAAACCCAGCAAATTTAATTTCCCTATATCCACCGGTTTCGGAGCATTACAGAGCAATCACCCCCTGAAGACTTCCAGAAAGCTTTGTCTTTCTTGAAAGTGTATTATTTAAGATTTTAAAATTTATTAGACATTTAATAAAATGTGTGCAGCTAGTATATGCAAGAAACTAGTGTTAATTTAAGTTAAGTCAGATGTAATGTTTTTATTTGCAAGTTGCTAACACATTTAAGACAAAAAGCAGTTGAAATTAAGTTTCATAATTTTCGGTGGATTATATTAAACCAAATAGTTTTTATGAGGCTTAAGAGGACAGACAATTCAGAATCAGGAAAAATGTACTGCTTTTGGCGGGATTCATGCCTTCGGTAATATTAACTTTCCGCCTAGGCCGCATAAAAATCCTTTCATTTGATATTACGGACACTAACATGTTCATTATTTTAAACGTTTAAAAATGACATCTGTACTAGTCTTCGATCGTTCGTCTGTTATCAATTTATGAACGTTCGCACAATATTCGAAAATCGTATGGATTTTTGATGGCCCGATGGCGAACGGTCATCTTCGCCATCGGGCCATGAAGAAAATAGTTAAATAGATATTGACATATATGAATCAAAAGACGCATATCATAATAGTCTACATTGCATGCCTTCAGACATTGGAATAGTTTTGTGTGTTCGACTCGATCAAACGCTTTTTCGAAGTCAATAAAGCACACATAAATGTTTTTTCGAAATTCACAAGTCTTCTGCAATAATGTCCTCATGCAGAAAATGGCTTCGCGTGTCCCCAGTCCGCTACGAAATCCAAATTGTTCCCGGCCAATGCCCCTATCGCACACTGAATACACTCCACTGAGTATTATCTTTAAGAGTATCTTTAAAGTGTGGCTCATTAGGCTAATCATTCGGAAGTCATTACACCTGCTTACCTTGCTGTTTTTGGGCAAGGCAATGAAAATGGATTTCTGCCAGGCGTTAGGCAGTTTTCGGGTCTGGTAGATTTGATTGAAGAATGCCGTTAGAACAGTTACACTTTCATCATCAAGAAGTTTTATCAACTCAGTAGGAATTCCATCGGAGCCGGGGGCTTTTCTGGCTTTTGAATATTGCATAGCTTTCTCGACTTCGGATTTAAGAATGCTTGGGCCATACTCTGCCCTATAGTCAGCTAACAGACTCTGTCGCTTCGCGGGATTCACTGTCAAACAGTTGTTGAATATATTGTTGCCACTCTATACTTTGATCCTCCTTTGTTAGTAGTGCATTTCCGTTATTGTTATACAGCACTGTTGTGTTTTTTCTTCTGTATATGCCAGAATGTTCTTATGTAAATTAGAGTCGTTGTGTGTGTGGACTGAAGATGTTCGATTTCTTTACAGGATTCCTGAAGCCATATTTCCTTCGCTTCTTTAATTTTTTTGCGAATTATACGGTGTATTCTTGTGTACTCGTTATGATTGTTGTTCTTGAGTTTCCGTCTTTCCTCCATTAGATTCAATATATCTTGTGTCATCCACTCTTTTTTCACTTTCTTTGCTTTAGGTTTAAATAAATGCTGCGTTCCCTCATTTCTTAACGAGAATTTAATATCTCGTCAATTTTCCTCCACGCTTTTATTTTTGATGGATAGCGGATCGATTATGTGTACATTATTGTTTATTTCCCGTGTTATTTTATGGTTTCAGGTTCCTTTAATATGTGTTGTTTCAGTTACGGAAGCGTCGGTTGATTAAGATGAAGTCGATCTGATTTCTTACAATGCTATTCTGTGTGTGTTGTGGGGAGGTCCATGTACACAGTCTTCTGTATGAGAGATTATACCAAGTATTCGCAGTTAAAAATTCTTCTTCCTGACAGAACTGTACGAGTCACTTTCCTCTGTCGTTGTGTACTCCTAGGCCATTTCTTCGCACACTTTCGAATTCCAGTCACCCATAATTATGGTAATTTCGTATTTTTTCGTCGCCTCCATTATGTCTTTGATTTGTTGGTAAAATTATTCAACCTCGTCATTGTCATGCTCAGCAGTGGGGGCGTAAATCTTAATGATGTTCACGTTTACAGGTTTTGTCGCCAGCTGAATTAGCATTACTCTGTCTGAGAGGGGCACAAAATTTCGTACTGATTTGCTCAGAGACTTATTCAGTATTATAGCCACTCCGTTTCTATGCATCTCGTGTTCCGGATGTATAAATTGTGTGGTTGCCCGAGTCAATACTGGTTGCGTCTGGCCATCTTGTTTCACATACTCCCTGTCATTTCACATACTGTCTGTTCTTTGCATTTCCGACAGTAGACCTTTTAGTTTTCCTGCACTACAAAGTGTTCGGACATTCCATTTTCCTATTCTTAATCTATTCTTCGTTTTCCACCCGGGGATTCTTAACACCCCTGTCCCATTGAAGGGACGCCGGGGACTTGCGGCAGTTTTTATTTCCGTGCTTGTCATGATGATTATTCTTGGGAATAGAAATTGTTGTGTAGTGGTTTCCCGTTGCCTTCTACACCGCTGTACATCCGCCGTTTCTGTGATTATCACCGCGCCGGATGCTTTCCGAATACAAACATTACCATCATTGTGATTTCTGCTTGTATTTAGTTCTGGTCAACCAGCTGCCATTAACCAGTGTCAGTTATGATCCGCCTCGGGTCATTTCCCTGGTTCCTCCCATGTCTGGGAGGCATTCCCCTATCCGTCACCTGAAAAGGCGCCCGATGGTGGGCTGACAACCCCACACGGGTCACTCTCAAATTTTAGTCTAGTGAAATTAACGTGAGATCAAATATTATATGTGATTATACATTAACAAGTCAAGTAAATTAGGTGATAATTTCTTGACCACCAACACAAAAGCAATTGCCACCCAAGCTTTCCACAATTTATTTTTTGTGTTCATCTGGGTTACAAAGAATACAATAAAATTGCAAAATGAGCTGGAGAGCTATGGAAACGTACGAAACAATAAGCCTACAGACAGAAGAAAAGGAACTTACTGCATTTTGCTCAATTTCGAAGGTCTGAGAACCCTCTAGAATTTTCAGCTGATATATCTATACATATAGAGGGTTATTCAACTCCCAATTGGCATCATTTCTCTTGAAAGGATAGTTCATTAGTCATTCGGTGAACTGTATTTGTTAGAGTCGTCTTAATTCACCACCGTCAAGAATCAGCCCTCCACCTCTGTCGAGTCAATCGTTTTTGTTTTTTAAAATTCCCGTTAGTGGGTCAGTAGGTTAAGGGTGATATGCGCATAGCGATCGGGTCCTTTGTGTTGATACCACACCCTTTCTTGGTGAAGATAGAGTTCAGTTGTTCGTATGTTTGGAGTGTTTTTGTCTGTCTATTAAAGGAGTAAAGCAATTTTAGCTTTTTATTTCGAACCGGCTTGTGGAGTTAAGAAGGGGAGTTTTATCGGACACAACAGTATTGTTAGCTTAATTCCTTAAACCGCTCAAATATTCCACATAATGGAGGCACTTTTGAGGAAGTATCTGTCTCTATATATATAAGATAACTCCGTATCAAGTAATAGTGTGAAGAATGAAGAACGACATCGCTATTCCTGTTCACCAGAAAACGTTAGTTTTAACACCAAACTGCAATATGAAATCCAAATATGAATTGAAACCTGTACCCATTCATGTACCTAATGAAACCTGATGTTAAGTGAAGTTATAAAGTGAAATTGAGCAGTCTTATGAGATGAATTGTGCCAATCCGTGATAAACCTCATATAAGAGTACGCAGTGATATGCAAGTATTTATATCATTGGTCACAAACGTACATCTAAGTTATTTATATATTCGATTGTAGTTTCACTAGCAAACAGGAAATCAGTCGAGTCGCCATCGTACGATCTTAGTGGATACTCTTCCATAAGGTGCCCGACGGTTTGTCTATCAGAGCTGCAGTCACACTGTGGGGATTGGTTTTTTCCCCATTTGAATAGGGATTATTTGCATATACCATGGCTCGTTCGGATTCGGTTTAAGATAGGACAGATAAGACGACACTTATGAAACAAACTTCCACTTGTACGGTCGCACACAAAAGGCATGTCTGCCAATTCTAAATTTGTGAAGATAATCGTTCTGGTTCTATTAGTTAATACCAAAAGTAATGCTCTATCAAACAGATCACACAACACACGTAAGATTTACGAAAGACTCGCAAAATTTTGAAATTTTTGACACTAATAATCCACTTGTCTGTTGAATCCGCCTCAACGATATATAGTTTTTCTAGTAAACATCTGTGCAAGCAATATAGAAACCAACTAGATCATTAATTATGATACAATATTTTATATTCTTTTTCATTTTCAAACAAGTTCTTTGATTTCATAAAAAACTGATAATAGAGGAAAATCTTTAAATAAACCAACTTGAGTCCACGAAAAAATGTTACCATTCCTTCGTTTGTAGTTTCTAAAGGAAACACTACTTGTTTCGCTCTTCTTTGCACTGCGAGAGCTCCCTATAGCGACTTGCGGCTTAATGTTTTATAAGCCATCTTTTACTTTCAACAAAGAATCACCATCTAAAGTTTTTTTATTTGGTTTTGAAACACTTTGAGGAACAAAATTGAGATTGTGTTCTATTAGCAAAAAATATAAAATAGCTTTAAGTGCGATTGATGCTATGTTGCCACTGGTAGCTTATGTTGAATGTTCAAATTAATCCTTTTTTAAATATCATTCAAATGCCGAATGTTAAAAAGTTCTCCTGTTAACATAGTTCTAATTCAAGTTGCCCAAAATGACGGTTTTGGATTTTCATCAGACTTGTGTTAAATTCAACAAACTGATTAAGCGAAGAGATGCGAAGACAGGGTGGACAAGAAACATTGTATTTGAATATAAATTTATCCGAAAAAACGGGTAACTTTAATATATAAATTTACATAGTAAATATAAGTATGGTAGATAAGATATATAATTTTAGGGAGTTTAGAGATCGATCTTTACAACGTCGAAAAATTGGCTTTGCAGCATCGTCTAGTTAGTTAACTAAAAATCTTAAATTTTGATCTGTTGAATTATGTTCGAAGATATTGGGCGCTAGGGAACGGGATACCCAAATTTTTGATTAATTTAATGGTTTTCTCAATGTAACCATTTGCGAAAAACGTTTAGACGGTGAATATTTTTTGACCTCAAATTACTACCGGAAACTATTTGTATTGAGCTTGGAATTTGACTTTTTTAAATTCGCAAATAAAAATATTTACATCAGTCTGTTTTTCAGCTGCTCAAAACAACATTCTCATACTTCAGCGTGTTGACTCACCTTACTTAAAGTTGATGCGTATTGTTTATAGTCGACTTATTTGGGACGACGATTATAATTGGTAATGATACTGATACTTTGTTCTAATATATAATAGTGCAGTAATTCTAGAAATATTATTTTTATGAACATTTTATGTCTTCAAAAATATTAAATAATTACGAACAGCATGTATCCGAGCTTTTCTAAACAGATACCCGACCTGGAATACCTTATAACACTCTCCACACACACCTCTCTTGCCACCTTTAGTCTGTCCCAATTTATTAGGAACCGATTACGCGGACTCGTCCAAATTGTCGATTTATTACAAATATTAATCTTATAGAATAAATAAATATAAAAGGGAATATTTACATTTAAAAATTGTGCCTTTTATTTACATACTATGTGTAGTTCTATTTTAATACAGCTATTAGATCCTGCTTTGTCAACCGAATATACAAAAGATTATTATTTGTAACTTATGGCTACAATCCTTTCTTCTATGTCGTAAGTATTTAAAATGCATACAAACATTAAATAGCAGTTTTTGAATTAATTTTAAAATTGCAATCATGGTGAAATGATTAAGTCATTTTTTAATACAACTTAGAGAATCACACACCGAAAACCACTACAAATTAACCAAAACTTTACATATGAAATGTCAAATATAAATAAAGTATGCAAAATAGTCAATATTTCGATTATTCAGTTGGATAGGTACAAACGATGATAATCATTAGCACCAAAAGCACAGTTACATTTTGGACACTTTCTTTGTCTGGTTTCGTAACGAGTTTTAAGACAATCATAGCAAAAAACGTGGAAGCACTTTGACAACACAGCATCTTTGCGTTTAACTTTGCAAGAAGGACACGTTAGTGTTTCTTTATATTCTCTAATTTCCTCCATCATTACTTCATCGAGTGTAGTTCCAGCTAGTTCCATTTTCTTCATTCGTTCCGCTTTACGTTTCAATTGAGCAATTTCTTCTTGCAATCTCTTGGTTTTGTAAGCTTCTGCTTCTAGTGATGACGTTTTTTCGGCTACAACTTGTTGTGCTTCTTTCATCTGAGAGTGGTATTTTTCTGCAAAATTAAGAAAACAAAATAGAAATGCTAACTTATTGATCAGAATAATTTCATATTACCCAAATGGAGCTTGAGATCAGCGGCAGACTGGGCTGACTCGATGGCTTTCCTTTTGTGCATTTCCATCGCTTGCTGCCTAAGCTGTAATTCTTTCTCCACTGTGGCCAGTGTGTTTTGCAAAATTCTCTCCTTTTCCTCCAACTTTCTAACCACTAAATTGGCAGCATCTACTTGAGTTGTTAATGTTGAAACCTATAAAACTATCATATAAAAACCAACCAAAGAAAACATATGTTTAATAACTTACCTGTTCCTTTAAAACATCTTTTTCCTCTCTTGCCAGTTTATGTAGTTGATTAGACTTAATTCTCTCAGACATTAGTTTGAAATTGGCATCATCTTTCTCTCTAAGTTGTTGGATCAGTCTTGAGTTTTGCTCCTGAAAGCATGTGTAAAGTATTTGTATTTATAAAATACAAATTTTAGTAATGTCTGACGTAAAAAAATGTTATTAACGACAAAAAGGCTGACTCCTGCCTCTTTTATTTATATTATCAATAATAATTGAATAACGTTTTAATTTAGGGATCCAAGCCATTTATGCAGGAAATATATTGTTTGGGCTTAGGAATGTGTCAATTGGGAATCTTACACGGCATGTGGCTAGAGAAAACAAAGTACTAAGCGAAGCAAACGATCAATTAGCTAGAATTTACCTGCATATCTTCAAATGCTTGGCCCGTGACTTCCATTTCATTGAGTAAAGCTTCCTCTTCGTGAGATCCGACAAATGCTCGCATGGGATGAACACCGCCAGGCCAATTTCCGTCTGTAGGTTTTTGCAAAGCCACTTGCTTCTGAAGTTCATATTTTTGTTCTTCCAATTGCTTAATTTTTTTCAGCGCTTCATCTTCTGCCAACTTACGTTTGTCGTCACGTTTATTTTCCTATGATATAATCAATCATTAGAAAATACAATTTAATATTGATCATCTTGCTAATTCCACTGACTAACATCAGAAAATCTGAGAAAAGATATCATTTACCTGCATTTTCTTCAGTTGTTGCCTCATTTCTTCCAAGTCCGTTCTGAGTTTCTTTTCTGCCGCCATCAATTGCACTTTATCTCTTTGCTCTTTGCTAACTCCCTTGTACATATCAAGCAATAATTTCATCTCTTTCTGTTCATTTAACGCTTTCCTAAAATGCCACAAATAGAATAAATACCCTACACTTCTAAAAAAATATATACTAACTTTAATTGATTTTTTAAATCTCGAACTAATTCATTTTCAGCAATTTTTGCTTCTTTAGCCCGTTGTTGAGCTTCTCGGTCTTTCTCAGTTTTAACTTGCTGTTCCTTTTTTATGATATTTTTTTCCTGTTTGATGTCCTTTTTCTCTCCAGATCCAGTAGCTTGATTCTTGTCTCCGTCGCCCCCGTCTTGGGTTTGCTGAAATATTGACGATAGCAGATTTACCGTGAAATTAAAAAATAAAGCATTTAACATTTTTAAAACACTTTTGATAGTAAAATGGTGCAATTTTAATAGATCCTTTGGCAACCTATTACAATAGCAAATAATCTACCATCGGAAATTTTCCCAATACGAAAGAAATTAGTTTTGCTGACAGTAGAGACAAGTGAAGTGGTGCAATAATTGAAAATCAATAAATCAACTCAAAATGCGTATGATTTGTATGGTATGATATTTTCAATATACACTATATTGAAGAAACGAAACTCATGCACATTAAATGATGTGATCATGCACAGTAAAATACAAAGAGCAAAAAGTTACTTTAACAATAGATTTACCAAATTAAGGTAATTATTAGTTAACACAAAAGTCCCTATGAAATTCACCGAAATGACAAAGCAGTTCAATTTATTACTGAAACTCCTAGAGGCCTCTAAAACATTTTAAAACCTAAAACTCGACCTAATGCAATAACTCGAGACTATATATTCTAACTCATTTTAATGATTCTAGTTTCAATGCGTTCAGTACAAGTGCAGCGAATAATAACTCATCTATCGAACACCCAAAAACCTTATTTTACAGCCAGTAAATATTAAACCATCCTTAATTATCAATCACCAAAATATTTTAGATTGGATAATAAAAATGGTATGTTTTTCAGCTTAAAAAAAACTATGAATATCCACAGGCGAATTTATTCAACCAAGTTGCAATCATGAAGCTATCGCGATAACCGCAATAAATCAATTATAGGCCAAGCAATAGAGGAATTGTCCATGACATAAATCCTATCGGAAAACCACCTACGCCATCACGTCCAGGGCAGTCCCTACTTTATTCCCAGTATGTTTTGGACAAAAAAATGTCATTTGTTAATTGTTATTTTAAAATTTATTATATTTGTTTTATTAAAAAATTAATTGTTAATTTTTTATAACAATTTTCAAAAAAATATAGCACCTTTTTAGTTTCTCGCTTGTAAAATCGAAACCATTGATGCAATCTTAATGGTATACTGGGTTGAATTGTAGAGCATTGAATTACGAAGAGAACCGACGGTCGATCGACCCGAAGGGATAGTTAGAACCGGAGAAAACTCGGAAAAACCGGAACACTTTACGTTTTCCTAAAAAATTCACAACTTGGCCATTTTTTTATATTAAGAGCTCAAATGTTGCATACAATTTTATACCATTAAGATTGCTTCAATGGTTTTGGATTTGGCTTCCAATCTAGAGGATCAACCCAAACGACGTCAGGCCTGGACCCAGCACGAACTGTGGTGAACCTGAGCAGTCACTCACTAACGCCTGCGGAGCAATCCGTCTTAGCCAAGGGAGAAAACTTTGCTATTAGCCCGAGAACGATACTTATAGATATTAATAGAGGAAATTATCGCGAACACCGAAACAGCATTGCAAGGGCTCCCAGAACAAACGGCAAATGAAATACGTCTGGAAACCACCCAAATCCTACGAAAAGCGAAACCACCACCAAGCAACTTAAGCAGAGAAGAACAACATGCCCTGCATGCTAGGAAATACGAAGGAACACAAGCATTGTCGTCCTGCCAGCTGACAAAGGAAACGATACAGTCGTCATGAACAGAGAGTAGTACGAGCAGAAAATCCAAAACTTATTGGACCCAGTCTCTTGTACGAAGCTCAAAAAAGACCCGACTCAAGCCAAGCTCAGAAACATCAACCGCCTGATCAAAATATCCTCAATAGACGAGAACACCAGGAAGAGGATTATTAGGTCAGAAGCCCTCCCCCCGCGTTTGTATGGATTACCGAAGATTCACAAGGAAGGAATACCACTAAGACCAATGGTCAGTGCCCCGGGACCACCAACTTACGATATAGCAAAATATATATCCTCTCTTCTGTAGCCACACTTGGGGTCCACGGAAACATACATCAAGGATTCCAAACATTTCATTGAGAAGATCCAAGACCTCAGACTGGAACCTACGGATATGCTGGTCAGCTTCGATGTTGTATCTCTATTCACAAAGGTACCCTTGGACGAATCAATAGGATTAGTGGCGGAGCTATTCGAAGAGAGTATAACAAATCTGTTCAAGGCTTGTCTAAAGGGCAGCTACTTCCTGTGGAATGGAGATTTCTACGAGCAAAAGGAAGGTGTAGCCATGGGAAGCCCACTCAGTCCGGTGGTGGCGAATCTATTCATGGAGAAGTTTGAGGAAGCAGCGTTGAGCACCGCACCCCTTAAACCAACGATCTGGTACCGATATGTCGATGACACGTTCGTGCTATGGAGGTATTCACGCAAAAACCTGGACATGTTCCTCGACCATCTAAACAAACAGCACCCAGACATCCAATTCACCATGGAAGTTGCACAAAACCATCAACTGGCCTTCCTGGATGTTTTGGTGTCTAGGCAGGGGAATCGTTTGGACCACAAGGTATATCGAAAAGCCACCCACACAGACAGATATCTTCACAAGCTGTCTAACCACCATCCGAGTCAGAAGCAGGGAATCATTAAGACTCCCACGGATAGAGCCAGAAAAATATGTGGACCACAACATCTAACAACGGAACTACAGCACTTGGAAAAAGCTTTTCTTCAGAACGGATATTCCCAGTTGGACATCAAAAAAGCTGTAGGAGTGGGCCGTGCTGAAAAAAGTGAGTCCACTCTGAAAGCTTTCCTGCCCTATGTTCCCAGGGTTACGGACAGAATTGGGAGGCTCGTGAGGAAACACAACATAAGAACGGTCTACAAGCCCACAACAAAGATCCGAGAATGTCTAGGGTCAGTTAAAGACAAAAGACGTCTACATAGGAACTACTAAGAGATCGGTTGCGACAAGAATAGAAGAACACCGACGGAATTGTAAACTGGGACATGTGGAGAAGTCGGCAGGGGCGGAACATGCCCTCAGCGATGGAACACACATCATCTATTTCGGAGAGGCACAGGTCCTGACCACGACAACAGGGTATCGCCCCCGACTAATACGAGAAGCCATTGAAATCTACAAACACTGTGGAAGCGTCTACATAGGAACTACTAAGAGATCGGTTGCGACAAGAATAGAAGAACACCGACGGAATGGTAAACTGGGACATGTGGAGAAGTCGGCAGTGGCGGAACATGCCCTCAGCGATGGAACACACATCACCTATTTCGGAGAGGCTCAGGTCCTGGCCACGACAACAGGGTATCGCTCCCGACTAATACGAGAAGCCATTGAAATCTACAAACACGACGACAATTTCAACAGAAAAGAAGAGACAATGGCGCTGAACAGGATATGGATTCCAGCACTCACCAATGCAAAAACAGCAAGAAAAAGCAACAGCTCAGGACAGGAGAGAGAATCCAGTACACCGGAGGGTAGCAACAGCCAACAGAATGCGCAGGCTCCGATGACACAGGCCACGTCATCACAAACCACGTCATCACAACCGGTGCATAAATACGGACTGCGCCCGAGGAATCGCATCAGAACAGTGTAAGGGTTCAAGCAAACCACTTCTGAAGTTGCAAGCCGCACGTGCTTGCGAAACGTCTAGAAGAAATTCTACCGAACGACGGCCTAAAAACCCACTTGTTTCAAGGAATGGGCTCGAAACTCTCTTTTGATAACGTATGGACTGTCCTGCACGTGATGGCATAGGTGGTTTTCCGATAGGATTTATGCCAAAAAACCTATTATTTTCTTCTCTATTGCATGGCCTATTAAGAAAACTGAATATTTCAGCAAAGACATTAGCAATTGCCGCAAGGCTGGAATAATAATACTTACTACTCATTCTTTTATCAGCAATATTTGATTTGGCAACCCAACAAAACATTTACGAGACTTTCTTATTACATAACGTTTTGGTTTAATATTGTTTTAATACAATGAAGTTATTACCGGTTTTAGTATTATTATACGGTTTCTTATTTTTTTTTAACAATAGTGTTATTATATTTCGAATCTTTTTAAATACTTAATTTTGGAATACGACGATTGAATAATTTCAAATTTTCTAAAGCACATTAAAATATCAAAACACATTTAACAACATCTATAAAAACATCCCATATAGCTTAAAACGTTGGTATATCTAAATATTTCACAAAAATTAGAAGCAGACCTAATAGAATTTGCAGAAAAAATATCGATCAAATTATTTAAATTATCAGAGTCAAAGAGCCGCACAAAACTGAACATTATTAAAACTCAAGACAAATTACTCGTTTATATTAAATCATATTTGTATTTATTTATAACTTTTTCTTCATATACGGCAAATTAAAAAGCGGGTTTAAAAAATGTTTATTCAAAATTTTGTATTAAGTTCTTCTAAAATCAGGCAGTTGGTGTATAGCACGGTAAGAACGCCGTACATCGGATGGAAGCCAATTATATACAATGAATCGTTTATTTCAACTTTGAAAACTTTTTGTAATTATTATAAAATAGAACTAGAACTTGCAAGATCGGTCGAACGGCCATCTCATCTAATCTTATACAGGGTGATTCTCGGTCGATGGCGTATTAGACGTTTAAGGAGAACGCGATGCCCGATCTATCTGCAAATTTGTACAACGAAGTCATCGAATATGCTCTATCGGCCTAAAATATTTTCAGCAATGCGAGGTTGCCGCTTATAAAGAAAAGTACATACAACTTTGATATTTCAAATGAGACACCCTGTATATTATTGCACGGTTATATTGGCTATATAGATCTGATTATTTTTTCATAACGATCCCTATATCTATCTAAAGCGGTTTCCGAAAGATTAAATAAAATTCATTATTTTTAATCAAAACGTAGCCCCAAGGAATCTTGTATTACAACGCGATTTCCATCCCTGGAAATTTAAAATTTTGGTATTGGGTTGGGAAAACCCTATGCTTGAGCCCTGCGTACAGAAATTTATTCCAAATTATACAGGATGTCTTGAAAATACTGACCTTTCGGCTAGAGATAAAAACTGCTCCAATTAATTTTTTTCAAATAAAATACCCTGTATATTAGTTCAAATACGGGAAGACCGTTAAATTCCCTGTGAAACGATATATCATGTTTCTATACCTAAAGCGACAAATTTCCGAAATAAATGGACATTTTTGCAAAAATTCGATTATGTCGACGTATTTGTCAAAATAGCCATGAAATGTCATAATAGTTGAACATTTTGCAATTCGTCAAACCACTTGTCAGCTTAGTTATAGATACAGCTTTTGTTACGCTTTTTATACAAAATGGAGAGAAACAAATATTTATAGGAAGTTTTAATGAACCTATTTATTCTTCACGAGCAATGTGACCAAGTTGTTGCAAGGACATGCAGAAAATTCAAAGAAAGGTTTCCTAATTTAAACCAAATGAATGCAAAGAAGTTTGTGCGAATATAAGACAATTTAATTATTTACGATATAGAACTGGATTGAAACATGTAAGCAAACGCATAACTGAGAATTAAAAGAAGATGCTTAATAAATGCTTTAAAACTATTTACAAAAAAAATTCGAAATGACGGCCATTGCTTTCCAAGCACTCCAAAATTCGTAGATTTACAGAGTGGTTTGTGGCTCTGTATCTCAACAACATCCAGTTCTCCAATGCAGTGGATGATTCGACTCCGGAATTCCCCTATGTTGTTGACCGGGATCTTCTAAACATTTTCTTTTAATTTACCCCACAAGAAAAAATCCGGTGGCGTAAGATCGGGAGATCTCGGAGGCCAGCCCCATGGCCCCAAGCGTCTAAACCAGCGGTCGAAAAGCTGCATGGTAACCTCCTGAGTGAAATGAGCCGGTGCTCCATACAGTTGGCACCAACATGTGCGGTACTCTCTAAGTTTCAGATTTTCTAAAAAATCGTTTACCACTGTCCTTAGAATTTGAAGGTACTTGGATGAATTTAACGATTCGTCATAAAGGTGCAACTCTATTTGATTATCCTTTATCGTATATTTCTTTTTCCTGACTGTACTTTTAATTCATTATTAGATTGAAAACTAATGCTAATCGGCAACACGGGTTGCCAATATCTCACCGCAGAAGATCTATACCGGCACGGTTCATTTAGGTCCGAACACGTAGAACCGATGTCTGGCGTATAAGGCAGGGTCTACCTAAGCCTTACTGACGAGTCCAATAGGTAGACCCGGGACGAAACGCAGGGCTCATCACATAACACCATAATTAGTGACAATAAAATTGACTGAAAAACCCAGGAATATATTGGAATGAATTATCCTTTATGAGGCAAAAAATATTGATACTGAATCTTTCTTGAAATGACATTTGATTAAACACGTGTATACACAAATACGTCGACATAATCGAATTTTTGTAAAAATGTCCATTTATTTCGGAAATTTGACGCTTTAGGTATAGAAACATGATGTATCGTTTCACAGGGAATTTAACGGTCTTCCCGAATTTGAACTAATATACAGGGTGTTCTATTTGAAAAAATGTAATTGGAGCAGTTTTTATCTCTAGCTGAAAGGTCAGTATTTTCAAGACATCCTGTATAATTTGGCACAAATTTGTGTACGCCGGACTCAAGCATAGGGTTTTCCGAACCCAGTACCAAAATTTTTAATTTCCAGGGATCGAAATCGCGTTGTAATATAAGATTCCTTGGCGCTACGTTTTGACTAAAAGTTTTGACAACTTTGAAATATCAAAGTTGTATATACTTTTCGGTATAAGCGGCAACCTGGCATCGCTGAAAATATTTTAGGCCGATAGAGCATATCCGATGGCTTCGTTGTACAAATTTGCAGATAGATCGGGCATCGCGTTCTCCTTAAGCGTCTAATACGCCATCGACCGTGAATCACCCTGTATGTATAGGAAATATATTTAGATGTATCAAAAAAAATCTAAGAATCTATTATTGATATATAATCAATTAACCTGTTTTTATCATTTCAAATAGAAATTATCGGATGCCTAAACACGTTAAGATAAAACCAGTGGTGGGCAAAAGAAAATGGCTCATTAAAATTAGCAATTATTCGACGCAATTTAGTCAAATCTTTCAATTCAATAAAAATTAAGGTTCCCTAAAATAAGTTAGAAATTTGAAATCACGATGCCTGAACTATGATGAATTGATGAAAATAGACGTAAACTGCAAAATTAAACGCAACAACGATTATACTTTCACAAAATTTAGGTTAAAAAAATCAAAAAATATTATATTACTTTATTTTCTTTTGTATTTTGAATATTATCAATACACATACCTCTTGATCTTCGCCTTCTTTCTTGACATCTGCTGAGACTTGTTCTTCTTTCACTAGTGCGCCACCTTCAAAGGAAAATATAACTTAAAATTTCTATAACACCCATATAAAATTAACATATAACACATCTTAAAATTCAATTTGATTTCGACACATATTTTCCAAAATGTTAATCAACTTTAAAACAAGAAATAATCTTGTACATGGTATGTTAGGCAGATTAGGACCAAAATGAAATGTCATATTATGTAAAATGCATCCGTAATAAAAATTAGAATGAAACATTGTCTCAATTTGTTAATTATCCCATACAAAAGTCATATTTCCTTTCTATTATTTCAGTTTTCCATGTGTTTTTTTTCTTATCTAATCTCGATCGTCCCATCACGATTATTAATGTTTATTATAAATGTGGCATATATTGGATTTGGATCGAGTGTAACATGAGACCCAAAATAATTCCCCGATGTCTTTCCGTAGAATTGTGCAAAAAGAGTAAACTAGACGTGGAGTTTGCGACTCATCATCTTAGTGTTGAACATACTGTAGATCATACTAAGTCTTTAATAACTTTAAGATAAAAATTGCGTGTATTTATCGATATTAAATCAGCAACATCGATTTTGAATCGCATGTATGTGAGTCAAAAATAATAAACAGTTCATAATAGAGCAAAAGTGGCTCGAGTGAAGTGTAATTTACCAGGATATCGACCAGGAAAAAAATAATTCCGACTTATCAATTTAGATTTCAATCAGATTTATCCGTAAGCATTGACGTCGGTTTCGCCATATTTTTACCAACGCTATGTCTCCCACCATCATGTTTAATAATTTATAATGCTCAACTTTTACTCTTGTACATAACTGAAAAACCACTCTTTGAATTGGTTCAGCTAGTAAATATCAGGTTACTCTAATTTTTACGACTCTGGAATTAGTTACTCTTGGAATGTATGTAGCAAAATGCGAAAGTGAATATGTTTTTTTCAGATTTTGGCAAACTAAAACATTTTTTAGAGTGCATTTGTACATATGAACATATTCATTTTAGTCCTTTGTTATCGAAAACATATTTGTAATGAAAACGAGTTTTTAGGTTCGTGCAATAAGAAATATGATACCTCGTTTCAACTCTCTTTTGACGAAGCCAGCTAGGAAAAAAAGATATCTAGTAGTGTCTTATTTCCACGTAAAAAATGTCAAGAAAACAAAAATTTAATGATGTGTGCATATAACTTGCCTTCTTCTTTCACATCATGTTCTTCTTTCAGTTCTTCTTTTTTAATTCCGTCTTTTACATCTGGTGTATGAGCTCCTTGCTTCTGGGTCAATTTATTTTGCAACTCCTCAATTTCTTTCTTTAATTTCGGTAATTCTGTATTTGCTTCCTTGTACTTACGCTTGTATCTGTGAACTTCACCTACAAAGAAATAGAATTTTTCTAACCAATCGAAGCATAGATTTTTATTTAAATTAAATATATCACTTTATTTTGCGATTTTCAAAAAAGGTTATAAGGATCATATTTTTTGTTAAACGTTCAGGGAATTATATGGAAAATGTCGGAAATTTCAGTATTTCGGCCACATAATGAGGAACCCAAATAGATACGGGCTGCTACAGGAAATCCTACAAAGCAAAATTAACAGCAGAAGAGCATCTGGCCAAAGGAGAATATCTTGGTTGGCAAATCTTAGAACGTGGTTTGCCAAATCATCAACAGAAGTTTTCCGAATCACCATCAACAAAGTAAGAATAGCCATGCTGATAGCCAACATCCGGAACGGATAGGCACTTGAAGAAGAAGGACGCTGCAGTGCCAGACACTCAAATTACATGCACATATACATATTTGAATACAAACCTTTCAATTGTTGTGTGTTGTTTTGAAGTGATGTAATCAAATGTCTCATTTCTCGGTTGATCGGTCCGGTCTGTTCATTAGCTGCCAAGTTCTGCTCAAATTCAATACGGAGCATTTCGTATTCTTTTCTCAATTGAGCAAGAAAATCTTCTAGTTGCATTACCTCTTGACGGAGTTTTTTCTGTGCGATTAATTCTTCACTCTAGAAAACGAATGCCATTTGATAAGAAATATTGATAATATAATTAAAGTAGGATATAAGAATATTACATCTACTTGTACCATTCACAATATCTAAAAATTCTTAGATACTTCGAAATTATATTCTTGTCTTCTTAACGGACGTTGTTGGTATGATATGAAGTACTTACTTCCATCATTTCTATATTTCTTAAATGTGCGTTTTTACTTGTTTGAAGTTGTTGTCTAGCTTCATCTAGTTGCGTCTTTAGCTGCATCGATTCGTTATACAGAACCGAAAATTGGGACTGAAGGCATTTGTACTCAGTGGTTTCAACTATAACGCTTTCGGGTAATTGACGAATCTAACAAATTAAAATTAATCAGTAAAAAACATTGATGTTTTCTGTGAATTACTCACATCCATTTTCAATTTTTCTACTTCTTTTAAGGTTTCTCTATGAGTTTGGTGCAGTTTATCCAATTCCTGCAGTCTATTATTTGCTAACTCCTTCCACTCTTCTACTTCTTTCATTAAGTCTTCAAGTTTGGCCTAAACATGTGATATGTTAAAAGAGAGCGAAGATGTTTTTTAGCTACACATCCAAATTCGGTTATTTATGCGAGAAGGTGATTCGTGAGCATTTGAAAATTCAGCAACAATTTATAAATGTCCAAAAAGATTAGTTGAAAAGTAAACATTAACCAACACATACATATTCAATATCAAGGAATGTAGGTTTTCACGGCCGGACTCAATAGTAAAATATTGTTTTTCCGGCTTGTAGGCCGTGGTCCATAAGGATTAGAACCTGACGTTTCGTCTGCAACTGCGGCAGAGATTGTGAAATGCGATGTGGTAACGGTGGAAGTGATCTCCCGTGTGACAACGCTCTGACTGATTCAACTCCTGTCCCGACTGTCTAGTCGGGACTTTATGGACTACATCCAACAAGCCCGTAAAAACAATATTTTACATATACAATATTTCATGTAGCATCACAAAATAACTTAATATTTTAGCAAAAATTGATCTAGGAAGTTTTTAAAATGAATGTGTGTGAAAAGTGTGTACTAAGTTTGTCTGTAGTTTCTGCTTACAACCGCAAGCCTAATAATATTTCCGATAAATATTATTGTCTCAATTGAAGTAAAATGTTAAAATTAAATTTATTATTCGAGCATAATTTTCTGATAAAATTGATATCGGGTGTTAATAAACTGTAACATAACTGAAGAATTTTGCGAATTTTTTAAATGGCATATAACAGATATTTAATCAGCCAAGCGATTTCGACCTGGGAATGCCGTCATCAGGAATCAGATACAGTTTTTAAGCGCTTTTCACTTTAATTTGTTTACCTATTTGCAATTGTAAAGTGTAATAATTGATTATTTTACTGCAGTATAACTATTCTTACCACGAAAATTTCATTTTTTGAATGACATTATTTGAAATTTTGGTATAGTAATCGTGCTCTTCCGTGTAAATAAAGTTAGCTTTTGAACTATACTAAACTTTGCATGACATTTTTTAAGTACAATTAAAACAAACCTGTGAAACACTGCTTTGAACAATGGGCTTAGCCTGAGCTCCTTTTTCGGGATCTCCATGAGCTTGATGATAAGCCTTGATTTTTTCTACAGCTTCAGCTAAATGCGTTTCCAGTTTATCATTTCTATATCTAACTTTATCTAATTCATACTGCAAATCGTCGATCTGATTTTTTAACTCGGCGTTTTCAGTTTCTTTTGCTGTCAATGAGTCTTGTAGTTCAGCGACTTTTAAACTATTTGTATGGTATTTTTCGTGAAGAGATGTATGCAAAGCTTGCAAATTTCGATTTTCTGCTTGTAATTGGATATTGGTCTGCCTAATTGCCTCGTCAACTGATGGAGCGTCTTCTAGAATTTCACCATAAGCTTAGTACTTGTACTAAGGTGACACAAAGTATTAGGATTAATTTTATTACGCAATTAATTTGTTGATATTTCTTAACATTTTAGGGGAAGGAAGGTTTGAGTAAAATCCGTAACGTGAAGTGTTTCATATTGTGTTCAAATTTACAAGTTCAATGATGCTTTATATTACGCTATTATAACGGTACAATTATAAAATCTTGAAAACAAAACCTATTTTACCAGTGAATAAGTTAAATATCCTCCCTTATACTTAAATCATAAATTCTATGTTATAAATAAGATCGCTATAATCATAAAATGTACTTGCAGTGTTTATTAATAATAATCTAATTCATTATTATTATTGATAATGATTTACTTGAAACGATGACAATTGACCTGATCGAAATAACCCAGATAATTACGAAATTAAAAAAAATTGTTCGAAACAGTCGTATTTGTTGGAATAGTGTTATTCCATGCAAAACAAACCTACATGTTAAATCCTCACAATAGCCAATGTGTACAAAATATTTTTTTTATACTTACGTCCTTCCAATTCTCCTTTCAATGCCAACGTAATTTTTTCATTTCTCTGCATTAACCTATCAAAAGCCTGAATAACTTTGGCTACAGCTCGTCTCGAAACTTGGACTCGGTTTGCGAGTTTGTCATTCAGTTCGTCTTTATCCCATGTCGAAAGCTGCATCAAAAACGACGTGGTGGCTTCGTTTTCATCTAAACAAAATAAAGCAAAATTATAATTAGGTTACTCTATTATCAAACACATACTCTTGTTTTCCGATTCATCAGCTGTTTCGGCATCAAATCTCTGAAGTACGATCCTGATGTCTTCATTGAGTTGATTCCAATATCTGTTGACAACATTCAGCATTGCATCATCTTGGGTTTGCCTTTTCTCTAACTGCTCAATTCGCTGCCTCAGTTCCTGTTCAGTTCTACATCTTTGTTCTATTCGCTATAATGCAAATAAAATTATAAAATTCAGAAATGGGACGGAATAGCAAATTGCCATACGCTGCTTGTGAAAAGCAGATGTATTAAAAATTATGCTACTAAGATGTTTTCTCATTAAAAAAACATTACTAATAATGCAGTATCAAAGAATCATAAAAGGTACTTGAAAACATAAATCAGAAACAAAAGCAGATCAATTCTGTGAACTCAATTATGCCATCTCCAATGAGTTTCAGTTTCTTATATCAATATTATGTTCCAACAGTTTACTTGGTGTTACATAAATATTTGTTATTGGGTGAGGACAAATGTCGTAAGTAGATATAATTGTCCTTTCAAGGGTGTATTTCTAAGAATCTTGGTGTCTTTTGACATTGTTTCCAGAAAAACTAGTAATGAGTTTAGCTAAGCTGATTTACAAAGCTGAGAGCTGAATAATTTCGTAATATTATTGCACTGGTATCACTCGTTATGAAAGTATTACATTGGATATTGAAAAAGTACTCGTAAATCCAAAAAACATACAAAATGCACGACGACTTAAAATCTGCACGTTACTTTTTATAATTTTCACCAAAAACTCTTACAATTTGTTTGTATACATTTTAAGTATATTATTTTCTTAGCTTATATTCTATTAAGCTCCTGGATACTGATAAAAACCTTTAAGACATATTTTTATAAGTTCATTTAGTATATACTTCAGAATGGCAGTTATATCAACCCTACATTAAAGTTTGGTCCGATTTAGTTTTACTGCTTTCGATATACAGCCTACTTTGTCGTACCTTTTAATTATTATGTATTATTTATTGAGCTTTATATAAATAAACAAAATACCTAAGGTTTTTAGTTGAATATTATGTGTAATGTTTTGGATGTCAACTTATAGTTCTTTACTTGCATGTATTTATTTGGAAAAAAATTGTTTAAATCGATTTATAGTTAAAATTTAATATAATTACCAATGCAGATTTCGGTTTTCCGTGGATATGCGGACAACTCTGTTATGGCAGCGATATTTGTTTAATTTATCCCAAAATACAGGGTGATTCAGTACTGGCGTCATTCCTTTTAAGGGGTAATAGGGGCTCACTTGGAGAGTACGAGAAAGATATTGAAAAATTTGTTTTAGAAAATTTATATATTCTTTTCCTGACTGTACTTTAATTCATTCCAATGTATTCCTGGGTTTCAGTCAATTTTATTGTTTATTATTTAAAATGTTACAAATACGTTTCGGTGTCTTTATCCACCATCATCAGTTTGTCTAAAATATATATTTACAGTTATCATCAAATTAAATAAAAAACTTTCACCAAAATTCACATATTAAAATACAAATCACACACATATTAAAAAGTACATCCAGAACATTGGTTTTCAGGTGATGAGTCAGGACAAACATGTCTGGGAAAAGACTAGAATCTATTGTTTTAGAGATCTAAATTCAACTTACGTATATAGTTGCTACCAACTTCACATTTGACTGGTCACTGAATTTTCCATATTTTTTTCGATATCAAGCGAGCGAAACAAAAAAACTGTTTATCTTTCGTCTTTTCTTTGCATTCTAGGAATGCTTGGCAATTCTTCAATGTCAGATGTTTACATTTCATTTACCTGGTCCAATCAGTTCATACATGCGATCATCTAATTAGCGTATGATACACAGAGCTAAGATTGTCTGTATCTGATCTGAAATTTATTGCATTCTGATGTTTCTTAATTTGTATCATTGCATGGATTCTTCTCTTATTATAGTTGTCCTCATTGATCAATATTTGTGTGTTATCGAAATCAAAATCATGTAACTTTTGTTGTGCATGTTGTGCTAATGCTGTTGCATTTTCGTTAACCTTTCTTAAGCTATACTTATGTTCGTATATTCTTTTCTTTAAATATTGCCCTGTTTGTCCTAAGTATGTGCTGTCACAGTTCAAACAGTCAATCTTGTATATTACGTTAGGTGTGTCCAACGTATCTCTTCTAGGCTTAAATTTTGTAAAACACTCTTTTGCCAAGTTATTTTTAGTTTTTTCCGCTATAGTAATATTATGCGGTTTTAAAACATTTTTTATTTTTGTGTTGATTTCTGGTATGTGTGGTAATGATACATACCTGACTTCACCCTCTTTTTTCTTTTTATATTATTTATGTTGCTCCATTTATTTGCATTGTATATTTTATTGATTCTTTGTTTTATAATTGGTTCGAAGAATTCTTTGGGATAGTTGTTCATTATTAGTACCTTTTTTATTTTTTCCAGATTTTTTTTTATTTTTTTTAAAAAAGTGTGGTAACAGCTCTTACTGATAGAGCGATAAAATTGGCACATTGTGGATACAGACAAAAAAAATCTGGAAAAAACATAAAAAAGGTACTAATATTCTTTTCTTTCTAGTCTTAGATTCTAGTCTTTTCCCAGACATGTTTGTCCTGACTCATCACCTGAAAACCAATGTTCTGGATGTACTTTTTAATATGTGTGTGATTTGAATTTTAATAGGTTAATTTTGTGAAAGTTTTTTTTTTTAATTAAATTGATAATAAATGTAAAATGTATATTTTAGACAAACTGATGATGGTGGAGAAAGACACCGAAACGTATTTGTAACATTTTAAATAATAAACAATAAAATTGACTGAAACCCATCCAGCCGCCAATCGTGGATGAGCCTCCAACACTGCCCAACAACATCGTGGGGACTGAACGGGAAGCAGTTGCTGAGAGCCCTGCGGCAACTGCAAGCCAAACTAAGAAGGCAGAGAAGCCGCCGCCAATTGTGATCGCTGGAAAACCCAGCGATCACACAATGCTGATTGGTGGTATAAAAGGAATCACCAGTCAGCCTTTCACGCTGAAGTACACGAAGGCTTCGTTGATCGTGTACTGCACCAGCATTATGGACTGGGCGGCGGTGAAACGATCCCTGGAGGAGGACAAGAGCCAGTTCCATACGTACGCCCCTTCGTCGGAAAAAACCCACGCGTTCGTCCTGAGGGGCCTGGAGGGGAATGTCGATCCGACTGCCATAAAGCAGGATCTGGCAGACCGGGGACTGGAAGTGAAGAGTGTCTTCAAAATGAAGACACTTTACAGGCCGCTCTACCTGGTCGTCACCAGCGACAAGGCAACCCTCCGAAGGCTTAACGCCGAGGCCAGGGTGGTGTGTAGTGTCAGGGTTTCGTGGGAAACCCGTAAAAACCGGAAGACCCTGACACAATGTCGTCGATGCCAGGGCTGGGGTCATGTCTCCGGGAACTGCCGCCGGGACTTTAAATGCTCCCGATGCGCTGGGGGGCATGAAATCACGGCCTGCCCCGTTGGGGCTACATTAAAATGCGCTAACTGCGGTGGGCCTCATCGTAGCTTTGACGAGGCTTGCCCAGTATACATTTACAAACAGGCGCAAGTCCCGGCGGAGAAGCAGCGTTTCGTCCCTGCTCCTCTTCCAACGAGGCCAGCCTGGGGTCAAACCAGTCGAGCCCCTGGCCCGATCCACCCTTCATCCCTAAGCAGCAGGACCATGGCGCCAGGTCACGCCAACAGGACCATGCTGCCCCCGCCACCGCCTTCATTAGCGGAGTTTCCTCCGCTGAGGCAGCACGAAGCTGTCCCGGCGAGCTCCGCCCACCCGGCCCATGGTATAAATAGGAACGCGGTGGCCATGCTGGGCAGTGTCCAGCGGGAATTCGCCGAGCTGTCGTCGCAAATCAACTTGGGGGAGGTGATCAAGGCGGTAAGATTTTACAGCGCTGCATTGAGGAGTTGCGTCTCGAAGACAGACAAATTCCTAGTCTCAGCGCAGTTCTTCAATGAAGATATTAACAGCTTCGATTTTTAAGCCCTGATTTTGCCAACTGTGCCCTATGAGGATAGGAGAATGGAACTCATGCGGACTCCGGAGTCGTCTCGGTGAGTTTGTGCACTTCCTTCAGACCGAGGATATCGACGTGGCGTTGATTGTCGAAACATGGTTGCGCCCCGGGGATATACTTAGGATTCGGGGGTACAGGCTCGAACGTGCCGATAGGCCCGGTTTAAGGGGAGGGGTGGCCATAGCGGTCAAAACGTCAATTCCATACAGGAGACTGCCACACAGGCAGTCAGCAATAGAGAACGTCGGCGTTGAACTTCCTGATGGAGTTTTGATCTACTGTGGCTATTTCTCCACCGTACGCTTACAGGCCGCTGATGTCGATCCATTCTTCATAAACACCAATAGGGTGTTGCTAATGGGAGATTTCAACGCCCGCCATCCACTATTCAATAACCCTGGACATAAAAACGCAGCCGGCAATTTTCTAGCCGACTACGTTCGCGACAATGGCCTACTCGTTATGCCCACTTCATCCCCAACGCATTACCCGAACAGTGGAGGGAATCCATCCTACCTCGACTTCGGAATTGCCAAAGGACTCACCAATCTCACGGAGATGGTGGTTATAGACGCCCTCAGCAGTGACCATTTGCCCATTTACCTCGACATTAGGGATTTAAAGCGCACACAAACTAACGACTTTCGATATTCATACGAAAATTTCGATTTTCGCGAATATCGAAAACGACTACAAGACCTGACGTGTATTCCGGGCCAGATTGATACTGTCGAAGCTCTAGAGCATGCGGTAAAAGGTCTGACCAGGAATATACAACGGACACAGCAAGCTTTGGCCAAAAAAGTCCCGAACAGACCGCGGCGCGACAATCTTCCTGAGGAAATTCTGAACCTTATTAAGGCGAAAAATCGAATCAGGAAGCGTTGGCAGCGATTCAGGCAACCTGCCGATCGCATAATGGCAGCAGAGCTTGCACGAGACATACATCGCGAAATCTCCGCATACAGGAATTATACCTGGGCGGAGAAACTGCGAAATTTGACTCCCCGTGACAATTCCCTGTGGAAACTGTCGAGAAGTCTGCGAAAAGGCTATGAGCAAGTCCCCGCTCTTGAAAAAGAGGGGCGGAGTTATATTACCACCAGTGACAAGTGCGAGCTGCTCGCCGACTTTTTGGCAGAAGTACACAAGGTCCAACCAGCCCTTCAGGATAACGAAATCAAAAGACAGACCGCTGTTTTTGTAGAACGGAAGTATCCTATACCACCCTCGATTTTGCATTCCTATATAACAACCCCGTCGGAGATACAATCGTGTCTTCGGCGCCTCCCTAGCCGAAAAGCCCCCGGGCCAGACGGCATCCCTTATCTACTCCTCAAAAACTTACCGCGGAAAACTATTGTGCTAATAGTACAAATAGTCAACGCAGTCCTTAAATTGCAGCACTTCCCACAGGACTGGAAAAACGCTGTAATAATCCCCATCTTAAAGCCGGGCAAAAACCCGACCGAACCCGCCTCTTATAGGCCAATTTCCCTCTTGAACACCCTCGGCAAATTAACCGAGAAGGTCATCCATTCGAGATTACAGGCAGCAGCCGAGCTTCGAAGTTTAATCCCGGATGAGCAGTTTGGCTTCCGACCAAGACACAACACAACGCTGCAGACTGCTAGGATCGCAACGGACGCCTATGCAGCATTTAATAAGCTTCAAAGTACGGTTATGCTGCTTCTCGACATGCAAAGGGCCTTTGACACAGTCTGGCACACAGGCCTGCTGTACAAGTTGTTTGCCGTGCATTCACTGCCACTCTACCTAGTTTCCCTTATAGCGTCTTACCTAAAAAACCGTTCCATCCAGGTGAAAGTGGAGAATTCCACTTCTGCCAAAAGACGCATCGCGGCAGGAGTACCACAAGGAACAGTGATTTCGCCGCTGCTGTATACATTGTACACAGCAGACATTCCAAAACTTCCCACTACAAAAATAGCACTATACGCTGATGATACGGCTATCTACGCATCGTCTTTTTATGCTCAGGCTGCGAAATCTCGCATTGCACATCACCTGAGTTTATTGACGCCGTATTTTGACAAATGGAAACTTAAAGTGAATCCCAGGAAGACGGAACTTATTATCTTTTCGCGCAAATTCACTAACAACAAAATCTTATCACCACTCGTGGTCCAAAATACTCCTATCAAACCAACAAAAGAGGTGAAATACCTGGGATTCAAACTAGACGCCCGACTCCATTTCAATAAGCATGTTGACTATGCTGTACAAAAGACTGCCATGGCCCGAAGAAAGTTGTACTCTCTTCTGGCGCCAAATTCTTTCCTATCACCTCGAAATAAACTTCTGCTCTACACCTCCACTATAAGGCCCATACTGACCTACGGATCCCCTGTCTGGCACTCGGTCTGTGATTCCACGAGACGACGTGTTCAAAGGACCCAAAATAGGTTCCTAAGAGGCGTCCTATCGGCTGACAGATACACCAGAATAACCGAAATGCACGAAGCTACAGGGATGGCCTATATAGCCGACTATATAGATACCATCGCTGAAAAATTTTATCATAGCGGAGTGCAAGGCTCAGTCCTCACGCGAAATATCACCCAAGTAAGAGCAAACGACCGCCCAACCCATGGTCCCCTGTATAAGCGACTTCCCATATTTTATGAGGATTTTGTCCCTGACAGTACGTGACGACAAACAAACATTGCCTGCCAGTTGCAGACAGTCGTTTCTAGCAGGCTGGAAACGCACAAATCCAACATAACGTGACTTGACGGGTTCGTCCTGCCTCGTTCTGACTGGTGTTGGCTGGTCCTTGCACCGGTCGGGGCGGGGGCGGATGGATTCGGTCATCTAGTTGAAACTGCCGGCGGTTAACGCCACGGCTGACAGTATCAGGCTTAAAGGTCGAAGCAAAAGGGGTTTTTGGCTTCCCTTCAGGAAGACCTTTTTTCCTTAATGAATGCCCCTCGAATAAAACCAAAACCGCCACTTCAAGACTATCTCCTGACGTTGTCGTGCGTATGGCTAGCTCGGGAATGTCCATGTTAGGGCACTGCCCAGGTAATGGACGACTTAGCGCGCCTATTTGGATCATGGGCAAAGAGCAACCGGCCGAACATCTGGCCAGACATGGGACATTTTACTGACTTATGTTTTTTTTGATTAAACTTTGTTTGTGAATTTAGTAATGTAAATGTTTAATAAATTTTATCTATCTATCTATCTCTCTAAACCCAAATTGATGGTCAGTTATTAGTTTTTTATTTAAATAATTTCCTTCAGCCGCCTAATTATTAGTTTTTCGAATACCTTTGATATTACCGGAAGCAAGCTTATCGGTCTAAAAGAAGTAACTTTGTCTGGGTTTTTCCTGGTTTTGGTATCATGAGCACTTGTGCCAACTTCCATTGGAGAGGAAAGTAACTAAGTCGTATATATCATTAAAAAGAATTGTAATTAGCTTGACTGTTTTGATAGGTAGTTTTATCATAATTTTACCGGTTATGAAATCATAGCCTGGTGCTTTTTTGGGATTAAGTTCGTTCAAAATAACCGTCATTACTTCTTATGTTTTAAATTTTTCCATAGGGAGGTCCATTTGATGTGGTGCTTCTAGGAAATTGGTAATTTTACTTTCCTCGTCGTTAGTTATTTCTGACGGAAAGGGTTTAAATACTTTTTCCAGATGTTCCGCAAAGATGTTTGCCTTTCCATTATTTGTTTTGGCCCATTTTCCCTAATCTATTCTGATTGGCGGGGTGTGATTTTGCGGCCGGTTCATTCTTCGCGTTGTTGCAGTTAGACTTTCCAGATGTTCTTGTATTGCTGCATTTTTTCATCGTTCAGTGGGTCTTTTAGGTCCTTTATAGCTTTGTTGAACTTCGCTTTGTCGTGTGGATATATTGTTATTTGTCAGTTCTTTCGTACTTTACGCTTTTTTGCAATTTTAGTTTTAACTGTTCTCGAGCAGGACTGGATTTTTCTTGCTCTCACATTTTGAGGTAGCTTCCCATTCAGCTTCTTGTATCGATATGTTATTTTTTTCTATTGCTGTTTCGATTTCTTCTTCTGTTTTTAGTGACACATTATGGTTAATTCGTTCGTTCAGTATGTTTCTGAATTCGTTCCAGTTGGTTTTATTATCACAAAGTGATGGAGGTTTTTGTTTTTCTAGTATATTACGTGAGCTGAGTGTCACTAATATAGGGGTGTGGTCAGATGATAGATCCAGGGGCGATTCAGCTTTTATGTTATTTATTGGTATTCCTTTGGTTACACAGAAGTCTACCAGATCAGGAATTTTTCTGAGATCTGCCGGCCAATAGGTGGGCTCTCCTGTTGGCACCGTTTGGAGATTATCTTTTTTCAGGGCTAGAAATAGTTGCCTACCCTTTGGTGTTGGGTTTTGTGATCTAGAGCCCCACCAAGGGTGTTTACCATTATAATCTCCCGCAATGAATCTATTACCGAGTGTTTTGAAGAATTGGTTAAATTGCTCCTGGTTGATTGCATATCTTGGTGGGCAGTAGACGGCTGTGATTGTCCCAATCCAGTCCTCTTCGCAGACGCTGGTTGCTTGTAGATGCTCTTGTTTAAATTGCTCTTTTTCATTGTTTTATTGCTGTTTTTATTACGATTGCAGTGCCCCCGTACGCCGCACCGTCCGGGAGTTGTGTGCTGTAAATGTTGTATCCTGGTATCTTCATGTAGGTCTTTTTCAAAAAATGTGTTTCCGAAATCATCATAACGTCAATGTTTTGGCCAAACCATTGGCATTCCAGACTGCGATTTTGAGCGTTGAGGTCATGGTATTTTTGAAATGAGGGCTGTGAGAAGGTTTAATATGGTGTCCATTTTATTCATTAACTGTATTAGCATGTTTTCCAGATTATTGTTAGATCGCTGCATTGGTACATTCGGTTGTTGTTCGGGTTGCGTATTTAGAGCTACTTGTTGTTGGGTATTTCTGTATTGTTGTTGGTTTCGGTACAAATTGAGCAGGAGTTAATTAACCGAATACGAGAAGCTGCTCGAGAAGAGTGAACAATAAGGTGATTACACAGGCACTAACTTGTTTGCAGTTAAAGAGAAAAATGTTTGTTTATTTGTAAACACATCAATTCGAGGTTATGATGCAATAAAACAATTTCTAATTGAGAATGTTAACATTTCGAAAAAGTAGATCCCTAAGTTTTACGAATCCTGTTGAATTTAATGTTTATCTTAACCTATTTTATTGTCACTTTCTGTACTTTTCCATAGTTACTGGAGTTTTTAATAATTACGAAGCAACAAGTATTTACGTAATGTTAATTAGGCAAGAGCAATGAGGCATTTTTCAAGGTAACCTACCTTCAAAAATATTGTTGCTATCCGTCTGATCTAGTTTTTTTGCAAATATCTCAGTTTATAATAAAAATTATTTTTTTAATTATTTTTCCTGTACTCCTAAAACACCCCCAGACAACACCTTCAGAGGAATGACGCCAATTTTGATTCACCCTGTATAATCGGCGCTACCAAATACTTGAGCTACTTCGGTATATTTGCCAAAAATCTGAAGATGAAAGATATGATGTTATGACATCATGTATGTGTAAATTGACAAGAATTTTTTTAAAACTATAAATTCCTGGACTAAATTATAGCTTGAGGTGGCTGGATTTGAAATTAAGGGACTATATTGTTCATGTTAAGGTCTACATTCTTGACAATGGTGTAGTTCATAATATAACTCGCATTTGCGGCGCATTCTATAAAATGTCTATTAAAAAAAACGTCGCTGAAAAAATCAGATGGAATTTCATATTTCATATGAATCAAAATGAAAAACAACTTAGTCAATTACACAAACGATACGTCTGCTTCTATAACGATGTAATTAACATCAAAAGCTGTCAACGTAACAAAATTGCATCTCTTCAATACTGTATAGAATAATGTCGTGGGCTAAAATAATTCATGCAAATTGATAATATATAACAACGAAAATATGCAATTTGATAAGAGATGACTCGTTTTCTTTGAAAATGGTGGAAGTCCATTTTGACAAAAAAATAGTTAATGATGAAAATGAATACAATTTACTAAGAACTTTTTATTTATAAACTTTTCCAAAAATCTGTTCAAATTTTCATTGTTTTTATCATTACAAATTTTCGCACTTAGTTAATGAAGTTACACATAATACAAATTACTTTGAAAATGGTGAAAGTTCAGTTTCCTCAAAAACGCCGACTTTAGAACTATTGAGAGTACCATAAGAAAAAAAGAGATTTATCGAATGATCCTAAAGACGATTATACTACCCTATAACAATGTCAAAAACATAAAAAGTATCTTTTGCATGAAATGAAACAAGCTGATACTACAAAACTCTTAGTAGATGCAATTCTAGGAACGTGAAAAATAATCACTGGTGGAGAAGTAAAGTTCAGGATATGTTGTATAAGAGTTTTACAAAGCAAACCACATACAATGTTTTATACAACTTCATTTAGCGAGAATTAGGGTTTTTAATTACTAAATTTATTGCCCTCACTGGGAAGACCACAGAAATCTCGCAATAGAGTACTAACACGATTGTATCATGATTCCAGACCTAACACACTCGAAAAAATTGTTGAAGTAGGTATTTAATAAAAATTTCATAAAAAGAAATTGGTTTGTTTCAAGAGGTTCCGTAGTTTATATTTCGTAACTTTAAGATTTTTGTTGACTTTGAAAGTGGTGTAAGTTCTTTTGAAGTCATTAAAAGTATTAATTTTTGTTAATCATATTTTTAAATTGAATATTTTATAAATTTAAATCAATTTAACAATTAAAAATTCAAAACTAATGTAATAACATATATCCATATTTTTCAAATTATTCAAATGCAAAGCTTTAAATATCTTCATATAAAATAAAATACAGTTACACCACTTTCCCAGGAAACGGCTGATTTAATGAACTAACAATTAATATGCAATTATGAAAAAAATGTATTACAGAGAATTCTTATGTTGTTTAAAAAAATCGGGTTTCCTAACATTTCGGTCATTACTACTATTTCAATTTTTACGCAGTATTAGTAATTCACTTAGTTTCAAATTATTTTATCTTGCATACTGTTATTTCTTAAATTATGTAATACTTTATTATAAAATAGGACTTTTTCTTGTTAGGTGTGTTAAAACACTGTGGTACTTTTTTGGTACAAAATCACTTTAAGAACCATTTAGAAATAGATGGTACTAGCCGAAATTGAAGTATTGCATCAGTGGTATTGCTAAGAAATATTTTTGTATTACTATGAATTGTTTATAATTTTTCCGTATTACCAGTAATTTTTATATTCGTGTACAGAGATTTTTTATAAATCTTTTAAAGCTAAGTTACATATTCATCAATTTGTAATAACACTCGAAACTTTAAAATGCACCCTATATCCTGGTTAAGTGCATATGTAGTGTTCCTTTAGTTATTATTGTGTTATGGAAGTTTGAAACGCTGTATCGTATAATTATCAAAAATATATTCAAGATTTCAGCTTTTCCTAAAGTTCTCAGCAAGCTAGTGGCTATGGTCGTATATTGGGAGCAAATTTGATGTAACATTAATACGATTAGTAAAAATGTTTAATGTGAAGTAGGCTTCTCATAGGTGTCAAAATAAGTAGATATGATCCGTTCAGTGTCTCACGGGCGAAATACTAGGATCATTTGAGAACAGATTCCTACCTGTGCAAGTTTCTTGTTCTGGAATTGCAAGACTTTGATGTCCATTTCCTCTAGAGTAGAAACTGGACCAATTAAATGAGGTTCGAAGTGGATCTTCTTTATAGGTGGTGGACCACAACTTGAAGAAGCCTCTTCAGCATGGCGTTTCGACATGTTTAGTCGGTGTTAACACCTTTCGCAAGCAAAACCTGCAAATCCAGATACAATCAATGACAAACAAATAATTCGAGATAACTGATTACACTTTTGAACAAATAATATTTACGACGAAATGCTAATTGAATCGGTGAGTTCGAAAACCGTACAAGACCAAAATTTGAGATTTTAAAGCAGAATGGACATTTTGTTTTAAATGTTCCCTTCTCAATTGAGAGTAAAAACCATACGATTTACTTGACCGTTAATGTCGTGTATCGGAATGTTACGTAGTGATGAGGAGAAGAACCATACAAGTCCGTGACGTCCGGTTTTTCTCCCCAATTCTTAATAACATGCAATATCGGCAGTTGCTTGTTTACCAGCACATAATTTGAATCATGTGCAAGAAGTTGCTTAGTTCTCTTAAAAAATATGTCATTCGGTGATGAGTGGGGAATCAGATATTACGAGTGGCGATAGCAGAAAAAGAAAAAAGAATGTTGATGGAAACACAACAAAATAAAAACAGCACATTTGCATGGTGAGGCGTAGAAGAGACGTGAAGGCAGTAGGACCTCCGCACAAGTAAGTTAAAACACTTTTGCCTGAATATTAATGTAACTAAAATATTTTTAAAATGTACACTAAAATGCACGCAGCTGTTCGCTGACGAGGAAAAGAGAGAAATAATAGCTAATCTATACGACGGTGGGCCAAAAAACCAACAAGACAGATATTTGCAAGGATTTATGGAAGTTAAACCCATTCTAAGGCATCGAGTCTTATAAGTATTATAAGTCTTCACATTGGCAAGTTCAGCGGTTGAACGGCCCGCTTCTAGCTTCAAAGTGTCCCAAGGATTTAAAGGGCCGGCATAACAATAGACCTAGTGTAATGTGCAATGAGTGGAGTGTCAAAGTTAAAGAACACATCGAATCGGTTCCGGTTAAAGTTTCTCATTACTCATCTAAAACCGTTCATTATTTAGAAGCATTTTTAATTCTAACGAAACTACACAGTCATTTTTTGAAGAAATATTCAGAGCTAGGAAATTTAGTAAAATACGAATTCTACCTAAAATATTATAGGAATGAAAATCTTAAATTTGGAAGATTACAGGTTGATGTTTGCTCGGAGTGTAAAAAACTTGGTGCCAGGCTTAAAGATATTAACCTTAACGCAAATCTAGATAGAAAGATTTTTTAAAATTTTAGGCAGCTTTTCATATACACATTTCATACCTAAGGAAAATACTGGGCATTTTTATACCTACTATTAAGGCAAAGCTCAAAAAGGACCTAATGAGGTATTTATCCTTTATATATACTAATTCCACGAAATAACTGAGCTACACTTGTTTTCCGATGGACGTGCGGGGCAGAATCGTAACCAAACCATGGTCCGATTTTTACTAGTATATGCGATTTAATAAAATATATAATTATTTTCCAATAAGAGGACATTCGTTTTTACCCTGTGACACGGATTTTGGTTGTGTAAAAAGGATTTTCAGGAGAAACGATCGAATTTACATCCCTGAAGCATACGAAGAGATATCTTCAAGAAAAAACAACCGTTCACTGTAAAGCAAATTCGATATACCGATATTCTTGATTTTAAAAACTTGTGGCTGGATAACTACAAAAAAAACGTGTTCTACTTTAACTCGTGGTGCTAATCCCAAAAAAGAAACTTTTGCTGTGTCAAACTACAGGCACTTTCTCTGTAAAGTTCTAGTCCTGGATATATGACAACCTGGGAATTTATAGTTGGTTTTATTTCCCATACGTTCGAATTATTGAAATAAAATAAAGAAGGCCCGCCTCTACCCGATAGTGCTGCGTATAAAGAGCCAGTTTGTTATAAAATATATCACTGGTGAAACATTAGAATTTTACTATCATGTAACATCTTGAAAAACGACAAATACGGAAAATGTCGATGATTAGACATAAAATGATCACCCTAATAATGTATTTCCTTATTATTCCTGTTTTGTATACAATATTATTACATAAACAGGTCAAAAAATACAGTTTTTCTTATTCTTACTAAATTGAGTTCGAAAACCCTAAAAGTCCATTAGCTTTTTTTAGCTATAATATAAATTTATTTTTCTGAATATTCATTGCTACGAATAGATCCCAAAGCACCAGGTCTAAAACCTTTTTATGCATACTAATACCCACTATCAAATAAATAGTTTCAAAGTTTATAGGGTTTTATTCAATATCTCAAAACAACGTTTTCGGACTTGTACGGTTTCCAAACTCACCGATCCAATTGTATTCCTTACCTTATCCCAATTATTAAAAGGAGTTTGATGTCCGTGAAAATTGAGAAAAATTTGCTAATGACTACAATGTTTAAATTATTAGATGAAAACAAATCCAGACAAATGACAGCTGTCATCATTGACAGGTTTTCAATGACATAACTAGAAAGATCATTCAAACCGTACCGGCGTTGCCAAACTCTTGCTGTTGCTGAAGATGATTGGCTATGTATTGTGGGTTGCAGTGTGAGAGGTTGACGGTTATACGGAAAACTATTCGCTAGGTCAACTACCGATAGCGGCGCTGCGAAACGAAAAATTACTCGCATAGGCTTGTTAACGGCAAAAATCACGAATGCATTGATAATACCTTCCTGACATCCCATATGTTAACTTTTGTTTTAAAGTCTATAACATAAAACAATGCTTACACACTTTTCAATATGTTTCTATCTGTTTAAAAGTTTAAAGGCTTGCAAAAGCTTAGTAGAACTAAACAAAATAAGTCACAATGACATCTAATCAAAATAATATTTGAACTCACGAATACTTATACACTAGGTAAGTATCTTTGGCGCGAAGCGCTCGCTCCATCTACCGGATTTTATTTTAAGTTTTGAGGTAGTCCGCGCTAGAATTCAATGTCCTAGAACATATGCAAAGATATCTAAGTATTAAACAAATTTAGCACAGGAAGTGACCACAGATTGGTCCGCGCAAAGATCCTCATAAACACAAAAATTGAAAGAAAGAAGTTGGTAAACAAAAAAAAATTTCCAACAGCCCAGTTTCTGACCCTCAACAAAAATGAATACGAAAACGAAATGAAAAAGAAAATGAAACTACCAGAAAGACTACAAGAAATGAATATTGATGATATTGCAACAAGCATAACAGATGACATTCAAACAGCCGCAAAGAAGATCTGTAGCAAGATAAGAAACGAAAAAGACACCAGACTATCAGTGGAAACACTGGAAACAAAAAAACTAATAAAGGAGAGAAGAGAAACCTGCCGCGCCTCAACCAATTACAACACCATAAATAAAAAAGTAAAAAAGATGATACGCACAAATATCAGAGCTTATAAAACCCAACAAATCATTGAAACCATAGAGGCGAACAAAAACATGAGGGTACTTAAATCAAAGCTCTCCAATGGAAAACAAGATATTGTTAAACTAAAAGACGTCCACGGCAATATCCTTACCAACAAAACATACATCGTCACGGAAGTTCATAGATTCTACGCCAGCCTATATACATGATCCATACCGAACCCAACGACATTCTCAAAGACTATTACAAATATGGGATCGGAAGAACTGTCAGAAATAACGACGATTACACATGCGTTAAAACAAATGAAGAACCGAAAGACCCCAGGAGAGGACCAAATAACATAAGGAATGCTAAAAGCGGGAGGCGGAACACTACTAGAAGCTCTGCGGTTACTAACAAACAAACGCTTGATCGAGGGGAAAATAGCAAAAAATGGAAGAACGCAGAGGTCATCATCCTGCACAAAAAAGGAGACACCACAAACCTAGAAAACTACCGTCCAATAAGCTTGTTATCACACCTTTATAAGCTTATGATGCGAATTGTCACAAACCGACTCACAAAGAAACTGGATTTCTACCAACCAGTGGAACAGGCGGGCTTTCGGAAAGGTTTCGGCACCGCAGACCACCTACAAACAGTCCGAGCACTTATCGAGAAGACAAGAGAGTACAATATCCCAATACAACATATACCGTTCATAGACTACCACAAAGCGTTCGACAGTGTCGAGACTTTCCTGTCGGCAATGAACGACGCAAGAATAGACTCGAGATATACCGCTATAATGGAAGACATCTACAAGGAGGCTACCTTTCACACAGGAAAAATAAATCTGAACAAACGGGGTACGGCAAGGTGACCCGATCTCCCGCAAACTATTCACCGCAGCCATAGAAAAGGTTTTCAAACAAGTTAACTAGGACGAGAAAGGCATGAAGATCGACGGGGCATACCTAAGTCACTTGAGATTTGCGGACGACATAATTTTAACAAGCACCAACATCGAAGAATTAAAAAATATGGTAGAAGAGCTAAACAACCTGTCCAAGCAAATAGGGCTAGTAAGTAGTAAACTAGTAGCCTCAGGAAATATCGATAGATAACACCATTATAGAAAAAAGTAGAGCAATATACATATCTGGGGCATACAATTAAAAGTGGCAAAGAAAATCAAACTGCCGAAATCAAACGTAGAATCCAACTGACATGGGCGGCCTTTGGAAAGCTCAGCCATATTCTAAAAGATCGAGACGTCTCAATGTACCTAAAACGTAAGGGCTACAACATCCTCGCCGTTGCCACCTATGGCCTGGAAACGATGGCTATCACTAAAAAATCAGCAGCAAAGGCAATGGAACGTGCGATGCTGGAAATCACTTTGAGGAACAAAGTGCGCAGCACAGATATCCGGACAAAAACAAAAATAATAGACGTCATGTAGAGAACAGCGGAACTTAAATGGCAATGGGCAGGACACGTGGCCAGAAAAATACAGAAGAATGGAGTCACAAGATTACCTTCTGGAGACCCCGGGAAACAAAAAGAAGCACGGGAAGACCCCAAACGAGATGGATCGATGACGTAAAGACGATAGCAGGAAAACAGTGGATGAGAAAAGTAAACAACAGAGAAGCATGGAAGAAACTGAAAGAGGCTTATATTCAACAATGGAAGTATGAAGGCTAATAAGAA
This sequence comes from Dendroctonus valens, assembly GCA_024550625.1. Lineage (NCBI taxonomy): Eukaryota > Metazoa > Arthropoda > Insecta > Coleoptera > Curculionidae > Dendroctonus > Dendroctonus valens. The sequence goes on from JAJTJO010000463.1 coordinate 197,941, forward strand.
GAAAGAAGAAGACGCGCTAGAACGTGCATTAAGAGAAATGAAAAATCTCTCTTTTTTAACTGCATTTTTTGACAAGTTGGGAGGTTCTTGGTTCAAGGATGGTCGTTAAAAAAAGCATGTTTTCAACTAGTTCATACGATCATTTTTCGTCCGAAATGCTTGTCAAAAGGCAAAAAACTTCTAGAAAGCTTTCACGTAACGTGAAAGTAACGTTATCGTACGGAAAGAAATTGCGCGAAAACGAATGTCGCGAAATTACGAGTAAAGTTTTGAGAGAAACACCAAAAGCAGCTAGTACAAAAAACATGAGAATGTTTAGAAAGTAAAAATTCAGGTTATTATGTAGCTATATTTATAAATATTATTAATATAAAGGAAAAAGTGTAGATAAATTTCAATTTCTATGTTACGCTTGTTCAATTGTATTATACGGTAATTTTATTTGATATTTATTTTTTTTTTAATTATCATTTTTGTCAATGATTGTAATATTTCAGCGAAATCAGAATAGATCTATCAAGGACACGATTTGCAATTGCGAAAGAGGCATGGGCTATTGTAAGCACGCTGCAGCTGTTTGCATATAGGTACTTGAATACCGAAAATGCTTATTCGAAAACCAACGAGCGAATGATTTGGAATAAACCGTCTGATAAGCAACTTGAGAAGCATCCACACGTTTATCGCAGTGTCCCTTTAGTATCTGAAAAACATTTAACCAATGTTAGTCCATTTTACAAAAAATATATGAAATCGAGAAAGAAGTGATTCAAAGAAAAACAATTAAAAAAAACATTAATTAAAGAAACTACTAGATATTTTATTTACTTTCCAAAAGAGGCAAGAATTCAAAAAATATAATATCTATACATTACATATTACATTACTATACAATTGCAATCGTAGAATGTATAGATAATAGATTAAAATTAAAGAAAGAAGTTTGCCTTGGAGAATATCGACCACAATATTCCTTAATCAGTGTTGATAAAGAAAAGTGGATTGACATCTGCGTTAAATATGTGGGACAGGCTGAATCTTCATTCTGGTTTAGAGAAAGACAGTTATAAATTCGATTCAACAGATAAATACAAACCAACGAAAGAAATGTTATACGACATAAAGATGGAATCTGTAGCTGCTGCGTTTTTCGTATCAAAAACAGGAGCAAAAATCCTGTTGGTTTAATTGTTTCAACCAAACAACCATAATTATTATAAATAGTGAATGTCCTGAATTGTTAGAAATTAAATGCCCTTGTTCTTGCGAAGATTCTTGTATAGCAGATTTTCAAAACCAAAAAAGTTATGTTAAATATTTAGTGTTTCAAAATAGTGATATTGAACTGAAAAGAAGTGACAAATACTACATACAAGTGCCAGCTTCTGTGTATATTTTTGGAATAATGTCGATAATTTATTCCCCACGCCTTGCACTTTGCTCATATTTTTTGTTTACAATGTAACAATGCGTGCAGAGGCTCAGCGCGTGAATGACGGTACTACCTCAAAACTGAAATATTTCTCCGCCAGGCCGAATTCTACAATGCAGATATAAAGAACGGTTTAGCAGGTAAATCCTGGTATAACTTGTACCCACAGATATCTGAAGTATTTCTCTAAGTGAGTTCTACAATCTCTTGTTCGTCTAGGCATAACCCAACGACTATACTAATAAATTATATTAGTAGTCGTTGGTCTAGTCATTATGAAGTTACTTGGCCAAACGTAAAAATTGGGGTATGTTCAGTTTACTGCATAAAGTGTTCCTTAAATCCAAGCAATTTGCATACGACCGGTCCCCGTACTTGTCTGGAATATTTTGATAGGCACATCATCGGGTCAACGTGGACTCCATGTTGTCGCATTACAATTTCATTGGTTGCTCTACTTCATAATCCTCATAAAAATATGGTCTTCCGTTAGCGGCAGCTCATCTACACAGGGAACTACTTGTTGCCTTAAAATGTCTAAATACTTGTGCGATGTGAGAGTGCGGGGCCAACGAGAACTTACAAAGATTCCGTGGGCCCCGGATAGTGCCATCAAAAATCAATGTACCGACAATCCTACCTCAGAAGCCACCTGCCCACACATTAAACCCAAATATCTCTTAGTGTAATTATATACTCAGTGTAAGCACTGGGAGTACTGGGACACAGTTACAGAAGCTTCGTCTGTCCAATTACAATTCTCATACATCACCTTCAACTCACATACATCACCTTCCAAATTTCGCTAAACTACCACCCACTTAAAATAATTGACATTTAAAAGTAATAAGTTTTTACAAAATTTTTAAAAATCGAAATTTCTTTTTATAACCTTTCCGTGCCCATGTTTACAGATAATTTAAACCAATATATTCCTGGGTTTCAGTCAATTTTACTGTTTATTATTTAAAATGTCACAAAAACGTTTCGGTGTCTTTCTCCACCATCATCAGTTTGTCTAAAATATACATTTACAATCATCATCAATTAAATAAAAAACTCTAACCAAATTTCACACATTAAAATACAATTACATACATATTAAAAAGTATATTAAGAACATTGGCTTTCAGGTGATGAGTCAGGACAAACATATCCGGGAAAAGACTAGAATCTATTGTCTAGAGATTCAAACCTCAATCTCAACTTACGTGTATAGTTCCCAACATGGCAAACACTCAACTGGTTACTGAATTTTCCATATTTTATTCGATATCAGGCGAGTGAAACAAAAAAAAACCCGTTTATATTACGGTTTTTTCTTTTTTTTTTTTTTTGGTTTTCAGGAATGCTTGGCAATTCTTCAATATCAGATGTTTATATTTTATTTACCTGGTCCAATCAGTTCATTTATGCGATCATCTAATTAGTGTATGGTATACATAGCTCAGATTGTCTGTATCTGATCTGAAATTTATTGCATTTTGATGTTTCTTAATTTGTATCATTTCATGGATTCTTCTCTTATTATAGTTGTCTTCATTGACCAATATTTGCGTGTTATCGAAATCAAAATCATGCAACTTTTGTTTTGCATGTTGTGCTAATGCTGTTGCATTCTCGTTAACATTTCTTAAGCTGTACTTATGTTCGTATACTCTTTTCTTTAAATATTGCCCTGTTTGTCCTAAGTATGTGCTGTCACAGTTCAAACAGTCAATCTTGTATATTACGTTTGGTGTGTCCAATTTATCGCTTTTAGGCTTAAATTTTGTAAAACATTCTTTTGCCAAGTTGTTTTTAGTTTTCTCTGCTACAGCAATATTATGTGGTTTTAAAACATTTTTTATTTTTGTGTTGATTTCTGGCATGTGCGGTAATGATATATACCTGATTTCACCTTCTTTTTTCTTTTTTATATTATTTATGTTGTTCCATTTATTTGCATTGTATATTTTATTAATTCTCTGTTTCATAATTGGCTCGAAGAATTCTTTGGGATAGTTGTTCATTATTAGTACTTTTTTTATTTTTTCAAGATTTTTTTGTCTGTATCTACAATGTGCCAACTTTATCGCTCTATCAGTAAGAGCTGTTACCACACTTTTTTTATATTGTATAGGTGCATATGATTGGTAATTCAAGTATCTACCAGACCACACATCCTTTGTGTACCAGTTTGTTTTTATTTCCCCATCATTGTCATACATAATCGTCATATCCAAAAAGTTTAATGATTTGTTTTTGTCTTCCTCAATGGTGAATTTTATGGTTTCATGGAATGCATTAAACTTATCTAGTGTGTATTGAACTTTTTGGTTTGGCAGGCACATTATGCAGTCATCAACGTATCTTTTAAAAAATCCACATTTATAGTTTAAATCAGGTATTAGTTTTTCTTCTAGACTTTCCATTACAAGGTTTGCAATTGTTGCAGCTATGGGAGATCCCATAGCTACTCCATATATTTGTGAATAGAAATTGTCTTCATATCGGAAGTAAGTGGACTTAAGGCATAGCTCTACCGCCCCAATAAATTCATTTTCGGGTAATGATGTATGTTCCCTAATTTCAGCCCATTTATTTTTTATGCACTGTATTGAGTAATCTACCGGGATGTTTGTGTACAGCGATACCACATCAAGTGATATCAGGCGATGGTTCTCAGATATCCTCTGTTTTTTTATGAACTCACAAAAGCTCCATGAGTCCCTAATGTGATACTGCGAGTTTCCCAATACATTACTCAATACGGCTGACAGGTATTTAGACAATTGGTAAGTTGGGGCATTTATATTGCTAACTATCGGTCTTAATGGGTGGCCTGCTTTGTGAAGCTTTGGCAGGCCATATATAAATGGTGCTCGGCCGTTGTTGCAATACAGTTTTCGCTTTAAATTATCTGTTATCAATTTATTTTTATGCCATGAATTTATTATTTTATTTAGTTTTGTTTGAATATTTGTAGTAAGATCTTTTTTTTCCCGTTTATATGTTTTTACATCATTTATTAATGATAGCATTTTTGTTCTATATTCACTTTTCATCATAACCACTGTCTTGCTACATTTGTCAGCCGTTAACACGCAGATATTTGTGTGTTCATTTAGGAAGGTTTTGGTTTCACGTATAAGCCCATCGATATAATTGGGCACACCTTTGTTCGATATTTTATTTTTGAAATTTGTTAATATGTTACAACACTTACTTCTTATTTCGTTTTTTTTATCGCTATTTAAAGAGAAGATTCCATGTTCAATGTTTGCTATGATTTCATTAATTCATCATCAATCATTAAACTTTTCGGATATGACGATTATGTATGACAATGATGGGGAAATAAAAACAAACTGGTACACAAAGGATGTGTGGTCTGGTAGATACTTGAATTACCAATCATATGCACCTATACAATATAAAAAAAGTGTGGTAACAGCTCTTACTGATAGAGCGATAAAGTTGGCACATTGTAGATACAGACAAAAAAATCTTGAAAAAATAAAAAAGTACTAATAATGAACAACTATCCCAAAGAATTCTTCGAGCCAATTATGAAACAGAGAATTAATAAAATATACAATGCAAATAAATGGAACAACATAAATAATATAAAAAAGAAAAAAGAAGGTGAAATCAGGTATATATCATTACCGCACATGCCAGAAATCAACACAAAAATAAAAAATGTTTTAAAACCACATAATATTGCTGTAGCAGAGAAAACTAAAAACAACTTGGCAAAAGAATGTTTTACAAAATTTAAGCCTAAAAGCGATAAATTGGACACACCAAACGTAATATACAAGATTGACTGTTTGAACTGTGACAGCACATACTTAGGACAAACAGGGCAATATTTAAAGAAAAGAGTATACGAACATAAGTACAGCTTAAGAAAGGTTAACGAGAATGCAACAGCATTAGCACAACATGCACAACAAAAGTTGCATGATTTTGATTTCGATAACACGCAAATATTGGTCAATGAAGACAACTATAATAAGAGAAGAATCCATGAAATGATACAAATTAAGAAACATCAAAATGCAATAAATTTCAGATCAGATACAGACAATCTGAGCTATGTATACCATACACTAATTAGATGATCGCATAAATGAACTGATTGGACCAGGTAAATAAAATATAAACATCTGATATTGAAGAATTGCCAAGCATTCCTGAAAACCAAAAAAAAAAAAAAGAAAAAACCGTAATATAAACGGGTTTTTTTTTTGTTTCACTCGCCTGATACCGAATAAAATATGGAAAATTCAGTAACCAGTTGAGTGTTTGCCATGTTGGGAACTATACACGTAAGTTGAGATTGAGGTTTGAATCTCTAGACAATAGATTCTAGTCTTTTCCCGGATATGTTTGTCCTGACTCATCACCTGAAAGCCAATGTTCTTAATATACTTTTTAATATGTATGTAATTGTATTTTAATGTGTGAAATTTGGTTAGAGTTTTTTATTTAATTGATGATGATTGTAAAGTATATTTTAGACAAACTGATGATGGTGGAGAAAGACACCGAAACGTTTTTGTGACATTTTAAATAATAAACAGTAAAATTGACTGAAACCCAGGAATATATTGGAATGAATTAAAGTACAGTCAGGAAAATATGCGAAAAGATAATTTAAATATTAGAAATTTAGATTAATCTATCGTAGTAAGTAGGTTCAGGGAGTTCCATTTTCGATACTTTTATGAGGTGTTAGTGCTATCAAAAAGTAAAATAAGTGTTATTTTGAAGTTACTATGACAACAGCGTTTGTTTCGTGGCCTACTGTGGTTTAGAGTAAAAAAAAATAATAAATCGGCTAGGAAACAAATATCATCCATGGTTGTTTTTTTTGACAATTCAATTTAATATTCGATATTTTTGGATTAAAATTCTATTGAAAAATTAGCTTAGGTTAGATAACTTTTTTGTCTCGGGCCGTATACTTATTTCGAACCCGGCAGATTATTGAACAATCATTATATAGAAAAAAACGTAAGGGTATTTTAAAGTTGACATTTTCTGATTTCACCACGCATTTCTTAAGCGAGCGAATATTTTTTAAATTTTGATTTTAACATTTTACGTTTGGCCAAATAGAGCACATCTATACTACTATTTTGATAATAGTATAGGTAGATAGTAGTGATACCCTATAAAAGTGTCGCAAATGGGACACTCTATGGGGTATATCTCCGTCACCGTCTAGTAAACAACAGAATATTTAACATATAAGGATTGCAAATTTGAAATTTTTACGAAAACTTCACACATTTATACTGGCGGTATAATCACTAGAAAGTTTGGATGATTTCTTATAATTATTTTTATCATGAAGAAAGTTTAACTTTAACCACTTTTAAAACGTTTTTGACTGTAGTACTCCAAACTATAATCAGATATTGAACTAAATTTCCACAAAAAAACCTGCAAGTCTTCATTTTATAGTTTCGTTTTGTATCAAAGTCTTTGACAAGAAAATCATTAAAGCATGATGTGAATTGATTTGCTCCACATCAAAAAATATAAACCTAATTATCTTCGTTTTGTCACATGAAATCCAATATTTCCGTAGGAAAACGAAGTCAATTTTTCAGATTTTGAGCAAGAATTAAAATTATATTTAGAATTTTCATTTTACTTAAAGTCAAATTTTAGGTATCAAATGAAACCATAATTTCCATATTCGAACTAGGACATTTTTTAAAATAAAGTTAATAAAGTAAGAGTAACCAAAGTCTAATATAAAATAAACATTTGTAATAATTTAGATTCATCACGTTATATTAATAATGTGATAAAAAATATATAATAATCAAGAGAGATAGGCTATCGCGGCTATTTCTGGAAACTGGTGAGTTTTTCTGGTTTTTAGGCCGCCGTGAAATCGAATTTCACGTTTCGCAAGCATCAGTATCTGAAGATGCAAGCGTGATTCGAAAACGTCAAGAAAAATATATTTCACGACAGCCTAAAAACAGGAAAGACTCACCAATTTGAATGCAATAATCTTGATGAAAACAAACCACTTATATTTTCTAATGCACATACCTATATTGTTCTTCGAGTTGCTATAAAACAATAAAGTTCGGTAGGCGAAACAAGCGGTCGGTCGTCTTTAAATGAGTTCCGGAAGCGTTTTATGTTAAATATATTTTTTTATTGAAAATAATCGCTCATGTGTCGCTGAAATAGGGAAAATTAGTCTGCATATACCTGAAAATACAAGTTTATATATGTATAAAAATACACAATTTTCTATAATAAGCTGATTTTCAACTATTAGTATGCCAAAACTAATGTAGGAAAATCCTCCTGGTATAAATAGTACTTGTAATATTATCAAATAGCCTGTAAATATACAATTTCCCCATATTCAACATATCAAGTCAATGCGACCAGACTCTTCACCCATTTCTGTATAAAAGCATATATCGTAAGAATCATCAAGAACTATTCCTTGCTTTAGAGAATACCAAATTAAGACAAAACCAACCGACTTATTCTCGAATTACCTATGATATAGCAAAGTATTTATTATCTGAGTTTATAACTAATCTATTACTCTATTTGATCGAACATGATTCTGAATTTAGCTGACATTTTTGGAATCCACAAGATCAGGATCTTTGTATAGTTCAGAATTTATCGAAAATCACCTCTTGATTGACCCTGTTAAAGGATTAATCATAATTATGTTGTAACATATCTGTTTCGAATCCAACATGTTCGTGGTTTCTCATCTGTCCTTTATTTTGCTTGGCAAATAATTTTCTGGAAGGTACTTTTTCAATCAAAATATTTCAGGTTTTCAATTATTTCAACTATCAATTGTGAAAACGTCTGGTGTATTTTGGTCTCCTCAAAGGTTCGCTAAAAAATAATTTGATTTAATTGTATGTATTTATACACGGTGGTCCGTAATGAATACTATAATGTAACTGCAGTTTACAGATGCTAAAATAACAGGATTTACCCAAACATGCTTTAGTAAAATACTGCTCTAGTACGATTAACAGGGCGTTAAAGTTCGTATTTTAATTTCAAATTTATCCATAATTTCAACAATATTGATTGAAATTTGGTTGCAAAAGTTGGAATGGTGAATGTTTGGTAGTGCGTAATTCAAATATAATCCTAGTTTCGAGGTATCAACTAGCTGTGCCGTTTGTCTATTTTTCTTCAAAAATCTTTAAAGGAAATTGTTTTATTGTAACACCTAAAATGTCCGATTATACTATCACATGTTCATTACGAACCACTCTGTATATTAGCACTTTATCAAATCTATTCCTTGAGCTTGCATATACCTACCCAGAGCCAGGGTTTATATGATTCATTGAATGATCCCAATATTTTTGACAAAAATATGATCTCATATTTTTCTAGAAACCCTTTTAATTTTTTTGTTGTCAGATCTGGGTTTATATTTATTCTTTTTTTAATTGTAGATAAAAAGTGTTCGAATCGAGTATCAAATTCAAATTTTGCACACTCCCTAGCAGTTAATAACGCTGCTTCCTTGGTTCATCAACGGTTTTTTCCTATTGTTTGTACTGTTCTTCTTGTAGAATATTAATCTCAGTCAATTTATTTAAGAGACGAATCAGATTGACTTCTTTAAGACTCCATTGCAACAATTCGGCTATTTTTTAGTCAGCTTCAGTTGTTTTAAATAATACGAATCAAAAATTGGAAATATGTGTTCAAGTCGCGGACAGCAACACTTTTGAACTTTATTACAACAGGCCCACCGGGAAATTACCGATATATTCAAACATAGGAGGATTTGGACCATCTCTAAAATATGCAATTTGAATACAGGTCTCTTACATACAAAGTCAGTTCTAAAATTGTTCGTTTCTTAGTGGTTTAACTCACTCCAAAATTTATTGTGTGTAAAACAAATGTGTTAGGTACTAGTTTATAAATAAAATCAGTAAATATTGTCGAGAAATTGAATAAAAATTCAATCTGAGAACATCCTGCAATATAGCATTTGACAATGAATTGAAAGAAAAAAGTCTACGCCGCTCCTTAAATACCAAAAATCAAGTTCAGTTTTGTTCGATCAAAAGTGCAACAATTTGTTGGGTCTTTTTACAGGTTAAAGGAATAGAAAACGCAACCCTTAATTAATTTCTTCAATTAGAGAAAATTGATTTCTAAAACTCCTATATCTTTTCTGTTCAACAGCTTTCCCTACCTATTTTACTTTAGGAAATGTTCGACCGTTTCCTCTATACAAATAAGCTACCCTATATCAAACTTAATACTGTGAAAATCACAAGATTTTTGACTAGTTTATCTACTCATTTCCGGAAAAAAAAACCCTTAAATCGCTTAGACAGAGTGTTTCATAAATATACCAACAGATTTTAGAGGTGGTAGTAAGCATCATTAAACATATGCCGCGAAAGGCATAATTTGCCAGATACAGGATGTTGAAATAAAAAAAATGTTTTTCTGTTCCGGCTTTTGCAGTTTTGAATATATTCTGGTTAATTTTTGAACGCTGGGTCACGCTTTATTCGCGAGTTCAACTACCAATGGGGGCGCTGCGAAACGTAAACATTACTCTAACTAAAAAAGTTTGAGAACCGCTAGTCTACACCGTTCACCGTGTCAAACGGTTGTCAGAATGTACGCGGTGATTTTTTTATAAATCAGGTCTTCTTTTATAAGCTCAAACTTTTTTGTGTATCGCCACTGATAATATCTAAATTAAACAAGGAATTTTCTAAAATCTATTCCTTGTCTAATTTAGAAACTTTCTGGTCTCTTGCATTTATTTTGCATTTATCACGGTTTTCGAGTTATTTGCATAAGAATTAATTATTGCGTGCTATGTAATTTTGCAAGTATTAGAACAATGACATGAGTCGCTTGTCGTAAATAAAATGTCCCTAATTGCCGAAAGAAATCGTTTAAATAAAGAGCTTTATTTTCAAGGTTTAATTTCAATACCCTGTATCTCTAAAAGGCCGCCTTTTTGTGTATATGTTTGTGAAACCGATATGCTTCAATCCTGTTATGCTGTACTGTCCCCTACTACCCCTAAAAGTTTGTCGGTATATTTATGGAACATCCTGTATTTTCCTAAAACACATTTATACCCGAACGATGAGTTACAGTGATCTTGAATGCCAATAAACAGTTAAGTACTAAAAGAAATGTAAGTAATAATCAAGTTAATATGGACATGTAGACAGGAGCATTGCCAAATTAAATATGCTGAGTTTATTCTTGTATTTCATCTAAACCAAACACATTAATCTGAGAACTAAGCCTAGCGTCTCTGTTTCTGTTAGCGATTTTGAAGTTCATTAATCCCGTAAACTAGGTTTTGATAAAATAATTCCCACCTTTCTACCACTTTATTTAAAACTTCATTTGAAATAATCGGTTTGTTTTGAATTTAAAAGGTCTGCTCAAGTAAAGTGCAAAATAAAATGTGTTTTTTTTTTAATTTTATTTAAAGTTTTGACACAAAAAATGACGTTTTTAAAATATACGATTAAGATCATGAACATTTTATTGAACTACTTTACGTTCAAAACAACGTCTTCAAACAGATGCATCTGCGGATGTAAGCTATTCGTGCTTGCGAAACGACAGGAAGCATTCCATTTCTATGACCTCCACAAAGTTCGAAAACCGAACCACTTTGAAACAATGACCGCGAAAACCGACGAATGAGATAGTGATATGAATAATACCTCAGATTAAAGTACAAAAAAATTAATTTTTATCCCAAACAAAAACAATAAAAATTCGAATAAATTTAATTCGTGTAACGTGCATTGATTTAACTGCAACTTTTCATGCAGGTGCGTGATAGTGATTCCATCGTAAGAATGGAAATTTTATAGCTAGTTTTAAGTAAAGGAATTAACCATTTCCCAAGTTTTAATGAGAAAACTAACACATTTTTATCGTCTTTTTGGAAACAAAATTGAAACTGCTAAGCAAAGGTCTTAATAATCGTACTCACTAGCCACTAACCTAATACTAATAAAGTGTTAAATATATACAACGTAGAATTGAAATGTGACAAAAAATTCATTTCACTATTCTTTTTGTTCTACAAATAATTATTTGGTAATTAAAATATGAGTTGTTGGGTTATCGATGAACCAAAAGTGAAATTTGGGCGCGTATTAAGTGAGGAAGTAAAAAATGATAATTCCATTAATTTATCTTGACATCAAGACTCAATTTTTACGCATAAATTTCATTTAAAACCCGACTTGTGACTTTTAGGTCTTATAATCATCTTTTGGTACTAATTCAACACTTATGTAATGAATGAGTTAACGATATTGAAAAAAATTCAATCTTCACTAGAAAAGAGAGAGCATATATCAGTAGAACATAGTTTATATCGTGTTTTATGTGTCCGTTAATTGCAAGAAATGCAATGTAAAATATTAGTTGAAAGTCTGAAATGATATGATTACAATTAAAAAATAATTTTATAAAAAAATACTGTGAATGTAATACCTATTAGACGAGTTAACGCAAATCCTAAGTTTAATCTATTTGGATAAAGCTTTGCCTATATTCAAGCAATTTCAAGTTTTGCCCGTTGCTAGATGATAGACCCAATTTGTATTATTCCTAATACATGCTGGGCAAAAACGAAGCAATATAAAATAGAAGACACATAGAATGTAGAAAGCATAAAAACATGTGTGTTTATATAAGTTCTGGATTTCTTAATGATTGGAATATCGAGAAAAGTCTATTACAGGCAATTATGTGTAAATGCATCAAATGCAGAGGGTCTCACTATTATGGAATATACCTAATTTGTAATAATATATTTTCATATAAAATATAAAATTTCAAGTCTTCCTAAAGCGGCTCTGCTGTAAATATCTAAAATATTTTTTAAAAAATGGCACTTACGGTTACAGCGGAAGGAGTCTTTAAGTCGCTTAGTTTAAATGGAACGCCCTGTGGCATATGTCCTTTGGTAGATTTTTGTCGGAACTCAAAACAAAAGGAAATCGTTATCTTCTCACATACACAATACCTATATATGAATTAAGTGATTTACGCGGTTGTTGTCACATCTCGGCCATTAATTAGATACCTAGATTTTCTCTTAAACTAAAAAATCAGTTAAGGTGTTAAGGCATATGCATTTTGAGAATTGACAACAGTGAGGGCTCCCGTAAAATATAACACGTTTTATCAAGCAATCTGCAAAGAATTTTGAGTACTATTAGCTGTCTGTAGTACCTTATAATTTTATAGTTATGGTATTTTTCTTCCCTTTTCTTTTCTTCAAAAAAAATGTTTTTGCTTCTGAAACGAAACTACATAATTACTTTTTTCAATATTAATATCACGGTTCAGAGAATAAATTCAAAATGAATATTATCTAATTCAGTTAATATTATAAAAATAGTAGTAGTAGTAAACATCTTTCTATCGGTCTTTCTGCCCTTGTTTAATACATGTAGTCTTAATCTAAATAAAAAACAAATATGAAAATTCTCTTATTCTAGGTTAACAATCTTATTAAATAAACTTTCCAATTCTAATGACAAGAAAAAATTATTTTATTGTCCAGTAGTCAGTTGCGTTTGTAAGTGTTCGAGTAGCGTTGATGTAGGGAAACGGAAGCGGGATTGTCTGGTTGGTCTTGTAAGACAAAGGGGATTCAGTATGGTCCAGTTGTAGGGGTTGTTTGTCCATTTTGTCTGTATCCCCTCACACACAACCCCTCCACCTAACTACGTATAGTAGTTGGGTGGAGGGGTTGTGTAGTGGGTTTTGGGGGTGTCTTCTTCGTGTTATTAGTATTAGTGCAATTTGTTCTGTTGTTTGTATATAACGTTTTGTCCTTTCTGTTCCGTTGGTCATGAGTATATGTCCAAAGTCTAGCAAGGGTCTACAAATAGCTTTATATATTTTGGTGGCGGTGTTTGTGCTAATTCCTCTGTCTTTGTAGGTTAGTGATCGGAAGTGTTTTGATCTCTTTATTGTTTCTGCCCTGATGTTTCGTATGTGTTTAGTGAATTTAAGTTTGTGGTCAATTGTGATTCCAAGGTATTTTACGTCGTTTTTTGGTTGTGTCGTTTGGCCGTCTGCAGTTATTGTAGGGGAGTCAGCGTTGAGTCTGTGGTTTGTGAGCAGAATATAAAAATATATATGTTAACTTGTGCATTCGAGCAACATAGTTTCTCATACACATATTTCTAATTATTTTTTTTGTCTAATAAATTTTTTTTCTGTGTTGGTAGCTTCAGCTTGAATGTCTTCATATTCAACGGCATTCTATATTTTCTAGTTTGTTTCTGTGCTTTTATTTTATTCAATGATTTTGAAGTCGTTTTGATGCTTTGGAAATATGGTTATTTTTGAATGCTTGCTATGCCTTGGCCGGTTTCACTTCTCACTTACAAATTTTCTTCATTAATTCAAATTATAAATGAGTTAGGTACCCAGTTCTTGATGCGCTCAACAAAATGACAAAATACTTTATTTTTCAACATTTCCTAAATCTCGATGCGTTGTCCTATTTGTTCATATTTTTTCACGGTTTATTAAACTCTTTGCCCATATGACCCGCATAATTACGGCATTGTGGCGCTTTGCCAAGGATGTCTCGTTTTTTGAAAATCAAATTTTAAAAAAATCGTGAATTTAACAAATGTAATTGAAAGAGACGAAATCGAGATTCCTGCATGGCAAGCAGTGGCGGACCTTCGATTTTCGTCTCGCGTACCGTATACTATTTTTCTTGATACTCGGTGGAAACTAGCCGGGAAAAGTATAAGGTTTTGAAAAAAAGACGGATTTGAAAATGTTGTCAAAACAGTTAGCTGACAGTCAGTGACAAACAGTGAAGCTGTCAGCGGGGCGAAAGTTATTACTTTCCACACGGGATGAAGAAAATTTTGTTCGGCGCGTTGATTTCGATGATCGTACGGCTTTGAAAATGTTGACAAAAGGTCCGAAACCATTTATCAACGAAATTCGCCGTTGCTAGTTACCGAGTCAGAAAGGTGCGTGGCGAAAGCCGAATGGATACCCATTACAAAGTGATGCTTTCGCTATCGAAAACAGTGGCGAAAGTACGTACTTTCCATCAGGGGATCAAGAAAAATTCCTTACGGTAGGTATTACCAACACTATAAAAAATAATTAAATTATTATTAATTCAATGGATAAATGGATCGGAAAGTGAGCCCTAAAATGTAAACAAACAAAAATAATTGACATTTGGCTAAAAAATTGGCCAAATAAGCAAAAATTAGCAGACAATATTTTATTTAACAAATAGCAGACAGAAGATTGAGTAGAAAACGAAATTTTATGAATATGCACAACTTTCGGCACGTAAAACGTTAGATAATATTTTATAAGTGTCTGACAAAAAATAGATTTTTGGCAATATTTCACTCATCATCTCCATAATGTGGCCAACAAGATTTTCGTAATTGATCCACTGATCCATCTTTGAGGGACACATTAAAGTCAATGTGTAAGGAAATACGAATTATATTTTTATTATATCAAAAATATCATAGAATAAGCTGCATTCTTCCATTGTGCATGTGAACAATTTTCGTAGTATTTCAACGGGATTTGAAATACATATATTTAAATAATAATGGCGCTCAATTTAATAACTTCATTTAAATAATGATTGCCCTATTATTTTTTGTAAAAATAGCAGTAGAAAATTATAAGTATATTTAATCTTCTTTCTGTCATTTATTATATTTTAAATATTTTAACGCAAATTCAAACATTATAGTAGTAGTAGTAAACATCTTTATTTCTAAAAAAGGCTATCGACCTATCGGTCTTTCTGCCCTTGTTTAATACATGTAGTCTTAATCTAAATAAAAAACAAATATGAAAATTCTCTTATTCTAGGTTAACAATATTATTAAATAAAATTTCAATGACAAGAAAAAATTATTTTATTGTCCACTAGTCAGTTGCGTTTGTAAGTGTTCGAGTAGCGTTGATGTAGGGAAACGGAAGCGGGATTGTCTGGTTGGTCTTGTAAGACAAAGGGGATTCAGTATGGTCCAGTTGTAGGGGTTGTTTGTCCATTTTGTCTGTAGATGTATGAGTCTTTCCGAGATCTTTGTCATGTTTGTGCGTTCGTATAGTAGTTGGGTGGGGAGTCAAACATTATATTTACCTTCAATTTAATAATTTCTTAACAGGAGTATTTTATATTTTATTTTATATTTTAACATAGCCCATTACAAGAACGGGCTATTTAAAACTAAACTAGAGATTTCAAGGTAAATGTGGGTGGATTGGAGAGTTAAATGATTTGTTGATTGATGGGTGTTTGCATACTTGAGGCTTGAAAACCCACTGATCAAATGCTAGTTCATGCTAAACCATATAGGAAGTATACAGGGTGACTGTAAAAGGTGCAGCAAAGTGGTACCAATAATTCCCAACACTAAAATATATCAATCTAACTAAATGGTTAACATAATAATAAATAAATCTTACCACATACGACTTTTAGGTACTTCTGGCAACACCCTCTATTTTTCTTCTTCACAGCATAAAAACTTCCACGGCCGGATATTACACCAGAGACTACTTGTCTCTGATTTCACCAGGTAATACGATTTTGTTGGATGTTTGTCAATCTGTATCTTTAAAATCATACACTTATCCACTGAGGTTCTATGTTACGTTAGATCGCCATGGACTTGGGAATTGGTAATAGCATTTTTTCCACGCCTTTTAGAAGCTCACTGTATAATTAATTTTGTATATTTTCCTGACTGTACTTTAATTCATTCCAATGTATTCCTGGGTTTCAGTCAATTTTATTGTTTATTATTTAAAATGTTACAAATACGTTTCGGTGTCTTTATCCACCATCATCAGTTTGTCTAAAATATATATTTACAGTTATCATCAAATTAAATAGAAAACTTTCACCAAAATTCACATATTAAAATACAAATCACACACATATTAAAAAGTACATCCAGAACATTGGTTTTCAGGTGATGAGTTAGGACAAACATGTCTGGGAAAAGACTAGAATCTATTGTTTAGAGATCTAAATTCAACTTACGTATATAGTTGCTACCAACTTCACATTTGACTGGTCACTGAATTTTCCATATTTTATTCGATATCAAGCGAACGAAACAAAAAAACTGTTTATCTTTCGTCTTTTCTTTGCATTCTAGGAATTGCTTGGCAATTCTTCAATATCAGATGTTTACATTTCATTTACCTGGTCCAATCAGTTCATACATGCGATCATCTAATTAGCGTATGATACACAGAGCTAAGATTGTCTGTATCTGATCTGAAATTTATTGCATTCTGATGTTTCTTAATTTGTATCATTTCATGGATTCTTCTCTTATTATAGTTGTCCTCATTGATCAATATTTGTGTGTTATCGAAATCAAAATCATGCAACTTTTGTTGTGCATGTTGTGCTAATGCTGTTGCATTTTCGTTAACCTTTCTTAAGCTATGTTCGTATATTCTTTTCTTTAAATATTGCTGACTGAAACCCAGGAATACATTGGAATGTATAATTAATACAAGAACAAGCATACAAGAAACAAGCTGAAATCGTTTAAACATTTCTCAGGGTACCTATTATATTCTTTTTAAAGAAATCTGTATAACAAGCACATTTTCTAAGACCGAAAACAAGATTTTGAATTCCGTCTGTTTAAGAACATTACTTCTAAATGGTTTTTTGGCAAATTGGCTCCCGTGGAGCACATTGTTGTCTTGTTTGGGTGATAACAATGCGAAGATGACATACTGATAACCAGTATTTAATTAATTTTACTTGTTAATTCCTGGATTAGTTCCGATTTCGGTTCAAAAATGTGTTAAACTTGCGTTTTTCTACTAAAATCATTAATTAAAGAATTCGAGAACCTGTGTGTAAAACGACGCAAACATAGTCGTTTAGAAATATATTCCACAACTGATAAAATACTTTAATTACATACTATTCCTGTTGATAGAAATTTTAAGACAAATTAGGGAAAAGTCATGCAATGAGTGCAAGAAACTTATTATAAGAATTCATATTATTGTCTGCAAATTTCATTTATCCAAATGTAAAATTTCAAGCATGCAAGGTCATCGCTCCAGATTATGTTCCAGATGCATACCAATATATAAGGAACCATACCTGCTGAAAATAGGTTTTTATTAAATGCATTTTAAAGCACTTGGAATAATTTGATAATTTCCTAGTTAAGGCCCCTTAAAATAGTGACTTAAAACCCCATTGGGCTTTTGAGTTCGCTGAGGACCGACCAGCTTGTACTTACATATGAATGATCATATTTTTAGCGCTCTATATGATAAAATCACAAAACGATTATTTTCAGAGGACGTAAAATAAACCGCTTTCCAAAAGCGCCTAATATTTAACTACCTAACCTAAATTTAATGCTTTCGAAATCGGAATGAAGAATTGATTATTCCACCATTTAATTTAAAACTTTGTTCACCGGCTTCTTATAGTCTGATACATTATTACACAGTCCCCTTTCACCCCATTGTTGCGCCCCTCTCCACAAAATCACAACATTGTTTTATTATTTGATCGGAAAGCAACATACTTTCGCTGAAATAATTTATATTGTCACAACTCGAGCATGGTGTCGAATTTATATACATGGTGTCAACATAACTAGACACGTTTCTATAAAGAAATTCAACAGACTTTTGATACGAAGCTATAGGCGTCAAAAAGGCGCCGCTTTAACTGGGTTTTTATTCAATAACTTTTAAAATACTTGAAATAATGTGATTGTTTTTAAATATGATAGGTACTAGTTAATGCCCCTTAAAACAATGATTTTGAAGCTCATCCTGGTGTATGAGTTCGCCAGAGACCAAACACCCTATATGTTACAGACACAACAAAATCATTTTTAGATGCCTTGAAAGATGAATTAAAGGATAGGTACTGGTTCTTTGACATCGGTAAAATGAGCCGTTTACCAGAAAAATATAATTTCAATCAAGAACATTTTTGCAAAGCATACTTTCTGATGTTAAATGACAATATTGTCAATTTCTACAAAAAAATACATAGAGTAGGGTGGGGCAGGTACGGACACAGGGCACTTGCGGACAAATCAAATTGTCCGTCTTAAAATGGGGCGATTATATCAGCATTGCCGCATTAAAACTCCTATTTAAGATGCGAGTTTAAAACAACGTGTAACGTGCAGTTAAGGCATAATTCGAAAATTTGTGAATTTTTGGTGTGTAGTCATTTCCTGTAATTAGTTTTCTTTTAAATTCATTTTGAGGTAAATGTGAAATTGTTAATGCATTTATAATAGATTTCTCTTAAACGTAACGTCTAAATTAAACGCATTGGGCATACTAGTGATTATTCCATTCAGATGCCGCGTGGGGCAGTTCCGGACATTTCATTTGGGGCACGTTCGGACTATCCGAAGGTGTCCCACACAGTCCGGGGCTGCCCCACAGTTGGGAAATAAAGAGTAAAGTACTTTATTCTGGAATATTTTGCTTTTGCAACATAAAAAAATTGATATCAAAACAGTGTAGTTTTATTCCAAATAGGATGGTACGCACATACAAAAGAAATAAATTACAAGGCGAAGTTTCGGAGGAAGATATGTTTTGCAAGGTGGAATGTCAATACGTGTTGCAGCAAGTGCATTCAATATTCGAAAATCTACACTTTACGATAGGGTTAAGAAGAAAAACTGCAAAGAGGCAATTGATTCAGGCAATGAAAGCAAAGAGGACAATATGAATAAAAAAGAGGAAAATATTAGCACAAACGTCGTCATCCGAATCCGATATAGAGTTGCCCCAAAATATTATGAAACGAAAAAAAAAAGTGAAGGATCATCAGACTGATTGCAATGAAGATCTTTTGATTAAATTTGCTACCAAAAAGATAATGCTATATTATATAGGTCACGTGACGGAGGCTTGTGACCAACAGAAATATGCTATAAACTTTTTAAGGAAAAGCAAACATTACCTTTCCAACAATAAGAAATACAGCAATAGTATCAAAATCTGACATTGTTGCTAAACTTCCAACACCCATTCCAAGTGCAGGAATGTCAAGAGAAGCAGCCCCCCCCCCATTTGTCCGAACGTACCCCATAGTGGGGCAGGTACGGACAGTTATCACTTTTTTGAAAAACTTAAATATTGTCGTTTTGCAACATATATTTTAGCTGCTTGACTCCCTAAATGGTAAGAAATATATAATATTTAATGTTAACTCTAGTATTATAAATCAAACTATATGATTACAATATTCTAAGCAGGTGTTTGTTACGTGTCCGAACCTACCCCATCCTCCCCTACATTATTCCGGTTGCTAGCTCGATATCCTTACCATAAAAATAACTTTTGCACATGTAAATTTTCAAATGTTTAAGTAGTTTGCATACATTCACAACTTTCCATCTCACACTTCTTGTTTTGAAATTTGGTATTTAATAAAATTACTTAGTTTAAATTGCAAAATCATCTAAACGATATTTTTTCAAATCACTCAATCGGTGGATAGCAGAATGTGTATCCTGAACCCCGACACTCACCACTTAAATCCATTGAAACTTGAGAGAAAATGTTGCAAATTATTATGTTTCTATCTGATCCAATAAAAAACAATTATGGGATTTTGATCCTCAATTCAGGAAAACCCTTCACTTCATTGATATCCAATGTATATATATATTTTTTTGATTAGGCTTCAGGCTATCTAAAAATTCTAAGTCTTCTTGCGTCGTGATCATACAGGATGTTATCATCGTATTATACGAGCATTGATGTGTGCAAGCTGATCGATCCAAAAATCAAAATGATATTTTCCAACACTATTTTAAGGGGCTTTAACTAGTATTTATTATATAAAAAAATGTCAAATTATTCCAAGTACTTACAAAAAGTTATTTCACAAAATCGACTTTCAGCGGCCTCTTTTGGTGGCATATATGGAGTATATATTTGATATGGAGGGTACGTGGAATTTTTTAAACTTAATAGTTTCCGTGGTAGTAGGTACAGTGTCTCTTCCGAGGTCAAAGTGTAAATATAATTTTCGTTTTTTCTGAATAGATTTTTAACCAGTTTTACTACTACCAAAAAAATGTGTTTGGGGGTTTTTTAGATCGAAAAATCCAATTTTCCTATTGCCTAGCAGGTAGTTCCTAGAGGAAGGCTAGGCGCTAGCTGCAATAATCTGGAGCGATTTAAAACATGCTAACTTTTTTGGGTGTTCAAATATCGCTTTTTTGTTGACAGTATCTCGTTCTCCGATATTTCCTAAACAAAAAATGTTCCAAGTCGACATCTCCCACCGTTTTCGAGATTTTTCACAATGAAATCTCTACTGATTTTTTGAACTAGTTAACTCAAATTGGATGTCTAAATTAAAGAAATATTCTGCTCAAATTTTCAATGAAGCAAAACTTAACAAACATTAAATATATTTTTTTTAAATAATAACTGAATAAACTATATTTAGAACTATTTTAAACTACTTTTTAAACTCCACAAAGACTTCGAAAATAATTATTTCATAATAATTGCTGAACCTGAACTCCTCTGACTCCTATACATGTATTAACCTTTTTAATTTTCCAAATAAACTAAAACTAATAAATGATTGTTGCATTGAAAATAATTTTGTTGTTTCGGAAGTCTTTTGCAGCATTTAAAATTATTATGCACATAAACACAGACCATAACGCGCATTTCTTCATTCGAAAATATGTTATGTCGTGGCATTTTCAATAAATTCAAAGTAATAGTAGAAGTTAAAATATTTATTCAAGCCTTAACTGACAGTAAAACAAATTGTGTCCATAGCCCACTATAAAAATTTCAATTTACGACAATATTAGGGATCCAATTTGAGTTCACACATCAACATCACTAGAGGTTTCAATGTGAAATATCTCGAAAACAGTGAGAGATATCATCTTGGAACAAGTACACATTTTTTGTTTAGAAAATATCATAGAATGAAATATAAAAAGCGATATTTTAAAACCCAAAAAATATCTGATGCTTTACGTGGCTCCAGACTATTGCATCTAGCGCCCTCTTGGATCTACAAGCTAGATAATAGGAAATTTGGATTTGTCGATCTAAAAACTCTCAAATATAAATGTTTATGGTCATGGTAAAACTGGTTAGGAAACCATTAAAAATAAATGAAAATTTTATTTGCACTTGACAACCTGTATCTCGGAAACCATTAACTTTCAGGTAAGACAAATTTGCCTAAAACGCAATATTTTTACCTAAACGATATGTCAGTGAATGTTTGCACATTAGTTGAAGACCACCCTACATGTATTCATATGCAATTTGTGCTCTGAGTTTGACTACTTGTAAAAGGGTTCTATTCTATATTTTTATATTAAACCTTGCGCGGGCCCCCTGATGTTGTTCAGGGACCCCAAATCGATTTTAATTTTCCAAGGACCTTTTGGTATCCCAGGGACCTCTGGGGGTCCGTACGGACCACCTTGGGAACCACTGAACTAGAACAATAAGACTAAAGACGTAAACAAAAATTACGTTCAACTTTCTCTTGCTGAAACCGCTAAAATACGTATTTAAAATTAGTCTTGAAGTTTCGCCCTCTTGCGGCTATTTTGGGAATTTGAAAGTAATTTCCAGAAATTTCTCTTGGTCACTTTACGAACCATTTTTTTGCCCGATATACACTATCGGGCAAAAGCAACAAAGTTCGTTTTCACTAATGTTTGTTCAAAGAAAAATTAAGGAATACGATTTTTGACCCAGTTTAATAAAGCAATGAAATTTACACTTAATATTTACACTAAAATTATTCTTTTAACAATATTTTAAGGTGCTTTAAATCAAGTTCAACATTATAAATAGTATTTATCATATAAAACGAGCAGAATAGGGGCGACAAAAGTAGAGCAACAAATTGCAGTCAATAGAATTTTATTTCAGTAAAAAATATTTTAAAGATTTTAGAACAATAACAATGAAAAGCTTTAGTAATAATTAGTGGCATATCCATTGCTATTAATTACTTGTTGAGAACGACGCGGCCTTGAAGCAATCGACTTTTGAATGATATTCTGTGGAAGACAAACTACCCACCTAACTGACAGAAAGACAGCTTGCCTGTTTATGCACATTAACAAGGCTTTTGATAGTGTCTGGCATGGAGGCTTACTATACAAACTACACACACCAACATATCTACTACACACCATAAAGAACTTACTAGAAAACAGACAACTACAAGTACGAATTGACAAAACACTGTCATTTTCTTTTTCCCCTGAACAAGGGCTCACTCAAGGATACCCGCTCTCACCGTTTCTCTACAATATATACTGCCATGACATATACAATTACAACTTACCAGACAAAAATCAAATCGACAGATAGGCATACATATTACAATACGCAGACGACACGGCACTTATTGTACATGACAAAACTACTGAGAGAGCAACTCAAAGACTCCAAACACTAACAAACAACACAATGACATAGTTTTATAAATGGAGACTAACACCAAACGCGTCAAAAAACCAACTTCTGCTCACAAACCACAGACTTAACGCTGACTCCCCTACAATAACTGCAGACGGCCAAACGACACAACCAAAAAACGACGTAAAATACCTTGGAATCACAATTGACCACAAACTTAAATTCACTAAACACATACGAAACATCAGGGCAGAAACAATAAAGAGAACAAAACACTTCCGATCACTAACCTATAAAGACAGGGGAATTAGCACAAACACCGCCACCAAAATATATAAAGCTATTTGTAGACCTTTGCTAGACTTTGGACATATACTCATGACCAACGGAACAGAAAGGACAAAACGTTATACACAAACAACAGAACAAATTTCACTAAGACTAATAACACGAATAAGACACCCCCAAAATCCACTACACAACCCCCCCACCCAACTACTATACGAACGCACAAACATGACAAAGATCTCGGAAAGACTCATACAGCTACAGACAAAATGGACAAACAACCCCTACAACTGGACCATACTGAATCCCCTTTGTCTTACAAGACCAACCAGACAATCCCGCTTCCGTTTCCCTACATCAACGCTACTCGAACACTTACAAACGCAACTGACTAGTGGACAATAAAATAATTTTTTCTTGCCACTGAAATTTTATTTAATAATATTGTTAACCTAGAATAAGCGAATTTTCATATTTGTTTTTTATTTAGATTAAGACTACATGTATTAAACAAGGGCAGAAAGACCGATAGGTCGATAGCCTTTTTTAGAAATAAAGATGTTTACTACTACTACTCTGTGGAAGATTCTAGAAGAATCTATTCTGGAGGTCCAAACTTCACTAATTTTATTTCCCAAAGCTTGATTACGTCTTTATCAAAGCATCTGCTAAATAGCTTTGCTTGTTGTTATTTATTTATTTATTGTCAACCAATGTTATTTGAACTGTTCTTACACCAACTGTAATTTCTGGAATTTCGGCAATTAATCTTGGTGCAGACTTCCAAGGATAATTTTGAGCAATTCTTTTAATGCGTCTGTCGATCAATAATGTAGGTTTTTTTTTGGCGTTCCCTATGTTGGTAACAAATTGGTAACACTTGGATGAAATTATTTTAGATACGGGGGTAACACAAACTCTCTTGAAATATCCGCTTGTTTAGCATGTTCCATGAATGCATTTACAAATCTTTGCTTCAAGTCTTTTGAAATTAAAATTCCTTTTGGCAAGACGATTTGAGCATAGACTATGTTTAAAAAACTGTGAAACAAGCCTCACACTCTCAAGAAATGTCAAAATAATTTCACATGTTTCATTGAACAATTCTTGTTGTCATGGTTAATCAAAGCCCACTTTGCTGCCTTAAAGCGAATTGCATTTATTTACAATATCATGCACGTGCAATTTTAATATCGGGATTGGCATATAAATTTCAAAACGTTGATCTACTTTTGTCCGATAGTGACACATAATACATACGATTAAAAGTTCCTGAGTTTAGCCAACCCCCTCTCTTAGTGGTTATCTCCTTATAGGGATTAATCCATATTATTAAATTTAACTCGACACAATCATAATGAGTCTAATATTGAACAATCGTGAATAATAAGCAATATTTGTTCAAAAGCAATACACCTGAAAGTAGATCTTGCAAATATCAATTTGACATGCATAAATTGCATGCATTATTCCGATCAAATGAGTTTTTGCATCAATCAGTTGAATGCATTTTTGTCTTCATTTTATCGAAATGCTAAGGTCTGAAAACGGTAATTGTTGTTGATATAAAACAGTTAGATGGCAACAAAATAAAATCCTTTACCACGGTCGAATATTTTGAACCACTGTGTGCTAGGGGATAATTAAAATTTTCTGCATTATTCCTTTAGTATCAATACACATGATTATATTTAACTAGATGCATTGAAAATGAGTCTAATATTGAAGAGTCATGAATAAAGATAATTAATAGCCCCGACACGTCAGACATTCCAGAAACAAAATATCAAACCTGTGACAAAGCCATTTACGAATTACTAACATAAAAAAAACAGAAGTTTCTGTTCGAACTCATGAATCCATAGTTTTATTCCATTAAAAAAATGGCAACTTAATTGTTTCATTATTTCACAAATGACCGAACGGATGTAATTAAGAAACTAAAAAGTGAACGTTTGCATATATGTCAGAAACGAATAACAATCCAGACGAAAATCATTTGGATTGTCCTAATGAATTCACTTCGAATAATCAGTCGATCATGATGTTGGGTGCATTTGTCATTAGGTCTTATAATTAATAACTGCCCTTAGATAGAGAGATAGAGAATAGAAGCATCAAAATCAACCCACTCAGTACCTACATGGTTGTAAATACAAACGTTTTGTAGCTATTGCAATTGAGAATCTTTAAATTGAGAATAGCATATTTCAGATATTAATTCGTGTGATTTGAGATAAATGGAAGTAATGGAAGAACCGTCATCAGTTTATCAATGGGATTAATTCAGTCTGAAAATGATGATGTGATAGAAGCAGTAAATGGAGTATCAACATAAGCATGTTGAACGTTTCCATCTCAACCTTGCTAGAACAGTACAGTTCATGCTCAGGCCACACCATGCCGAATAGAAATTGTTCAGGCAGCCAGTCAACAAACCATCCGTCTGCAGTCATTATTTACCGACACCGCCAGTAAAGTCGAAATCGTAAGCAGTCGGAACTTGTAATGCTTGATCAGTTTATTTCCTACACGGCGACAGTGCATCAGTTGACTCGTCCAGTTCCTTCAGAACTTTAGTTCCTTTTCCGAAGTTCCAGCTTTTCTAATTTCCGATGGAAAAGTAAGTGGGGGAGAGCACACGGGCACTGCAAACATTGATAAAGCTAGTCCGTCATCGGCCACGAGAAAATCTCAAAATCAGCTTGATAAACTGGGTCTGGTGAATGCAGTTCGGGCTCATAAATAGACATTGTTCGAACCATTTCATCAGTCGACATGGATGTCCAAACATCTGGTTCAGGACATCCATGCGATATTAACGCCATTTGCCGGCTTTGTCTCTCGGATAAAACTGACTCCTTAAAATCGGTTTTTGACGAAATACTCGCACCGAGCCGGTTGCCCCAGAAGATTGAGCTGCTCCTTCAAGTTCAGGTAAGAAAATCCAATATTTATCATCATCTTGTTGCGACCGTGGAATCTAATTTTTGCTACAACAAATTTCATCAATCTGTACATTCAATAAGGCGATGATGACGCTTAAAAGACGATAAAACTCGACCTTATGAAGCCTGCTCGCCAACTCGAATCTCCAGCCCAGGTTCATGTTGTTGTCGGCGTGCGACGTTGTTTCGGAGCATAATGGCTGACGGTGAAGCGGTGAAATCCAATAATATTCTTAACCTGAGACTATATTTGATGTTTCCATCGACGATTCTTATGGCATTTGGTCGGTTTCGGGTTAATTTTCATGAAACATTGCTGGAGCATGCAGTTCACTCGATCCCATCTCGTTTTAACCCACATGACCGATTTCATTTCAGTTAACATACTTTCTCATCAACCATTTAGACCAATTTGTCTATTATGGCAAAACGGACTTATCAGTTATGATCATTTAATATGACATGGCTTTTCTTTTAAAACAGCTAAATAGCATTCACTACGACTAATCTAAAATTAAAGCACAGCCCAGATGTAAAACATCAGCATAATGCAGAGTCGGCAAGATAAGTTATTTTTTAATAAAGCATTTTTTTGTCCCCGGTTTGCTTCGTTCATTGATGTAAGCTTAGCTTACATTACATTTGCAATTCATTGATCTTATTGACTCACATTAGTTAATGGCATGTTCTAAATAACTTCTGTTGGTAATGGGAAACTAAGTGGAACATTGGAATGTGCCTAATTGAACGAATCTTCAAGTGGTATCTGTAATATTTGGCTAGAAACACCCGGTAAAAGATAATATTGATCTTTGCAATCTGATGGTTCGGGCCGATTTGATTCCCGACCAGATGATGCTTTGATAGAAAGCAGACATAAAAAACTGGCAAGGGTCGAGAAACTAATTTGTCGATTAAACAACACATAATTCGTTTTTTATGTTTTTTCCATTTTTCCATTTTTTTTCTTTCATTATTCCTAAATTACCATCTTCAATACAGCAATCATGATGTTGTTTACCAAGCTTTCAAATAATTAAATTTTACTTATTTTGAGTTTCTAAATTAGCCAATGAAATTGAAACTTTTTAGTGTGCTTACCTATCTGTTTCAGCCAGATTTTACAGAATTTAATTTTAGTGTTAAAACTTTAGTAGTAGCTTAAGAAATATTGTGCTGTTTAAACCGTCCACCCAAACACAAAGCACAATATTTCTAAAACGTTATTTTGTTATTTTAAGGGGTTAAAAATGTTTTTGCAGTTTTCAAAATTCAATAACCTGTGGGGGTGTCTAGAACTATGATATCTTTTACGTTCTTACGTTATTAATAATGTTCTTCTTAGACTTTGCTAAGCTTCTAAGCTTGCCAATTGATGTGTGAATTAAAATCAAAAATACAGTCCTAAAGGGTTTTCCGGTTAATTAAGTCGTTCTTTGACTAGAATATATCTATAATGTTCGGTAAGAAAAAAGGCATTTGTTTTTCAAAAACCTCGTTTTCACCATCATTATCAGTCCCACAAATGTAATTTTTTTCAATTCTTTGCCTATCTAAAATCAATAGAACAAATACCAATGTGTGCGTACGAAATCCCGGTGAAGCAGCTTGCAAATTAATTTATTTGTTGTTTTCAATTCAGTTTAACTTCTCCAATAATCTATTGATCAAAACATTCCTAATGTACCATTTTCAAGGCAGTGATGTTGTTTACCAAGCTTTTAAACTAGGCAATAAAATTTAAACATTTTAGTACACCGTATCTGTTTTAGGTTAATTTAATTTAATATTTTGTTTTCACATTTCCTCAAGAGGCAATTTTTCTTTCTTTAACCAATTGTGGTCAGCAAGGTCAAAAATGTTTTGCTGTTTTGAAAATTTGATAACCTATGGGTGTGTCTAGGACATTTTAGTAGTAGTAAACATCTTTATTTCTAAAAAAGGCTATCGACCTATCGGTCTTTCTGCCCTTGTTTAATACATGCAGTCTTAATCTAAATAAAAAACAAATATGAAAATTCTCTTATTCTAGGTTAACAATACTATTAAATAAATAAGATTTCAGTGGCAAGAAGAAATTGTTTTATTGTCCACTAGTCCGTTGCGTTTGTAAGTGTTCGAGTAGCGTTAATGTAGGGAAACGGAAGCGGGATTGTCTGGTTGGTCTTGTAAGACAAAGGGGATTCAGTATGGTCCAGTTGTAGGGGTTGTTTGTCCATTTTGTCTGTAGCTGTATGAGTCTTTCCGAGATCTTTGTCATGTTTGTGCGTTCGTATAGTAGTTGGGTGGGGGGGTTGTGTAGTGGGTTTTGGGGGTGTCTTATTCGTGTTATTAGTCTTAGTGCAATTTGTTCTGTTGTTTGTGTATAACGTTTTGTCCTTTCTGTTCCGTTGGTCATGAGTATATGTCCAAAGTCTAGCAAGGGTCTACAAATAGCTTTATATATTTTGGTGGCGGTGTTTGTGCTAATTCCTCTGTCTTTGTAGGTTAGTAGGACATTTTATTAACTGGAAATCTATAACTCGTCGCTATTCGTAACATTCTTATTGGCGTATTATTATAAATTAATATTATTCTTATTAGTATATTTTTATTTATAATAATACTATTCTTATCTGTAAAGTCAGTCTTCTATTTGCATTGTGAAAGAAAACACAAATGCAGTTTTATGATCCAAAATTTTTGTGTTAAATACGGTCGTTCTTTGATTGGAATATATCTAGGAAATTCCATAAAAAATTATATTTGTTTTTGAAATGCATCGTATTCACTATGATTGTACGACAAAAGCAATTATTTCGCTTTTCAATCCATTTTAATCTCCACAAACAAAAAAATTACCAATATGGGGATTTCAAGTGGAAGCAGCCTGTATATTAATGTAATTCTTATTTTCAATTCAGTTTAACTTGTCCAGTAATTTATTGTGATAACTTCATAAGCAAGTAAAAATATTTCGGACTTGTTTAAAAAGTCTTCTAGATCAACCGACCTGCTTGGATATTACTTAATTTAATTTTATTAATAAAAGTCGGACTAGAACCAAGCGTTTAAAATATATTTCTGATAGGGATCTACTTTTCCCATTTTCTGCATTGAATTTACTCCCAGACTAGTATTCCTAATTAGCGCAATTATTTTTCGATCCGAACTTTCAAAAGGAATACTGTTACATTTTCAAAAATTGGCTGATTTACATAACTTTAAATAATATCAGACGTATATATTGTCCGACATCTCTGATTTTCTACTCAATTAATTTCTTATGTCCAACTTTTTACCTGTATTTGTAGTTCCCCACAGTGGTTACACCAAACAACGAAATTTAACTGTATTAATTTTTTCTCGCTATTTTATTGCTGCTTTCCTCCAAAATTCCTTACTGGTAAAAATAGCCTAGATGTTGAAACCAGATTTGATTGTATGATCTTGGACTGAGTATAATGGTGAATGCAGCAAAAAAGACTGTTTATTGCATTTCTAGATATTTTCAAAATAAACACATTTATGAGTCTAAACACAAACAATTTTACTTAAAAGCAGATAATAACTTTTCCATGTAAAACGGAAAATATTGGTTTATATTGTTAAGTATTTGAATTAAGCAAATATTTATCAAGTAGACCATTGTATTTAAATTAAAACATTTCAGCATAATGTCCAGCACCCTCAGTTCAGAAGAATAAAACAATTATTCTTTTTCTTTTAGTCTTGCGCTAAAACGATTTTTTTTAATATATGTCGGAATGTTCAAATCAGGTAATTTTATTCAAATTATTTCTTTTTCGGAAGTTCAGAACGAGTTGTGGCATTCCACATATATACAGAGTGTCCCGGTGTTTATGATGAGGACTTCAAGTATGATTAGAAAAATATATTTGCCATATAAACATTAGACCGTTTTCTTTTCTTTTGTACCCTGTATATTAAATACATGATGTTAAAAAAAGTGTTTTTATATCTGAACTGTCAAAGCAATTCTAACCAATTTTACACATGGTTCATTAAGGCAATTATCCAGAAAAATTATTAAAAGCAATTATGAAGAACAATAAAAATAATTACTTTGGTAACTTAAAATAAAATCCATTACTCTTTGAGGTGGAACTCACACACTTTTTGATGTACCTACACCATTTTTAAAATTTTTAACACCCTATACCTATATTACAATGAACCTATGTTTATATGCCAAACAAATCTTAAAATGACCTGATCATAAAAACTGGACCACTGTATATTTTATTACATGTACAAACTTTTTCTTCTATACATTGACGTTGAAAATTTTGATGAACTTAGGTCACTAATCCGTTTAAATGACGGCTTTAATTAAAATTTCCTAATAATTGCCTGCCGACATTTGAGTGTTTTAAATATGTCCTGTAAATAAATTACTAAGTTTAAATACCTAGTTTCAACCCCCTAGGAGGGGTAGATGTCACCCTTAGAATCTTAAATGGGAATGGGGGTCAAGTGCCACATTGTTTTAAAGGGCCTTCAATTCTCTATTCAGCGGTATCCTATTTTGTTGCTTTTTGTCCAGAGGTTTCCGACTAATCTCGTTTCAAAGTTGCAGAAACAATTAAATTTTCCCGCATTGCGATGTTTGTTTCCAGGTTAGTGTTTACACAAAAATTATTGCATTGACTCTCCTTGCAGTACAAATGATTAGACGAGTAGGTGACACCATTAAGATCGTTGAATGACAAAGAAAATCTAGTTTAAACAATTGCTCAAATCTCATTTATTGATTATTTTACTTGCGACAAAAATACCTTTTTATTTGCGGAAGTGAATTTTCTACAATAAAACAAGTGGAATATATTTACGCACTATCTTATCAGTGGTTCAAAATGTTGTCCACTTTCCTGTAAACAATAATAAAGTCTGTTTTCGAACTCCTCCCTAACTTTTCGGAAAACTTCACCGAGAATTGACCGGCATTCTGCTGCAATTAGCCTTTTAAGATCATCAATATCAGCAGCTTGTGTCTTATAAACAATAGACTTTAGATGTCCCCAAAGAAAGAAATCTAAGGGTGTTAAATCAGGTGATCTTGGAGGGCGTTGAATTGGTCCCCTTCTGCCAATCCATCTATTCGGAAATCTCTCGTTTAACCACTGTCGGACGGGAAGAAAATAATGAGTTTTAGCACCGTCCTGTGGGAATGTTAACCAATTCTGTAAAACTGAATTACCTTCTGCATCAATTTGAGTTTCTAGCTCATGCGTGATAAGAGGATTAATAGTCTCTTCAAGCATCTTAACGTACAGATCACCTGTAAAGTTTCGTTCAATAAATAAAGGACCAATAATGGCATTTCCAAGAATTAAAATAAAATTCCTGGGTTCCAGTCAATTATATTATTTATTATTCTATCAACACAACAAATACGTTTCGGTGTCTTTCTCCACCATCATTAGTTTGTATGCATGCCTGTTGTTGCTACCTTCAATTTTGGCAACCTGGAAGGAAGACCTGGAAGAAATTTTATTTTAATTTGGATTAGAATACAGTCAGGAGAGTTGTACAAATTTCCAAGAATACCAGACCAAACATTAACTTTTTGAGGTTATTGTGTATGTCTTTCTCGAAAAATTGTACGGGTTTTCGTCTCTGCGATATCGACAATTTTGTTTGTTAACATTTCCATTTAAAACTGAACATTCATCGCTGAAACAGATATTCGAATATTTGGAATTGCGTTGACTTGAGTACTCATTAATTCACAAAACTCTATTCTATCAAAATCATCGTCATACAGTTCATAAAAGCAACATCTCAATGCAGGCAATTTTAATTGTTTCTGCAACTTTGAAACGCGATTATTCGGAAACCTCTTGACAAAAACCGACAAAGTAGGATATCACTGGAAAGAGAATTGCAGGCCCTTTAAAACGATGTGCCACTTGCCCTCCATCCCCATTTAAGATTCTAAGGGTGACATCTGTCGCTCCTATGGGGTTGAAACAAGAAAGATAAAAATATTAATTTAAAGTGTCCGCCTTGCAAATAAAATTGAGGTGACTTTCCGATTTTTCATATTTTTAACTGTAAGAGAGATATTAAAGGTGGGAAGTTTTCAAATAGACACCCCGTATATATGTTCATTATGTGAAGTTATATGTTATTTTTTTTATGTTAAATGAAGAAAAACAGTTGATACAGTATCTGTAGGCTTCATTTTGTTTCAGCCATATTCTTTTACAGTGTTATACAAATCGTTTTGCGTCCTATCTCGTTCTCATAATTGTTAAAATTCTGAAAAATCCTAACTTTGCCTTTTCAACCTAAATGGAACTCGAACATTTTCAAGGAAGGTGACAACCGAAGTTACTCAAACTAGAAGTGAAAGAAATGATTATTAAAATTAATTTAGTCAATCGTTAACTAGCGCAAACCAAAATTCATAATTCATAAAAGGTGTTGGCATTGGGATGTTATAAACCCTTGTGGTGTGGTCTAAGATACGAAGTCGGTTAAATTAGGACACTCTAATAATGTGGCAGATTATTTTATAATATGTCTTCTGGTAAGCTCAGAAAAACCAATTTGATCAAATATCCGTTTTCTACGAATATTTCCGTTGGAAAAGTAATCGAAATTTTTCACCTAAAAGATCATTTGGTTATGCATTAAAATGCGCAACTTGGCCCTAATTTAACCGACTTCGCATCTGGAGTCGAACGATTTACGAGCTTCCAATGCTGACACCCATGTGTAACACTCGGTATAAAAATATATTTTATTATTTTTACTGAAAAACGCTGCCGTGAAGCAAAGTTTTATCATAAAATATGTACAATTTCATTAAAGTTGTTCAACCGGTTTCCGCAATCTGTCCAGAATTAATATTTTGACACCCTGTATAACGGAAACTAATATATCTAAACTTTAATAATTCTATCCCAAAAAAAATTCCTGGGTTCCAGTCAATTTTATTGTTTATTATTTAAAATGTCACAAATACGTTTCGGTGTCTTTCTCCACCATCATCAGCTTTTTTTGGATTAAATTGAAATACAGTCAGGAAAATGTACACAGTAATTTAATAATTCTGTATAAAAATCGTATTTTAAAACATATATACAGGGTGAGTTTTTTTCGATGACCAGTACATGGATCTTCGGAACTAGAGCAGTTACGAAGAAGGTCAAATGGACAAAGAATTGTAGTTTTGCATGCTCTACTCGAAACCCATTTTATTTTTCTAAAATTTGACAGCTGTCAAGAAATATTTGGGAAAAACTTATTTATGGTAAATTTTTAAATTATTCGTAGTTCCGTTGATATTAATTTGACAGGAAAACATTAAATAGAAAACTTGTAGGAAATTGAATTCCAAAGAAAATGACATAAGACATTTCTCCAAAATAACTGTAATTTTTGACGACACAAATTTTAGTTTTTTTAAATGGCAACCATACTTGATTATTACTTTACCGAATAGAGCATTTTATTACGATTTCTGTGATATATCACATCGTTAGGGTTTTTTCGAAAATAAAGTGTCTGCGAACAATTTATACTTTTTCAATTTAATTCATCGAAGTTAGCCATGGAAAATAGTATAAGACATACAGCATTGTTTCCATAGTAACAAATAATAACAGTATGCTTCAGTATTTATTTTGACAACTACTTTAAAGTTGGCAATAACTTTATTATAACTAAGACGGCTGCTCATTTAAAGTGTTTATTATAAAAATCAAATCATACCAATAATAATTAAAATTTAACTCTAGAAACTTTAATTTTTATTGTAAAACATTTTCAAAAAGTCCACCATTATTATCAATGCAAACATTGCAACGCTTTAAAACTGAATAAGTTGCTTTTCTTGCGGAGCGACCATTAATATTTGCAAATGCTCTAACAACAGCTTCTTTAAGTGCATTTAAATTGGAATATTTGTTTTTGTAAACTGTGTTTTTTACGGCTTCCCACAAAAAGAAATCCAAAGGTGGAAGATCCGGTGATCGAGGTTGCCATAAAACAGGGCAGTTTCGTCCAATCCAAGCCCCAGGAAATGTTACGTCCAGGTGATTCCGCTCTTAATCCTACATCTAATGTAGGTTTCAATCATGTCGCGCTTTTCTTTATTGGAATAATTCATTTTTGCAATAAAACTAACTTATATTCCTAAGTTGAATTTAAACTTGGATGTCAAAAATTGAAAGGTGATGTTATTATCTGTTGCTATGGAAACAATGCTATGTCTTATACTATTTTCCATGGCTAACTTCGATCAACTAAATTGAAAAAGTATAAATTGTTCGCAGACACTTTATTTTCGAAAAGAAACCTAACGATGTGATATATCACAGAAATCGTAATAAAATGCTCTATTCGGATTGCTCTATTTTAGAAATAAAGATGTTTACTACTACTACTACTGCTCTATTCGGTAAAGTAGTAATCAAGTATGGTTGCCATTAAAAAAAACTCAAATTTGTGTCATATGTCAAAAATGACAGTTATTTTGGAGAAATGTCTTATACCATTTTCTTCTGAATTCAATTTCCTACAAGTGTTCTATTTAATGTTTCCTGTCAAATTAATATCAACGGAACTAGGAGTAATTTAAAAATTTACCATAAATAAGTTTTTCCCAAATATCTCTGGACAGCTGTCAAATTTTAGAAAAATAAATTTGGTTTCGAGTAGAGCATGCAAAACTAGACCGCCCAACCCATGGTCCCCTGTATAAGCGACTTCCCATATTTTATGAGGATTTTGTCCCTGACAGTACGTGACGACAAACAAACATTGCCTGCCAGTTGCAGACAGTCGTTTCTAGCAGGCTGGAAACGCACAAATCCAACATAACGTGACTTGACGGGTTCGTCCTGCCTCGTTCTGACTGGTGTTGGCTGGTCCTTGCACCGATCGGGGCGGGGGCGGATGGATTCGGTCATCTAGTTGAAACTGCCGGCGGTTAACGCCACGGCTGACAGTATCAGGCTTGAAGGTCGAAGCAAAAGGGGTTTTTGGCTTCCCTTCAGGAAGACCTTTTTTCCTTAATGAATGCCCCTCGAATAAAACCAAAACCGCCACTTCAAGACTATCTCCTGACGTTGTCGTGCGTATGGCTAGCTCGGGAATGTCCATGTTAGGGCACTGCCCAGGTAATGGACGACTTAGCACGCCTATTTAGATCATGGGCAAAGAGCAACCGGCCGAACATCTGGCCAGACATGGGACATTTTACTGACTTATGTTTTTTGGTTTTAAACTTTGTTTGTGAATTTAGTAATGTGAATGTTTAATAAATTTTATCTATCTATCTATCTATCATGCAAAACTACAATTCTTTGACCATTTGACCTTCTTCGTAACTGCTCTAGTTCCGAAGATCCCTGTACTGGTCATCGAAAAATACTCACCCTGTATATATAATATATAAGTCATCTTTATTTCTCGTGGAAATAGGCTATCGACATATCGGTCTTTCAGCCCTTGTTTTAGTTTTTAGAAGTCTTAATCTAAATAAACAAATAAAGATAAAAATTATCTTATTCTAGGTTAACAATTTCATAATTCTAATCTTACAAACAGGAATCTTAAATTTATTGTCCAGTAGTCAGTTACGATTGTAAGCGTTCGAGTAGCGTTGATGTAGGGAAACGGAAGCGGGATTGTCTGGTTGGTCTTGTAAGACAAAGGGTATGGTCCAGTTGTAGGGGTTGTTTGTCCATTTTGTCTGTAAATGTATGAGTGTTTCCGAAAGCTTTGTCATGTTTGTGCGTTCGTATAGTAGTTGGGTGGAGGGGTTGTGTAGTGGGTTTTGGGGGTGTCTTATTCGTGTTATTGCATCGTATTATTATTCGTCTTAGTGCAATTTGTTATGTTGTTTGTATATAACGTTTTGTCGTTTCTGTTCCGTTGGTCATGAGTATATGTCCATAGTCTAGCAAAGGTCTACAAATAGCTTTATATATTTTGGTGGCGGTATTTGTGCTAATTCCTCCGTCTTTGTAGGTTAGTGATCGGAAGTGTTTTGTTCTCTTTATTGTTTCTGCCCTGATGTTTCGTATGTGTTTAGTGAATTTAAGTTTGTGGTCAATTGTGGTTCCTAGGTATTTTATGTCATTCTTTGGTTCTGTCGTTTGGCCGTCTGCAATTATTGTAGGGGAGTCAGCGTTGATTCTGTGGTTTGTGAGTATAAGTTGATTTTTTGACGCGTTTGGTGTTAGTCTCCATTTATAGAACCATGACATTGTATTGTTCGTTAGTGTTTGGAGTCTTTCAGTCGCTTTTTCAGTGGTTTTGTCATGTACTATTAGTGCAGTATCGTCGGCGTATAGTAATATGTACGCTGATTTGTCTATTTGGTTTTTGTCTGGTAAGTGGTAATTATAGATATCATGGCACTATATATTATATAAGAATGGTGAGAGCGGGGATCCTTGCGGGAGTCCTTGTTCAGGGGAAAAAGAAAAAGATAATGTGTTGTCAATTCGTACTTGTAGTAGTCTGTTTTCAAGTAAGTTTTTTATGATGTGTAGTAGATATGTTGGTGTGTGGAGTTTGTGAAGTTTGTAGAGTAAGCCCATGAATAAACACGCCGACTTTCTATCAGTTAGGTGAGTTGTTTGTATATTGTTGGCCAAAATAAAGAGCGGATGAATAGTGATGATCGATTGATGTTGTTTGAAACCAAATTGGTAGGTAGGTATATATTTTCCGATCAGTTTTTCAAGTCGCTGCTTTATTATGTACTCAAAAACTTTGCTAAATACTGGGAGTAATATAATTGGTCTGTAATTGCTCGGTTGTGTATTGTCCAGTCCATTTTTCGGTATGGGGATTATTAAAATGCTTTTCCATGTTTTTGGAATTTTGTCATTTGTGATGCAGTTGTTCAATTCAGTTAGGATCAGTTTGTGTGTTTCTTGAGATAGGCTTTTCAGGAGTTTTGATGCGCTAGGGCTTCATCGTACTCTGTGTCTGTGATCAGTTTTAATGTATAGTTTGGTGAGCTGTTGAAATAGTTCAAGTACCAGTCGTTGATCAAGTTCCAGTTGTCATTGTCGAAGTTAGGGTTTGTCGATATGCTGAAGGCCTTTTGATAGTGTCTGGCGAACGCGTCAGCTTTCTCTTTGTCTGTGTACCGTTCTGTTCCGTTTTCGTCAATTGTGTCAGTAGTGTTAGTTTTTTTGTATTGCTCTAGTTTCTTAATTTTGCGCCAGTATGTTTTGCCTTTGTCTTTTTGTATTTCTTTTCATGTTTCTAGCCATTTGTCTTGTCGGTATTGTCCGTTTTGGGTTTTAGTGTTTCTGTTGAGTTGGTTCAGTGTCTTTTTTAGGTCGTTATTTTGAGTGTTTGTATATAGTCTGTACAGTTCCCTCTTTTGTTTTATGAGTCAGTATGAATTTGGGTAGTGTATGTCGGTAGAAAGCATTTTTTATTTCCGGGCTAAATTTTCCTATGGCTAGTGAAAGTTGTTGTATGGTTTCTATTGAAATGGGCTGTGATTGCGATTGAATGTAGTCATGTATATGTTGTTGGTAGGTTGCGTATGTTGTAAGTCTATGTTAAACGTAATATCCAAGTTCGTTGGTTAAGTTTGTGTTGTTGATGGTGTTGTTAAGTTTCTTGTGTGCAGTAGAACGTCTGGTGTTGAATCTGGGTTTGCGGGCATCAGAAAAGTTGGTGGGATGTGCTGTTTTATAAAGTCCGAATTTTGTAAAAATCTTTTAAGCTGTTTCGTTTTGTTTTTGTTCAAATTAAAGTTGCCTATAATTATTGC
The DNA here is from genome assembly GCA_024550625.1 of Dendroctonus valens. Classification (NCBI taxonomy): domain Eukaryota; kingdom Metazoa; phylum Arthropoda; class Insecta; order Coleoptera; family Curculionidae; genus Dendroctonus; species Dendroctonus valens. The sequence goes on from JAJTJO010000463.1 coordinate 235,847, forward strand.
ATATTTATAGATGCTTGCTTTGGTCAATATGTTTTGTACTAAGTTGGAGTGTGGGTGTATGTATGTCAGAAATATGTGTATCAGGTCATTTAGGTAGGGTATCGTAAAATGTATGCAGTCGTTCAGAGGGTGGTTGAGCGAAGGAGGATTTGCCCTTCCTTTAAAACCTATTTGGTTGTAAAGAGGTATTTTGTTATGTGGTGTTTTTAGCAGCATTGTCGATTGCTTATTACCATAATCTTACAACACGCGCAGTGTTTTTATTGCTTAGTACAAAATGCATAGTTTTGTGCTTACATCCTAAAACCGTTTTTCTTTGCCTTCTTAAAACTCATTTAGAACCTTTAGTAAGGCTAATAGGCCTCGAGAGATCTTGAAAATCTAATTCAAAATGCGCCCATCAAGAGGAAATTAAACGATCAGTTTTTAGAATCAGTTAATTAAATCAAATGTTTTAAATACGCTTATTAACTAAAAATGAAACAGGAAGTACTGATGTAAAACGTTTTATGTTAAAGAGTAAACAAATACAGCAAAGAGGTGAGGTCCGTTCATTATTCAAGGCCCTTATAGTATTATAAAATGTTACTTTTTTCTCTGATCTAAATACATTAATGTCATGTTATGTATAAGTAATTCGGTGCTCTGATATGTTTTGCTAAAATGAATTAAATTCAAAAAAAGTTACGCAGGAGTATATTTTTACAAATTTGAATGGCCTTTCATTACGAATTTAGCGACATAGTTACCGTTAAGAATAGCATACTTTCAACTGAAAATTTGATACGCAGATGTAATTTGGCGGTGTAAAACGAACCGAAAATGTATTGAACAAAATGAACAACATAGAACAATCAATTTAAAACCTAGTTGTTTTTTAGTTAGTTCTTTTTAAATACTTTTTATTATTTGCTTTTTGTATTATAATATTTGTTAAGACATTTTATTAAACTGCCCTGAACGTCAAGTTAATTACATATTTAGATTTATTTTTATCAAACTATGATTTTCATTCAATTTAATCACTTCGTTTGAGTCATCAAGACTCAAATGTGTATTATCATATTATCAACCGCTTCAGAAATTTTCAAGCTCAAAACATCTAATGCAATGAATGCAATATTTACGTTTTGGAAGGTACATATCGGAAAGTGCTTATCGTTTAATTAGTTACAGAAACCCTGTATCCTAAAGGAAAAGTGTCTGTAGTTATATGCTAATATCGTTCCCAATGTTCAGTATATAACCCGAACTTAAAAGTAATCAACCAGTTTATTCAGTAAAACAGTCAATAAAGCTACATAATTAGTTATTTGTTTGCAAATATTAATGATACGTGAAGAAATTATTGTTTGATAGCATGAATAATTATAAGTACTTAGTACAGCAGTGGATGTTTCTGATATGTCCATTATCCTGAGCCTTTTTGAAGTAAAAAGCTTTAGTTGATGTTTATAGTAGGTATATTATTCCGTTTATTAATATGATGGTTTTTATTCAAACGAGGAACATAAAATTTAAATGCATCTAAATTAATACACATGCACCCAAAATCCTGACCTGTACATCAAAATAGTAGAAATAATTAAAAACAATTCACCAAAACAACAGAAAGGAGAAAGGCAAATTACAAGTACAGCAGAAATAACTGGACTTAAAGCATTAAACGTACTTAAAGAAAAAAAATTACCGACAACGCAAAATATGCAGGTTGCGGAAAATGGTGAAAATAATTTAAATATAAATTTAAATATAAATTTAAATATAAATTTAAATATAAATTTAAATATAAAATAATTTTAATTCGTGATAGAAGAAGAATATTAAAAAAAAACTAGAATAATAGTTGTATTTTTCAAACGTTCTACAACGTATTAGATGAACAGTGCGGAGCTCAATAACAACCTCTGTTTAATTATTGCTCTGCACCTAGATAGGTTTAAATAGTGGGAGGGGGTTTCTAATTACATTAATACAGAGACTGTAAACGATAGGAAAGTTCCAAAAGCTCAATGGTTATGAATTGTTTTGTCGGGATGCAACAAAAGATCTTTAGTGTGGCAGGTAAAATGTGTAACCAGTTAATACCCAAGTTTAGTCTTCAATTTTATTTATGTGGGGTGGTCCAAATTTAATCTGAGAATTTAAAGGCATATTATACGCCCCACGTAATTCATTAATGAGTATTTATTATTTAATTTCTTAATGCCCTTCCATATGCATGTTGAGTTTCACAGGCCTAATAAACCTAGGGACAAACCATTAAGAAAAAGAAAAGCAAGAAAAGCTACCGGAAACAAAAAAAAATTTGATAGGTGAAATTTCTGTATTCGGTAATTTTGAGACATCGACGGACACATTTACTTCTAACGCATACTCTTCTTCTTGAAGTAGCAGTACAACCCTATGTGGGTCTTGGCTGCAAGCACAGTTTGCCTACATCGACTTCTATCTAGCATTGTTTCCTGTTCATTTTCAATGCCCATCTTCCGCATATCCGGTAGAACATTGTCCCTCCATCCCATTTTATGTCTTCCCAGTAGTCTTCTGCTCGTCGGTGCTTTCTGCCATGCTATCTTCAGCATTTTGTCATCCGGTGCTTTGTATATGTGTCCTGCCCATCTCAGTCTTTGTGACTGCTTCTCTCACAATATCTCCCTGGTACAATTGTTCCAACTCCGCGTTTGTTTTTATACGATATTTCCCTGAACTAGGATCCTGGGTTACTCCATATATTTTTCTAGGTATTTTTCGCTAGAATTTTCGCAGGACGTCTTCGTTTGCTCTGGTTATGTTTGCGATTGGAACAGTTCTCTTAGTGCATAATATTACCTACCGCTCTGTATGCGGGCCTTCATTTCTTTATTCATGTTGTTGGCTCCTGTTATGACTATGCCGAGGTATTTGAATTCTGAGACCCGTTCAAAATTGTAGGTGTGTCAATGGTTACATTTTTCCCTAGTCGATCTCTTCCCTGTCTCCGGGAATTATACATGTATTTTGTTTTGTCTTTATTAATCCGTAATCCTACAGTGGCTGTCCTACAGTGGCTGCCTCCTTTTCCATTTTTCCAAACAACTCTTTGACTTCAATGGTTATTTTACTGACAAGATCTATATCATCTGCAAATGCCAGGATCAGGTTTCGTCCACTGCTTGAAAAAACCTCTACGCCAATGTTAGCTCGTTTGATCGCTGCGTCCAAAACGATATTGAACAGTATTGGAGACAACCTATCACCCTGTTTCAGGCCGTTGTCCACCACAAAGTTTTCTGGCATGTTGTTCTCAACTTTAACACAGCACCGGCTACCCTCCATGTACATTTTTGTAATATTGATTATTGTCTTTGGGATCCCACATTCTGCCATGGCTGCCCATACATGGCCTCTGAACACGCTTTCATAGGCTTGTTGGAAGTCGATAAATAGTTGGTGGAGGTCCTTATCAAATTCTAAGTGCTTTTCGAGTAGTTTTTTTTCTTTATGTATTGGTATAATAACACTCTGAAATACATACTCGTTAAGTACAAAAGTACGCCTTGAGACTTTTTGAAAAAGTAAGCAATTGTCGAGTTGTTTCAAATTTCCAATCCCGCGCATGATCAAATCGGCCCATTTTTTGAATTAGCTTGATTACGGGACTTTTTGAGATTTTGAGGGAATATTGGACGTTCTCAAAATCGATCATATCCATAGTAATACACCATAGTTGCAAAGTGCGTGTTAGCGCAGTTGTGGGATTTGTAGTTTCACGAATTTTCCAAAAAGTAAAAGAATTGCATCGAATTATTTTAATTTTATGAATTAATTACTTGGCAGCAGATATTGCCGCTCAATTACAGTACGACCGAACTTAACATTAACATTAAATTCTGTTTCAAATGAGTGAGCTCCAAGCGTCGTACACAAAATATCGCAGGTTAAAGAAATAAAGCTAATTGAAAAAGTCCGTCGATTTGGTCATGCACATGTACTGCGCGAGATTTGAAATGACTGGAAAACTAGTGACTTTTCCAAAAAGGCTTAAGATGAACGTTTTCCTTCGATTGATCCTTGAACTTCGATCAACTAAATTGAAAAAGTATAAATTGTTCGCAGACACTTTATTTTCGAAAAGAAACCTAACGATGTGATATATCACAGAAATTGTAAGAAAATGCTCTATTCGGTAAAGTAATAATCAAATATGGTTGCCATTTAAAAAACTCAAGTTTGTGTCATATGTCAAAAATAACAGTTATTTTGGAGAAATGTCTTGTCATTTTCTTTGAAATTCAATTTCCTACAAGTTTTCAATTTAATGTTTTTCTGTCAAATTAATATCAACGCAACTAGGAGTAATTTAAAAATTTAACATAAATAAGTTTTTCCCAAATATCTCTTGACAGCTGTCAAATTTTAGAAAAATAAAATTGGGTTCGAGTAGAGCATGCAAAACTACAATTCTTTGTCCATTTGACCTTCTTCGTAACTGCTCTAGTACCGAAGATCCCTGTACTGGTCATCGAAAAAAACTCACCCTGTATATTCGCTACATTTTTTAAATTGATGTATAATATAATGAAAATATTTAATAAAAAATAATTTTTATTTAAATCGACCCAAATGATCTGACTCCGCAACGACAACAGAAGGATCAGTTTCTTCAAAAGGAAACACACATTTCTAAAAATTGGAAAGCAAATGGATGTCTTCCAAGCTCTATATAACTGTCTACTTAATTTTAAATATATTGTTTTAAAATCCAAATTACACATTGTGCAATTTAATTGTGCAGTTAAGCAAATATAATAGGAAGAAATATACTTAATCCATTTTTAATATTTGTAGATAATTTGTTGTCTAATTACAACAAAAGAAACTGCTCTAGATTATCGAAAAGATGTTACGCACTATTAAATGAGTGGGGTGGTTAATACTTGAGCTTCAGATTTGGGATCTAGGAAAAGATAAAAGATAAAACTTTTCTAATACAGCTGAATGAATGCGTAAATTTGAATTATATCCTGAAAAAATAAACCAATATTTTAAAGAAAATGATACATTATTAAATCCTGTATTCACTGTATTCTTCGAAGTCAAATACTTGAAAACCAAACGATATGCAACATTTGAAACAAAAAGTAATAATATTTGTGTATAAATAATATAAAATATAAATATGTAATATATAAATTACCCACGGCCCAAAAAAACTCCGAAGGAAAAACTGTGAGAGCGAAGAAAGGGCTTTTTTCATTAAATTAATTTATTACGATTAATATCTACGGATACCCGAAAATGTTTAGTAAGCTGAAAATACAATGACATTTACATTATAAATCTGAATTTATATTATTTAAAGTTAAGCGTACAGTTAACAGTGGTTTATTTCGATCTTAAGTGGTAAATATGTTAGCAATTTCAACCAACACTTTTTTTAAAGGCCGCCGTGGAAAATAATTTGTACCTGACGTTTTGCAAGCACAGTGGCTTGCATCTTCGAATGTGTTTCCCTTGAAAACTTACACTGGACCTTCTCAGACATTAAAAGCCCGTAATACTTCCAGTTTCCGCGAAAGTCTAACTCTTTTCATAAGCATGTTATGTTCCAGAAAAAGATATTTTACGCATTGATAATAATATTTGGTCGTTATTGATGGTACATATTATAAACTACTAAAATCTGATTTATCAGTACAAAAAAGATATTTTGAAGTAGGCTCCTACTACGATAAATCCATATTAGAGGTTTCCTTACTAAATTATCAATAGCTTTGCCCCATATTGTCATTGGGTTGCAGAAACTACTTGCGTATCCAAAACACCCTAAAATGGTATAATTTCTTTTGATAAGTGAATTCTGTTAAGTTTTGCTGAACATTTGGGGACAAAATTTCATGAATAAAAATCATGTACTTACGGGTATTTCAATTGCAACCAAAATTGTAAAACATTATTAACATATGAGCCGTTTTCTTTGAAAGTGGTGTAAGTGTATGTTATTTAATATGTATATATTTAAGGTTTTGCATTTGAATAATTAAAATAATATGGATACGTCTTATTACACTAATTTTTTATTTTTAAATATTAAATTGATTTAAACTTAAAATGTAACCTTTTTTAAATTGTGATTAACAAAAATTTCTAATTTTAATAACCTCAAAAGGACTTGCACCACTTTCAAAGTCAGCAGAAATCAAAAATCTTATATTTACAAAATATTAACATCGGGATCTCAATTGAAACAAACCAATTTTTATAAATTTTTTATTAAATAGTTCAACAATAAAAAAATAACAAAATAGCTCTATTTCAACATTTACAATTCAACCAAAATTATTTATATTATTGAAATTACTGTGTATATTTTCCTGACTGTATTTCAATTTAATCCAAAAAAAAATTCCTGGGTTCCAGTCAATTTTATTATTTATTATTTAAAATGATCAATTACTATTAATGATCGATTACAATTACATAATGTCAAATCTGAATGTAGAAACAACCATACACACAAACTGATGATGGTGGAGAAAGAGACCGAAACGTATTTGTGACATTTTAAATCATAAACAATAAAATTGACTGGAACCCAGGAATTTTTTTTTGGATTATTGATATTAATAGTAGTAGTAAACATCTTTATTTCTAAAAAAAGGCTATCGACCTATCGCTCTTTCTGCCCTTGTTTAATACATGTAGTCTTAGTCTAAATAAAAAAACAAAGGTGAAAATTCTCTTATTCTAGGTTAATAATCTTATTAAATAAACTTTCCAATTCTAATGACAAGAAAAAATTATTTTATTGTCCAGTAGTTAGTTGCGTTTGTAAGTGTTCGAGTAGCGTTGATGTAGGGAAACGGAAGCGGGATTGTCTGGTTGGTCTTGTGAGACAAAGGGGATTCAGTATGGTCCAGTTGTAGGGGTTGTTTGTCCATTTTGTCTGTAGGTGTATGAGTCTTTCCGAAATCTTTGTCATGTTTGTGCGTTCGTATAGTAGTTGGGTGGGGGGGTTGTGTAGTGGGTTTTGGGGGTGTCTTATTCGTGTTATTAGTCTTAGTGCAATTTGTTCTGTTGTTTGTATATAACGTTTTGTTCTTCCTGTTCCGTTGGTCATGAGTATATGTCCATAGTCTAGCAAGGGTCTACAAATAGCTTTATATATTTTGGTGGCGGTGTTTGTGCTAATTCCTCTGTCTTTGTAGGTTAGTGATCGGAAGTGTTTTGTTCTCTTTATTGTTTCTGCCCTGATGGTTCGTATGTGTTTAGTGAATTTAAGTTTGTGTTTCTCAATCTCAATTACTGTGTATATTTTTATATACATTTTTTTAAATAATAAACAATAAAATTGACTGGAACCCAGGAATTTCTTTTGGATTGAATTGAAATACACAGTGTCAGGAAAATATACACAGTAATTGAGATGCTTGGGAACAAAAGCGGGATAGATCTGATGCATGAAGACAGGTTGAAGGGGACATATAGGAGATTGCAAGCAAAATTGGCAAAAGATAGGAACAGAAAAATTTAAGTTTGTGGTCAATTGTGATTCCAAGGTATTTTACGTCGTTTTTTGGTTGTGTCGTTTGGCCGTCTGCAGTTATTGTAGGGGAGTCAGCGTTGAGTCTGTGGTTTGTGAGCAGAAGTTGGTTTTTTGACGCGTTTGGTGTTAGTCTCCTTTTATAAAACCATGTCATTCTGCTGTTTGTTAGTGTTTGGAGTCTTTGAGCTGCTCTCTCAGTAGTGTACAATAACTGCCGTGTCGTCTGCGTATTGTAATATGTATGCCGATCTGTCGATTTGATTTTTGTCTGGTAAGTTGTAATTGTATATGTCATGGCAGTCAATTTTAATAATTATATAATATTGCACAATTATTACCAACTTAACACTTAATACTGTTAAACGTCATAATTCGTCTCACCTCATTGAAGATAAGTGAACAAATACGACACATTACCATATTTCTTACAGTGACATTATATTCGTCTATAAAAAACCGAAATTCCGAGAAACCATAAAAATGTTTCTCATGTACAATGTTGTTACACATATAAAACTGTACTAAAGAAATTAAGTATTACAATTTTGAATTAAATTGTAGTGTTATTGAGGAAAGTGGACCATTTTGACCAAAGACCATTATCAAAGTAATTATGTTTGTAACTTCACTAACCAAGATATTTTGTAATGATAAAAACAATGAAAATTTTAACAGATTTGTTTGGAAAAGTTTATAAATAAATAGTTTATAGTAAATTGTATTGATTTTTATCATTAACAATTTTTTTGTCAAAATTGACTTACACCACTTTCAAGGAAAACGGATCTTATGTGTTTATAGGGAAAGTATATTAAGTGTTAGTCCGACATATATTTTTCTTCTACAAGTCAAAGCAATTGATGAGATATTAAAATGCGGTTGGCAGGCAATATTTAAGGCATATGTCGAAAACCCTTCTGAAAAATGTTAAGCAAATATATTTAAAAATGCTAAAAGTATATCTAGCACACCTGCCTAAGGCTATCAAGTTTTTAGTGGTCACCAACTCGGCGATTTAAAGGCCATAAATAAAAATAAAAAAACCTTTCTTATAATTGTAAAGTAATTTAAAAAAATAAATCACATCTTTGAGTGTTCGAATATTTTTAACTTAATAAAAATTCTTCTGAAATTCAAAGTACAAGAAAACGTGATAATTTTATTACATCTCATACAAGAAAACTTGATTGGTTTGATTGACAAAAACGTATTTATTAATTATTAGCCATCTAAAAAAATCAACGATAATTAAATATGAATAAATTAAATCTTCTACTAAGCGATGCTGATTTTTACGATCCTTCTCAATGGTAAGTTTTGATTTGATAACGGGATTTGGATTGGTGTAAAAAGAAACGCCCGTTTTTTTATTGTCGACGTTTTGTTATATTTATTTAGGTGCCTTTCGGGCAATTTTATGATAGACTTTCTTAGTCATTTGCATTGATACTGAGTGTGTAATGTCAAATGCTGTACAATGGTGTTATACATATATGTTAATATGGAATTAACGTGGAGTTAAATTTGGTTCTGTAAGCTTCTTCCAGTGTCTTCAAAAAACATTTTTTTGATAGTGTGAACTAGGGAATTCGCATCTGTTGATACTTTCCTTGTCACTCTTAGGTACTTAAGGAAATAATTGGAACATACAAATTGAAAACAAAAGTGTACGCGTTAAGGTACGAGATTTTTTAAATAAAATTATACGTTGCCTGCAGCATTAAATAACGCGATTTGAAAGCATGAAATTGCTTTAAAAGAAATCTTAGATTTTGATGATGAACTAACAAAACTGCACGTTACTATATTTCTACAAATGCTAGTTTCGTGAATACATAGACCTAGTTTTCTTGTTTTTCTACGATGTCATGAATTAATGAAACAAGTTCAACTTTTCGGTTCAAGTTTATGCGTTTTGGCTTCAATATGTATGACCATACAGTGTGATGATACTTGGCGTTATTCAATTTAAGGGGTTACTGGGGTTTACTTGAGGCGTATGGGCAAACATTGACTTTATTTCTCGAATAAATTAGTTCTTAAGGATGCAGTTTCAACTGTGCTATTAACGATATTTTGAACTAATTTCATGGTCATTTGGCAAACTATTAGAATAGATCAGCATTACTTATAAAACATTGAAGAAATTGCTAAAGCAAATTTTCTTTTTGAAAAATTAATATGTTCAGCCTCCAGCGGAAATCCAGACGGCTCTAGCGTGACAGCGGAATATACTCGAAGTAGTTCCAATCTGATAAACAAGAAATAAGATTGTGAATAATGAAAACTTATGTTGTGAAGTGAATTTGGCCAGATCTATGATAAATGGGGCAGCCCTGTGATAAAACTCATGTAATGCGAATAAAACAGACGTGAAGTTTATTTTTTAAATTTTGTTGAGATGCTTTCAAAAACCCCACACAAACCTCCTTCATTCCTCCAGAGGAATGACGTCAATTTTGCATAACTATTTTTATATCCTGTACCTCTTAAGATCCGGTGACCACAATTCACTTTTTCAAGAGAAGATCGCCTTTAGTAGAAGATTGCTCGTAACAAATATTACTTTCTGCAACCGGATATTTTTACAATGGGAAATATTTGCTATTGAGAAAACTAATAAAAAAATTAGACAGAGTTTATAATAATTTTCAGAATTCCTAATGGGTGAATTCTACTAGTATTTCTAGTAATTTTTATAGTATTTTTTTTATTATGTAGGGAAAAGGAAAGTATTCTGTACGTGATACATTCCTTGCTGCAGGTTATCGTACCGGTAAATTTCAATCAATTTTCCTAATATTCCATATTCCGAAACTGCTTAGTTTTAATTCTACCGGGTGTGACAAGTGTCATTATAAAAACATAATATGAATATTAGGATAACCGATTGGAACATTTTAATGGCACTTTTGAGGTTTTGAGAGTCAAGAACAATACATTTTTGCTAAAAGAACGAGATGTCCGTCCGACCAGTTGCAAGTTTGAAATAAAATATAGCGTTAATTGGCTTTATCCCTGCTGGAATGTGGCTTTCTGGTGGGAAAAACATTTCTACCAACATTAAAACATGATGTGTTATTGTTTTTTATTCAAACATATGAGCTGAACAAAAGAAGACACTGAAAATAGTCGACTGATGCTTTATGGTGATAATTTCCACAGGAATGCGCAAATCAAAAAAGTTTATTGGAAAAGGCCCTTTAATTTTTAATTATTTTCCAGACAATCCTTTAACATTTTAATAAGATTCATTTGACTGATTTTCAATCAGCACAAATAGTATATAATACATGACTTTTGTGGATTTTTTTCAACTTTGTGTTCAATTATAAACAGAAATTTATAGTATCTGAGTGATTCGTATGTTATTTGCTGGAAGCAATGAAATTATATCTAATTATTGTGTATACTTTCCTGACTGTATTTCAACTTAATTCAAAAGAAATTCTTGGGTTCCAGTCAATATTATTGTTTATTATTTAACACATTTTCGACATCATGAATCATTACACAATGATTGAGATGCTTGGGAACAAAAGCGGGATAGATCTGATGGATGAGAACGAGTTAAAAAGGACATATAGGAATTGCAAGCAAAGTTGGCAAGAGAGAAGAACAGAAAAAACTTCCTAACCAGATGCAACAATCTGGCCATCATACCAAAATTCATACAGACAAACTGATGATGGTGGAGATAGACACCGAAACGTATTTGTAAAATGTGTTAAATAATAAACAATAATATTGACTGGAACCCAGGAATTTCTTTTGAATTATATCTAATTCAAACCAGTTTAAACTAACGAAAACATCTATTAACATTTTTGAACTGTAAATCAACCACGAACATACAACATGTAAAAAATTGTTTAAAAAATCAGTGGCATTAGATTTTTTTATTTAAATTTATGGAGACGTACCTGTGTACAAGCCATTAGCAAATATACAATTTTATTTTGCTAAATCTAAATTAAAATATTCGAAACGCTTTTCCTACTAATAATAAATTTCATTTTTTGGAGGACACTTTTAATACCTGTTAGTTAAAAATGACACGCAAACGGCTATTTTTGGACTGTGTATATTGAGAAAAAACATTTGAAATTACTTATATCGAAACCTCGAAAAAGGGGCTAAAAATATCTTCTAACATTTAAATAATTATTCAAAAAATTGCAGAGAGATAAATCCATGACTTTGAATTAACGGTCATGGAGTTTCCGAATCGTAACTTTTAATCGATCTATTCCATTTTAATGAACTTAAACAGGTTAGGAAGAAATAGAAAATACTTGTTATTATCATATCCACGAAAACATGGTAGTTCCTACCAAAATTGCTAGTAGGCGCATTTCAAAGAATAACGGTTTTCTTGCACAGTAATTAGACGAAATATTAAGAAATTAAACGTGCAAATTGCAAGTAGGTATCTTCGTTCGCTAGGCATTAATGTTTAAAGAATAAAATTGCTATAAAATTCTTGTTTTCCTAGTTTAACATTTTGCGTCACCCAGTTACAGTTGTGTCATTGATGATTGCATTGATCGTAAATGTACTTTATAATTAACAACATATTCATCAAAAGCTTATAATTGAGGCATAGTTCCGATAATAAATCCTTAAATAAAAGCTAAAAGAATGAATCTCTCTTGCAACTTTTACTCTCTCTTGGTGCGTTTCTGTAGTTTGCGGCAATTTTCTTTAGGTGCCGCTTTGTAGGGACTGTTTTCTGCTGTCGATTGACTCGGTCCGGGGACCACGGGTTTTCCCACTCTTTTCTTTTTGGTGTATTACAGACGTGAAGGGGATTAGGGATATAGAAGATTTTGGAACATTCATGATGATTTTGTGTCGTTGGCTAATGGTTTGGATTTGTGGGAGAGTGAAGGTTTTCCGGATTAACGGGTTCGGTGGGATACCTAGGACTACTGTTTGAATGTTTTGGTGTTTTTGAGAGCTGAACTAGCGGATGGTTTCTATGATAAAGTTTTTTCGGATTTGTTTATTTATTAGGTATCAGGGGGCTTATGCTAAGATTCGTAGATTTTTATGTGGCTTCTGTTTGTGTTCTTGTTTTTGTTTGTGAACGTGCGGAGGCGCCGTACAGTGTTTGTGGAGAATCTTGAATAATTACGTAGGGATAGTTTGTAGCTGTTATTGTTAAGAAGCTTCGCCTCTACTTTTTGATATTTTATTCCTAAGCTGCTTAGTGAATTACATGAAGTTTTATGCCCAGTCTTTATATTGTGTCTGTCCATTTAATTGCGTAGACTGTTGTAGCATTTGTGTAATAAGTATTGCTTGGGATTGTCCTACGTTGGTTTTTATTTTCCAGATGTCGATCCAGTCGTGTATTTTGTTCAGGTGTTTTTGCATTTTAATCATATGTTGTTTAAATTTCTGTCGGTGAAGTAGAGGCAAGTGTCGTCGTCAAACATGGCAAGAAGATTGGGGATCCTTGGGGGACTTGTGTTTTACTACTCTTACGGTGGATTTGAGTTCATTTATGCTCAAGAAAATATGATATAAACTGCGTGTATGTCGCAGTAGCTCGACAGGTTGTATAGGTTTTCTAGTTTCCAGATTAAAGAACTAATCTAGATAGCCGCAAAGTGTGAAAGCAATACGTGTTTTACATACAGAGTGACCATTTGAAAAATTGCAATAGAACTCAGGATTTTCTATAATATAATAAGTAGCTGAAGTCAAATGTATGCACAGCTAAACTACCCGCACTCTCCTCCCAGCTCTCAGCTGCCCCGAATCTAAAATTATAAATAGCACTATGAACTTTATGGATTCATCAGGAAGTTTCCAATAGAAATCCAATAGAAAAGTATTGAAATTGAATAAGTTTCATCCTTATGAATTGCAAGTACTTCAAGATCTTTCCTACAATGACCCTGACAGGAGAATTAAATAAGTGATATTTTTTTATTATCCTTGACCGATGTACAAATACTTGAAAGATGGTTTTGTTTCTTGGGGATTCGTTCTGGGCAGTGATGAAAAAAGAAAAACTTTTTTAGCTACCAAGCTTTCGCCGATTTACTACCGCCTTCTTCAGAAGAAGGCCTTCACTGAAGAATCCCCAAGGAACAAAACCATCTTTCAAGTAGGAGAATTAAATTTTGTGAATTTGTGAGTCAGAAAATTGTTGGTGACCCTGGACCTGGTAGTGTTAATAAACAAAACTGACGTTATTTTAGAGACGGAAACCCAAGAGTTCCACCCCAGAATTATTGGAGTGGAACTATTATTGGCCCGTTATTTATAGCGGGAAACTTGAATGGTGATGTTTATGTCGATTGTTTTGGAATATGAAAGGCTTTAATCATTCACAAAGTATAAGTCCATATAGACCGTTAAAGAAACATGCTTGTAACCGAGGCTATAAAAGGTGTTCCAATAAAAACACATGAAGTACACATCATGAGATTATGAATGGAATAAGTCATCGGACAAATGACCGCCTCGGCTTTGCTGGCACAGACGTGCTCTTTTCATGAAAGTTTGAAGGACTTTTGTGCATTAATTTTGCGATATTTCAGTGATACATTGTTGAATTTCGTCTTTTAAGGTTTTACCGTTGAAGGTTGTTGGCATAAACTTGTGACTTTAAAAACCCCCATAGAAAAATTGAAATAACACGACCAAGAAATGCCTCGTGCAGTCATTGAGCAGTTTCTCTGTCTGTTTGAAATGTTGCACCGTTCTGTTGAAACATGAAACAACATACAAGCTGTTGAGATCCATATTTTGCAATTTTGGCTCAAAAAAAGTTTGATAAGATTTCACGGTATCGAGCACCATTCACGGTTAGTTCTTGATCAACTGCAGTCTCGAACAAAAATGGTCCTAAGATGCTTGCAGTTTACACTGCACACCAAACAGTGGCTCCTTTTTTCAATTCTTCTTTTATTGGCTGCATTTGTTTTTCAATAATCACTCGTGGATTTTCGGAACGCCAAAATGCCACAATTTTGTTGATTAACGAAACCATTAAAATGCAAATCAGCCTCGTTACTAAAGATGATTTTCGTTAAAAAATCCCCATCCAATTGTCGTTGTTCCAAAATCCAATTAACAGAGACTTTTCGTTTCCCCTGGTTTTCTGGCTTTAGGTTGTAAGCCAATTCAACTTTGTACGCATTAAGTTTCAAATCTTTTGTTACAATTCGATGCATAATGGTTGTGGAAACACCATTTTCCTGAGCCCTATGAAGAGTTGATAGTAGTAGTAGTAAACATCTTTATTTCTTTATAGAAAAGGCTATTGAACTATCGGTCTTTCTGCCAGAGTTGATATTTTTGGACTTTCCTCAATTTTTTCCTTTCCTCGCAATTTTGTCCTTTCCTCACAATTTTTTCAATCCAGCGACCAAAACGAAGGATTGTTTCTGTTTCAGGTCTTTAATAGACTCAGTTTGCTCAAATTTTTTTAATTCTCAATAATTTTCTCACAGTGGCGTGTTCACACAATTGTACGCATGTTGCGAACTGTGATTGCAAAACTTTCATCTGTTTGATAATAATTTTTCACAATGAGAATTCGGTGTTGTGTATGTCGGTTGTGTGTATTTTATTTAACCGCCTGCTAAAGCTAAAGAACGGACTTTTTTTTTCAACTCAATTTTTCCAATGTCAACTCGTGATACTACAAATGTGGTGCAATTCAAAACCGGCGTTATTATTCGAACACCATTTACCACATTATCAACAAGACGGCGCTCCTCCTCATTATGTTCATCGAGTTAGAGAATGAGCTGACTCCCCTACAATAACTGCAGACGGCCAAACGACACAACCAAAAAACGACGTAAAATACCTTGGAATCACAATTGACCACAAACTTAAATTCACTAAACACATACGAAACATCAGGGCAGAAACTATAAAGAGAACAAAACACTTCCGATCACTAACCTACAAAGACAGAGGAATTAGCACAAACACCGCCACCAAAATATATAAAGCTATTTGTAGACCCTTGCTAGACTTTGGACATATACTCATGACCAACGGAACAGAAAGGACAAAACGTTATACAGAAACAACAGAACAAATTGCACTAAGACTAATAACACGAATAAGACACCCCCAAAACCCACTACACAACCCCGCCCACCCAACTACTAAACGAACGCACAAACATGACAAAGATCTCGGAAAGACTCATACATCTACAGACAAAATGGACAAACAACCCCTACAACTGGACCATACTGAATCCCCTTTGTCTTACAAGACCAACCAGACAATCCCGCTTCCGTTTCCCTACATCAACGCTACTTGAACACTTACAAACGCAACTGACTAGTGGACAATAAAATAATTTTTTCTTGTCATTAGAATTGGAAAGTTTATTTAATAATATTGTTAACCTAGAATAAGAGAATTTTCATATTTGTTTTTTTATTTAGATTAAGACTACATGTATTAAACAAGGGCAGAAAGACCGATAGGTCGATTGCATTTTTTTAGAAATAAAGATGGTTACTACTACTATTTAAATAAATGAATTGGGAGATGTGGCACTATTGAGTGGCTACCAAGATTCCCAGATCTAACCCCAATAGATTTTTTTGCTGTGAGGACACCTGTTATTTTTCCCTGCTTTCGTGTCCCGAGGAAATTTTTTCTATTTTTTTTAGATGATTTTTTTTTGTCATTGTATGATTTTAAATTATTACCCTGCATACAAAATTGTATAAAAGAATAGTAATAGTGTTATTATGCTAAACTCCAAGCCATTTCGAACATTCGTAAATTATTAGATTCTTCCTTTAAAATATGTTTATTTTTGTTAGATATTGTTAAGGTCAAATGATAGTTAAGCGTATTTCAGATTTGGTTCGTTACAGCCGAGATCACGTAAGTGTGAAGAAAGGTAAGCCGTGACAAATGAATACTAATCGATTCATATCGATTACACATACTTTCGAAATCGGAAAATAACATTACTACTTCAATTACACGCTTAACATTATTTTTTCAACAATAAGTTTTTAAGGAAATATTAAATCGTAATGCTTTCAACGTTAATGCTAAATGTTAACATTTATCGTATTCTAATCCATGATCGATTGATCCAAAAATATTGAAAATAGATACATTTTTTATTCCAAATAAACTTAAGATTACTAACATTAAACAAATAGTTTACAAATTACAGCGGTAGAAACGGTGATCCTTTCAAGTACATTCCTCACTCTTACCAAGGACAGTAAGTTTACGAACCTGAATGCATCAATTAACAGTAGACCTTAACGTAAAACTATTGGCATCAAATAATATGTTGTGTCTCTGGTATTAATGTTTAATTAATTAACTTATTCAAATTCAAAAATTCAATAAACTTTTATAAGCTATTTTGTATATATTTTCATTGCTATTCCTGTAATAATATTTTTCCCTTGAATTTTTCCTTTATAGTTAGTTACTGAGATAGACCGGTGGGGAATTAACAACCGGTAATAAACCTCCCGATATAAAATGATGAAAATGATGCAAATATACATGCCTTTAATGGTGTTTAAATACCGAAAATATCGACCAGCCAAACCAACGTGAATCTTCTCTATATATAGCGCTATCCCCAATACTCTTCTTATCTCCGATCCAATGTGCATGTATTAATAATGCTATCATACAAAACAGAGAGTATCTGTCAATATACTAGCTGATAAAGCTTACGAAAATAGTGTAAAACTGTACTAGACCAGGAATGAGAACGTCTTTTTATGTGCTGTCATAATAATGCTCCTACTTTTTTAAAGTTTATGTTATGGTTTTTTAATTAATTCCGAATCTATTGTCGATAAATAACCAGGCACAATGTAATTTGTTCACCTTCAAAAGGATCCATTGCGCCGTATCGTTCTCTTGTCTTTCCATCTCATACTCCTATTCTCGACGCACAGTTGCGAATTTTACCAGTAAGCACAAAATCATCCAAAGCCACTTGATTTCAGTGCATTTTGTTTCGGTTCATCATTTTCTTCGGCGGCAATCGTCTATATAACAATATCTTTCCAATTTTGATCCTGATTACAGTTAACATATGTCTCGTTTCGTCGTTATTATACTCGATTTTATTTTAAGGAAACCAGGTCATCATATTCGTTTTTGTTCAAGAATAGTTTCATGCACATATTATTGAAAACAACACGGAATGACTGGAAGGCGCATTAATCTTGAAGAAGATATTTGCCGGCTCTGCCTTTCTGATAAAACTGATCATCTAAAACGTGTTTTCGATGAAGCATTAAGTTCTGACTTTCTACAACATAAAATCGCGCTGCTATTGCAAATACAGGTAAGCACTACTTACTTTCATTTGCTTACTTTCTGCATCTATTGATACATTCCAATCGAAGAGCCATCTTATTATTAATACAATATTCTTTGGGTAGCCAAGCAGTTTACAGATATTCTGTATCTTTTGCCTGGAAGACGTTCCTAATATCGATTTTGTTCGAGGTTTCGTTGTCGAAGTCGTTGAAATTTTCTTGTAGCTACATCGCGTGATATTTGCCGTTAGAGAACCTGTCATCAATCTAGAAAACGCAGATGATGTATTTAGCTTTACAATGCAAATTTCCACATAGACGTTGTTTCGTCAATTAAAATCGGTGTTATTCAAATTAGCGTGTTTTTATACGGCTCTTATAATTATCTGTATTTTCGAAAACACAGTTCAAATGCATTTGCATTCTTACCAATCGGAAATGTTTAGCTTTGCCTTGAGCTTCAGAAAATCTGGGTCAAATCTGGCTGGTATAAAACGAGATAAAGACATTCGACTGATATTTTTCAATTAATCCTGGTTTCTTTGAATTGGCGTTGTACTGATTAAGTGAAATATGTACCAGGTGACTCAAAACTGGTGTTATTCCTTATAAGAGGTTCTTTTAAGGGTTTACTAGACCTAATTTGTATTAAATTAGCTCTTGAAGATACAATTCCAACTTTGCCACCAAGCAGCGGTCACTTGGCAAGCTATTAGTTTAGGTAACGAGCACAAATAAAACATTGCAAAACTTGAGCAAAATTTGTTTTGGAAATTATTACGATTCTATAACATTTATATGTAGATTTCCAACAGCGACTATAGAGATTCAGACAGATATTTGTGAGCGCAACGCGTCAGAGTCACAGCGTATTTGTGGGCAGTTTATTTTATTATGCTTTTCGAAGCTTAAAATGTATAACAATGTTGAAGATGCATAAAGTTTTTTTCCTTCGAGAGATGTAGTTATCATAAAAGGCGCTCGGAACCACTGTGGTTATTACAAGCAGAATTGATGACTTTGAGAAAGTGAAACTGGTCGCAACTGGACAGCTGATTGCTGAAGTGATACTGACGAAAGTACCTACTCATAAGCAACGATTAAGACCGTGTTGAGTTTGCAAAAAGAAGCACCAACACTCGGCATGGCAAATCATTTATAGGTTTCGCGTAGATTTTTATCTCGTCGCAAATTGTCGAAGAAACTGAAATGATAGTTTAAAGAAGCAAATTTTCAGCAAAACATTCTTGTAAGCAATGAAAACTGATGTTGTGAGGTGAGGTTAGGAAGTAAATTGCGTAAATCTGTGATAAACTTAATGTAATGAGAAGACGCAGTGGATATTCACGCACGGAATTCAACTGAAAATGTAAATTCTGTTAGTCTCATCAGTAAATTTATTCAATTGAGTATCGCTTCCTTTCTATTTACCTTTTAATTTCACTTGTTGATTGACGCATCATGTAGCTTGAATTTACTTGATGTTAGTGAGGAAAACATCATTTGCAGATGAGATCAAACACTTTCTTACCAAACTCATGTTATAGGTTTTTGAGAAAATCTCAGTTTTTGGGAGAATTGTATTTTTTACTATTTGTCCTGTACTCCCTAAATACCCCCAGACCACATCTCTATCGGAATAACCCCAATTTTGAATCGCCCTATAGAAAACTTTTTAGAACATAGAGAAGATTGTTTTTCTTGATCCCCTGGTGGGAAAGTACGTACTTTCGCCACTGTTTTCGATGGCGAAAGCATCACTTTTACCCATTACAATAGCTTTCGCCACGCACCTATCTAACTCGGTAACTAGCAACGGCAGGCATCGAAATCAACGCGCCGAATAAAATTTTCTTCATCCCGTGTGGAAAGTAAGAACTTTCGCCACGTACTCCGACAGCTCGACTGTTTTGACAACATTTTCAAAACCTTATACTTTTCTCGGTAGTTTCCACCGAGGATCAAGAAAAATCGTATACAGCACGCGAGACGAATGTCGAAGGCCCGCTGCCACTTCATCAACTTCAAGCAGTGGCGGAACTTCGACTTTCGTCTCTTGTACCGTTATATACTATTTCAACATTTTTTTGCTCCAAACTGATGTTTTTGCAAAACTTTAATTTTAAAGCAATAGTGTAACTTTTGCGCTTGGATGAATAACTGGTGAAATACCTATTTCTGTCTAGGTTCGACATCTACCAAGAATACGATAAATATATCTTTATATACAACTTACCAGACAAAAATCAAATCGACAGATCGGCATACATATTACAATACGCAGACGACACGGCACTTATTGTACATGACAAAACTACTGAGAGAGCAGCTCAAAGAATCCAAACTCTAACAAACAACACAATGACATGGTTTTATAAATGGAGACTAACACCAAACGCGTCAAAAAACCAACTTCTGCTCACAAACCACAGACTCAACGCTGACTCCCCTACAATAACTGCAGGCCAAACGACACAACCAAAAAACGAAGTAAAATACTTTGGAATCACAATTGACCACAAACTTAAATTCACTAAACACATACGAAACATTAGGGCAGAAACAATAAAGAGAACAAAACACTTCCGATCACTAACCTACAAAGACAGAGGAATTAGCACAAACACCGCCACCAAAATATATAAAGCTATTTGTAGACCCTTGCTAGACTTTGGACATATACTCATGACCAACGGAACAGAAAGGACAAAACGTTATACACAAACAACAGAACAAATTGCACTAAGACTAATAACACGAATAAGACACCCCCAAAACCCACTACACAACCCCCCCACCCAACTACTAAACGAACGCACAAACATGACAAAGATCTCGGAAAGACTCATACATCTACAGACAAAATGGACAAACAACCCCTACAACTGGACCATACTGAATCCCCTTTGTCTTACAAGACGAACCAGACAATCCCGCTTCCGTTTCCCTACATCAACGCTACTCGAACACTTACAAACGCAACTGGCTAGTGGACAATAAAATAATTTTTTCTTGTCATTGGAATTTTATTTAATAATATTGTTAACCTAGAATAAGAGAATTTTCATATTTGTTTTTTATTTAGATTAAGACTACATGTATTAAACAAGGGCAGAAAGACCGATAGGTCGATAGCCTTTTTTAGAAATAAAGATGTTTACTACTACTATATCTTTATAGGCGCTGTAGATAGCGCATTTTGGACTAAGACGCATTGTAAAAACAGATTAACTGTGCATGAAACAAGTACAGATTTTAATATCATATAATTGAATTATCCAAAAATCTTTTCTTGCTTCATGCATTTAGGACTGAGTAATCAGCCAAATAAACTTATTTCAAATGTAAATATGCTGCCGTAAAGTTTATTTAATAAGATTATTAACCTAGAATAAGAGAATTTTCATCTTTGTTTTTTGTTTAGATTAAGATTACATGTGTTAAACAAGGGCACCGACCGATAGGTCGATAGCCTTTTTTAGAAATAAAGATGTTTACTACTACTATGATGCCGTAATAAGAAAAAAGTCTCAATTGTGAAAATCTAGCTGTTAAATATTTGAACTTTTATATATTTTATAAGTTTCTCCTGGTTTTTGACTTTTTGAGTAAGTTCAGATTGGATATGCAGATATAAAAAGTTCAACTGTATTAACTTGTATGTTAAAATTGAAATGCTGAAAGAACTTTGATTTGAAATCTATTCGGGCCATTCTTCATTGCATCAACACTGCATATATTTTCCTGACTGTACTTTAATTAACTTCAAAATATTCCTGGGTTTCAGTCAATTTTATTGTTTATTATTTAAAATGTTGCAAAACATTTGTATGTGTCAATTTTATTGTTTATTATTTAAAATGTTACAAAACATTTGTAAACCCGGGAATATTTTGAACTTAACAACACTGGGATTTTCGAGCTCAGTATTGTTAAGATGGTTTCAAAATGAACGGCAAACTAACAATATTTTATTATAAAATCAAAAATAACTTTGGCAATCGTTTTGTCCTATTGTTTTGTTACGTAGTATTAAATTAATAAAATTGTGTATATTTTCCTGACTGTATTTCAACTTAATTCAAAAGAAATTCCTGGGTTCCAGTCAATTTTATTGTTTATTATTTAAAATGTTACAAATACGTTTCGGTGCATTTCTCCACCATTATCAGTTTGTCTAAAATATTCATTCACAGTCGCCATTAATTTAAAAACAAGAGCTCTGTTAAAATATACATACTAAAATACAAATTACAAATATATTAAAAAGTATACAGTAGTCAGGACAATCATGTTCGGGAAAAGACTAGAATTTATTGTTTAGAGATTTAAATTTTACTTACATGTATGGCTGTTTCTACCTTCACCTTTGGCAAGCCATTGAAAAATTTTTACTTTGTCCAATATCGAGCGAAAGAATAAAAAACTGTTTATAATATTTGGCATTTTTCTTTGCATTCTGAGGATATCACTTGGTCTGCATTTCTTTATAATATAATTCAAATATAACAATATAATTCAAAAGAAATTCCTGGGTTCCAGTCAATATTATTGTTTATTAGTCAAAACTTTTTACAAATACGTTTCGGTATCTTTCTCCACCATCATCAGTTTGTCTAAAATACACATTCACTGTCGTCATTAATTTGCGTCGAAACGTATTTGTAAAAGTTTTACAAATTTTATTGAAAGTATATACAATTTCTTCAATATACCAGGTGTTCATATTTTATGTAGTTGGTTTAATTAGTGTTTGTAGTGGTGTTCATTTAATTAGTGTATGATATACAGAGCTAAGATTGTCTGTGTCTGATCTAACATTCATTGCATTCTGACGCTTTTTAATTTGTATCATTTCATGGATTCTTCTCTTATTATAATTGTCTTCATTGATTAATATTTTTGCGTTATCAAAATCAAAACTGCTTGAAGGAAAGCCAGTTTGCCATAGTTATGTTTAAAGATACAATATTTTATATACTTTCACGAATGTGGTATTGATGAGGCTGCTGTTAAAGTTTGTTCACCTAAATAAAACTACTCTGTGTACGTTATAAAGGAAAACTTTGAATTACTAGACGAAATGTAGCTGGATAAAACCTATTAATGTCTTTGGATAAAACTCCTGCACAACATTTCGGGGGGACTGGAAAAATTGTCTACAAACATTTACGCTACTAAGTAGATTGATGTGTTCTGTCTTTCATGAATTTTTCATTTTTTCCAGGTTAGCAAATTCGACCAGATATCCACTATGGTCTGTAATGACTGTATTATCAGACTGGATACATGGTTTGCCTACAAGAAACAATGCCATAAGAATCAAGCCAAGTTAACAGAATGGCTAAATATCAGCAAGTCCAATGGGATAGAATTACATGAAGCTGTAAGAAATGTAATAAACAAATTTAAATGCAATTGTTGATTAATGTTAATACTGTCTTTAGGTATTAAACATAAAAACAGAATCTCTGGACCCTTTTGAATCCGGACTACCAGTCAAAGTTGAAGTAACTTGTGACAATGATGAATATACTTCTACAGATATATCTATATATCAGTACGACAATGACATAGATATAAGTGTGGTAGAAACTGATGGTAAGAAATCTTCAATTATTTAAGTAAATTACTTAATGTAATTATATATTGGTTTTAGACGACAGGCGATGTTCAGACTGTGGTAAGATGTTTGGTAGTTCTCAAAATCGTCGACGACATCAAAACATGATGCACCTAAAGAAAGAGCGCAGATTTCAAATGGCGGAAATCAAAAAGGCTCCTAAGATGATCACTTCAGTTGAAAACCCTAAACAACTTGATGCAGATTCAAAGCCAGTACTTATGGATGTTGATCCCAGCGTTCATTCTATGCAGATAGAGAAAATTGAGAAAAAACCAGCAGAACTTAATGGCAATATAACTAGTTCTGGTGACGCAACTAGCCAGAAGAAAGATGAATTTAATTCTGAGGCTAGTAACTTAGAAGAAGCAGATACCGAAATTCCAATTTTAACAAGAGGTAATTTTTTCTCTAATGTTCATTAGCGTTTAAGTTTCTTTGCATTACTTGCAATCTCAATTAATTTCACATTTTAATCAAGTAGAACTCAGAATTATTTACCGTGACTTTAATTCACAAAATTTTGAATGAAAGGCCTACTTTTCATTATGTTTTATCAGTAAGAGTATCAGTATAACCATCATCAGTTTGTCTAAAATATATACTTACAGTTATCATCAATTTAAATAGAAAACCTTCACCAAAATTCACATATTAAAATGCAAATCACACACATACAAAAGTACTTCAAAATTTCCTGAGTTTCAGTCAATTTTATTGTTTATTATTTAAAATGTTACAAATACGTTTCGGTGTCTTTCTCCACCATCATCAGTTTGTCTAAAATATACATTTTACATTTATTATCAATTTAATTAAAAATAAAAAAAACACATTCACAAAATTAACCTATTAAAATTCAAATCACACCCATATTAAAAAGTACAATTTGGGACCTTTGTTCTCAGGTGATGAGTCGGGATAAACATGTACGGGAAAAGACTAGAATCTATTGTTTAGAGATCTAAATTTGACTTACGTATATAGTTGCTACCAACTTCACATTTGACTGGTCACTGAATTTTCCATATTTTATTCGATATCAAGCGAGCGAAACAAAAAAACTGTTTATCTTTCGTCTTTTCTTTGCATTCTAGGAATTGCTTGGCAATTTTTCAATATCAGCTGTTTACATTTCATTTACCTGGTCCAATCAGTTCATACATGCGATCATCTAATTAGCGTATGGTACACAGAGCTAAGATTGTCTGTATCTGATCTGAAATTTATTGCATTCTGATGTTTCTTAATTTGTATCATTTCATGGATTCTTCTCTTATTATAGTTGTCTTCATTGATCAATATTTGTGTGTTATCGAAATCAAAATCATGCAACTTTTGTTGTGCATGTTGTGCTAATGCTGTTGCATTTTCGCTAACCTTTCTTAAGCTATACTTATGTTCGTATATTCTTTTCTTTAAATATTGCCCTGTTTGTCCTATATAAGTGTTGTCACACTCCAAACAGTCAATCTTGTATATTACGTTAGGTGTGTCCAACTTATCGCTTCTAGGCTTAAATTTTGTGAAACATTCCCTTACCAAGTTGTTTTTAGTTCTTTCCCCCACAGTAATATTATGTGGCTTCAGAATATTCTTTATTTTTGTGTTTATCTCCGGCATGTACGGTAATGATACATACCTGACTTCACCTTCTTTTATCTTATTTACACCATTCATGCTGTTCCATTTATTTGAATTGTAGATTTTATTAATTCTTTGTTTTATTATTGGTTCAAAGAAAGCTTAGGGATAGTTGTTCATTATTAGTACCCTTTTTATTTTTTCAAGATTTTTTGATCTATATCTACAATGTGCCAATTTAATCGCTCTATCAGTAAGAGCTGTTACAACACTTTTTTATATTGTATAGGTGCATATGATTGGTAATTCAAGTATCTACCCGACCGCACATCCTTTGTGTACCAGTTTGTTTTTATTTCCCCATTACCGTCATATATAACTGTCATATCCAAAAAGTTTATCGATTTGTTTTTGTCTTCCTCAATGGTGAATTTAATGGTCTCATGGAATGCATTAAATTTATCTAACGTGTATTGAACTTTTTGGTTTGGCAGGCACATTATGCAGTTATTCACGTATCTTTTAAAAAATCCACACTCAAAATTCAATTCCGGTATTAGTTTTTCTTCCAGACTTTCCATCACGATGTTTGCAATTGTTGCAGCTATGGGAGACCCCATAGCTACTCCATGCATAGCTGCAACAATTGCAAACCTCGTGATGGAAAGTTTTTTTTTGCAATTCCTCAATATCAGGTGTTTATATTTCATTTACTTGGTCCAATCAGTTCATGCATGCGATCATTTAATTAGTGTATGATACACAGAGCTTAGATTGTCTGTGTCTGATCTGAAATTCATTGCATTCTGATGTTTTTTAATCTGTATCATATCATGGATTCTTCTCTTATTATAGTTGTTTTCATTGATTAATATTTTTGTGTTATCGAAATCAAAACTATGTAACTTTTGTTGTGCATGTTGTGCTAATGCTGTGAATAGAAATTGCCCTCGTACTGGAAGTAAGTGGACTTAAGGCACAGTTCTACCGACCCAATAAATTTGTTTTGTGTAAATTGTATTTTAATATGTGAATTTTGGTGAAGGTTTTCTATTTAAATTGATGATAACTGTAAGTATATATTTTAGACATACTGATGATGGTGGAGAAAGACACCGAAACGTATTTGTGACATTGTAAATAATTTCAAAATTTCCTGGGTTTCAGTCAATTTTATTGTTTATTATTTAATGAAGAGTGTCCAACCAAATGTAAAGGTAGAAACATCTAGACATACAAACTGATGATGGTGGAGAAAGACACCGAAACGTATTTGTAACATTTTAAATAATAAACAATAAAATTGACTGAAACCCAGGAAATTTTGAAATAAATTGAAGTATAGTCAGGAAAATATACACAACAATGAATTGTAAATAATAAACAGTAAAATTGACTGAAACCCAGGAGAAATTTTTTTAAATAAATTGAAGTATAGTCAGGAAAATATACACAACAACTATGTTTTATCATTATCTCATCTTGCGCGTTCGGTATTAATTTCATTTTATTAAGCGAGTTCTTTTGTCATTTTATGTTGATTTTTAATCTAATGTATTTTATATAAGCTGAAACATATAAAATAACACGGAAATACTATAAATTAAACAATATCTTGAGAAAAAGTAACCAAGTTTTCAGAAATTATGGTTGTATTTCTTATTCCAATTGTATTTGTTTTACCAAACTTGATATATTCACAGTGGTAGGGCAAGGTTTCATAATTTTCCAGTTTTTATAAAATATGTATCCACTACTTGCCAAAAATTGACTGCATTTTAAATTAATTTTACCTTTAATGGTGTTATTCTTCTACATATGTTGATATAACCCACTGAAGTGTATACCTATAATTTATAATTATTTTTAGACATTTTACAAACAACTAAAAAAAATTACCCACCAATAGAAAAAGAAAATATTTTAATTTATCTTATATATTATACACAACCTATTCAAGTTATCCAAAATTACACGTGCAAATCGGTAACTATACATTTAACATCTATAAAGCGCAAGTGAATTAGCAACTCCATGTCTTATGTATCCGGGCATATCCATCATTTAGAACTCCGTTAAATTGTAATTAAGTCTTTAAATAAAAAGTTAGTTCTTTAAAAAATATATTAATTCAATAAAAAATAATTGGCGCAGTCGGTAGGATGTTTATATTGAAGTTTGAAAACCCCCCATCGTTTTCCAGTGGGCCATATCGTTCTTGATCATTTTCTAACATGGTTTAGTAGTAGTGCTGGGAAAAAAGTTACTCGAGTACTCGTTACTCCTCCGTATCCGAAGTAACGATTACCGAACCAAGCTATCAAACGAGTATTCATCCTCGGAAAATCAAGGCACTCATCCTAACCTTCGAGTCCGAATCCGAATGCGTTACTACTCGTACTCGCTCAGACTAACTAGTATCTAGAGGTAACTGCTAACTGTTCAGTAATCAGACTAATCAGTACTGATTACATTCATACATTAATGTATGTAATATATATTACATATATATGTAATAATGTAATGTATATACATTACATTAGTCAGTACTGATCCATTGGTACCAATGGATACCGACAGCCTCGTACTCGCTCAGACTAACCACTAACTAGAGGTAACTGGTAAATATTCAGTAATCAGACTAATCAGTACCGAATACCAATACGGATGGAAACCGATTACCGGCAGCCGCGTTTCGTTTACATATAAAATGTAACATGATAATTGTAACTTTTGTAAAAAGACGTTTATTAAAATTGATAATTGTCGCACTGTATTACTACTGTACCACACTTTATTTATTGATGTGTATGTGGCCTTTGGCTTCCCAGAGTTAAATAACTTGCTTTCCAAAATTGTTTTATAAAAAAGACAATTTGTTTAGAAACTGTAAGTATTAACAACCGTGGAGGTTCTAAATGACAGCGTCATCTACAATAACTAGACTCTACAATAACAATACAAAAACAAAACTACAATAACAATAGAAAGTACAATAGAGAATCAATTTACAACTGACTTTAAATAGTCTAAAAATGTTATCTGTTTATCTACCTGTAGACGTAAATAAATCTATTAGGGGATAATTTACCATGGATTTAAGGGTTCCATATGGTTTGTAATCTTGGTATAACTAAAGTGTCCCTGTAACAAATCTGAAGGGCACTAATAAAATACCAATATCGGTCCCAAATTGGGAATTCCACACAACATAGACTCCCAATATTCGGAGTGTAGCCATACATTACGTTTACAAGTTAAAGCCATACGGTTCATAAAACCACAGTATCGCTGTACTGACGAATGTCGATGCTTTTTGTTAAGGAAAGTTTTTTGGTGAATTTCATGTTTATTTATTAACACCCAGATTTATTTGTTTTGCTAATAAAAAAGTGCTATTTTTGGGAACAACGTAAAGGTAAGTTTAATTATTATATTACTAAACTGCTCAACAAAATCAACGTTACACTGACAAATTTGGCCCAACTTTGGAACTGGATAAATATTTGATTTCTGTTGAAAGCGTTATTTAGCGCAATAATTTTGCGATTAATGCGTGTTTTTGAAGAACAAATAGTTTTTCACGTAAATTTTCTACGGGGTGGCAAATCAAACAATGCAAGATTGGTGAAAATTCCAGTTGAACAAAAAACCTTTTTTTTGTATTTCACCACCACAGGCATTAAATTTTTTATTTCAATTGTTCAACTTCAGGAAAAAATATCAATATGTCGGGTTGCAAACTTCACTTAGTTAAAAACCTTCAAGAATCACAGATTTCACAAGCAATTCTGATTTGGGTAATATTTTATGCAACCCTGTAAATAGAATTTTCTTCTTAAATTGTCTATGAAGCTGTAGCTTCAACATGAGCTCAAGGTCGTGAAAATCGGACCAAGAGCACAAAAGTTGTCGCTGAAAAATCATTTTGTGCTGTTTGGTTTACCTTTAAACTTTTGTGTTGAGACAAAAAAAACTAATTTTTGTCCGATTAGGAGCATGCCGAACTTTATTTGCCACCCTGTAGAAAATTTATTTGAGGCGCTTTTTACCAAAACCTCAAGGCTTCAAACAGAAACTAAATCGCTGTAAGCACTCAGAATTCACCCACTTCCAAAATGAGGGAAAAAGGCTGTGTAACGTTCATTTTGTTCAGCAGTTTAGATACTACTATTTCAATATACAGGATCTCAGAGCAATTAAACGGAAAAGTACCATTGTTTTAGACTAGAAATCTACATTGTTTGATATTGCAAATATTAAATATAAATAGTCATCTTTTAAAACTTGTAACTCATATTGCATTAATGTATTTGGGAAACACCTATTTTATGAGATAATAAAAAATGATATGTACTATTCCACTTTAAAAAAATACTTTTTAGTTTTAAGTATGTCGGCATCGCACAAGAGAAGTGCGATCTGGGACTATTTTGTGACAACTTCTTTAAAGGATAAGGCCAAATGTGCATTATGCAGCACAATATATTCTTACAAGGGAGGCTCAGTTTCAAATTTAAAGAAACATCTTACTAGCAAACATCCAACAATTATATTCGACAAATCACAACAACACACTCAGCATGAACAAGCAACAACCAGTTCAGGTGAATACCTGCATACTATCATAATACTTAATTATTTTTGTAAATTTGATGTTATTTTATTGTTAATATAGGAGTACCAAACAGCGGCAAAGAAGATGAAGCCGAACAGTCCACGACTCCAAAATTGATTCATGTTTCAAAAAAACCAAAATTGCAGACATCCTTAGGAAGTTTTGCATCGAGACCCATAACTCCATCTAAGCAGCAAAAAATAAATGACCTAATTTTGAATATGCTGATAATTGACGTACAGCCATTTTCCATGATCGAGGATGCAGGTTTTCGGAAATTAATTCTAGAACTTGAACCATCGTATAAGTTTCCTAGCAAAAAAACTTTTAGTCAATCTTTATTGCCCAAAAAGTATGAAGATGTAAAAGATGCCTTACGTGTCTTGTTGGAAGAAGCAGATTATATCAATATCACAACAGATGGTTGGACTTCGATCGCTAATGAAAGTTATATTTCTGTAACAGTTCACTTCATTTCAAAAGATTGGATTTTTTATTCTTGCCTCTTAGATTGTTTTGTTGATCAACAAAGTCATACTGCAAAAAATGTATGTGATCAAATTCAAATAATCATACGTCAATGGGGTCTATCAGGAAAAATATATGCTGCTACAACTGATAATGCACCAAATGTGGTTAATTCCATACAAATAGCCGGTTGGGCACAAATACCTTGCTTTGCCCACACATTAAATCTAATAGTGCAGAAATCCCTTAAAGAAATAGATGTGACCAGAAAAAAAGTTAAGTCCATAGTAGAATATTTTCATAGAAGTACTCAAGCCAATATAAAATTTTTTTCTATCCAAAAACAAATAAATCCTGGTAGTACTCCACTGAAACTGAAAAATGATGTTGTCACTCGATGGAATTCTACTCTTTGCATGTTCGAAAGGATACTAAAGCTAGAAGAATCCCTCACAGTAACGATTGGTTTATTGCACAATCCAGTACCGTCATTGACAGAAACCGAATGGAAAAACATAAAAGAATCATTCAAAGTCCTGATACCTTTCGAACAAGTAGCAACCGAAATGAGTTCCGAAAAAACAGTGACATTATCTAAAGTTATAAATATTGTAAGGGGTTTAAATTCTATATTACATAAATTTAAAGACACAATTTCACAAGACGCGTCACTAAAACTAATTAACAGCTTAATGCAAGGCTTGTCAAACAGATTTGCAAATATTGAAACCAACAATACAACGTCAAATGCCGCTTTACTAGATCCTAGATTTAAAGACCGAGCATTTAGTACTCCAGAACTGGCGAAGAGGGCAATAGAAAATATTCAGGACGAAGTAGTTCAACTAATTAATAAAAAAACAGAACAGAACCCCGAAAGCCGCTTAGAAAGTCATTCAAATTCATTTACGGAGGGCGATACAACAGCAAACGTTTGTGAAGATACTGATGATGGAGCAGATCTCGTGTGGAAGGATTTTGATAGACAAGTGAAAAATATTTCGGTTCAAACTTCGCTGTCACAAGCAATTCTAGAATTGCGAATGTATATGGAAGATGCTCCGATAAGTAGAAAAGAAGACCCATTGCAGTATTGGAAAACTAGGCAACTGATATATCCGAATCTTAGTGTTTTAGCTAAAAGGTATCTGGGTATAGTTGCTACGTCAGTGCCTTCAGAAAGGATTTTTTCAAAAGCTGGAGAAATAGTGTCTCGGAAACGACGTTCCATAAAAGGCAAAAATGTCCAAAGCTTCTTATTTTTAAATGTGAACAGCACTATCAAATCAAGCCAAACCTTTGATTGATTTGATATTGTTATTTACCTAGAATGTTCACTATTCATTTCATTTTCACTTCAATTTACCTATAATATTCATTAGTGAAAATTCTAGGTAAAGAAAGCATTTCATATTGTCAAATACAAAATGTATTTATATTATATCAAAATATTTTTAAAATTGACGAACCAGATTTTGTGAATTACTTAATATCATATATTTATTTATTAGGAAAATACAAACTATCGCCCAAATTATAATGTTTTTGGTTTAAGTCGTTATAAATAATATAATAATCATACCAGGTTAGTGGTTAATAAAAAAGGCAAAATCCGATTTTGATAGAAATACACATATACTTAATGAAGTATAATAGTAATAAAATATATTGAAAATTTAAACCATAAGTACGTAACTAAGTAAGTCATATACTCAATTACGTAAGTTTGCATTTGATTAGAGGTAGTATATACAGTGTGTCCAGTATAAAATGATGTACATGGGGATATTGGAAACCGTTAAAGATACAGAGTGGACCAAATGGGGAAAAAGTTGCGCAATCAAGTGCCTATAAATAATCTGTCATCAACTTCTTTGAACTCGGAATAGCAACGGATATACAGGGAAAAAAAGAAAAAAGTGCGTTTTATAAAATCCTTTATATCGTGTTTATTATAAAAGATACAATAACGACATTTTCAGGGTGGGGGTAGGAAATGAGCGTGAATTTGAAAATAAAGTAAAAAATAATCTAGGCCCACTATGTTCAATGAGGCCGAAGTCAACTTTTGTTTTTCTTATGGGCGCCATATTGAATTTCTGCATTTTTAAATTCCCCTTTAAATATGCTCTTCACCCATGGATAACATGTTTATGTTCGATCAAGATAAATAATTAAAATTAACAAAATTACGATTTAATGGTAGTAGGCATTGATATTTCTATTAATTATTACTTTAAATTCTTATTGATCATACATCGAACACTGCAAAAGAACAAGAAACATTTTAGGATTAAAGTAGGTGTTCAAATAAGCCACCGTTTTCTCGCACGCACAACGTACATCGTCTCATTACTGCTTCACAGGATTTTCTGATCATTTCTGGGGTAATTCTGTTAACAGCATTGCCCCATGCAAAAAAATCAAGCGGTGTTATGTCAGGGGATCTCGCAGGCCATCTTACTGGTCCCAGGTTGCCTATCCACTTGTTGGGAAATTCGTGATTTAAAAATTCTGTGATAATACGTCCATTATGTGGCGGCGCGCCGTCTTGTTGGAAATACAAGTTTTGCAGGGTAGCTACTGGAACATCCATAACTGCTTCCGCTACGTTAGTTTGTAAGAGGTTCAAATATCTCTCGGAATTTAAGTTCTCATTAAAAAAAATAGTCCAATCACGTGGGTACCCACAATACCTAACCAGACGTTAAATCCAAACCTAACTTGGTGCCTAACGTGACGTACTAGCCGAGGATTTTCATCTGACCAAAAAACGGTATTTTTACGATTAAATAGTCCACATTTAGTAAATTGGCTCTCATCTGACCAAAGGACTTTGAAAGAAAAGTTTGGTATCTCGTTATTTCTTTGAATAAACCACTGACAAAATGCCATTCTTCTAATCGCATCGCCATTCTGGAGTCCCTGGCAGGGCCGTTCACGATAGGGGTGATATTTATGACGCTTTAAAATACTATTCGCCGCTGACCGCGCAATACCTGTTGTGGCTTCAATTTGACGCAAAGACGTACGAGGTGTCTCAACCACGCTTTGCATTACCAAATTTTCTTTATTTTCGTCTGGAGGTTTGTTTTTCTTTACCTTAGCAAAACTCCCGAAAGATACAAGGTTGTCTTTCAGACGCCTAAACATAGTTCTACCAGGTTGTCGCCTTTCTGGATATTTATTTAAATACATTTCTTTAGCTTTCGCTTCATTTCGACGACAGAGAATAAAACACTCCAACGTATCGTATTTTTCATAATTTGAAAAGTGATTCATTTTGAAACACACAATTAATTACAAACACTTGACACTGACAATAAATTCTACTTTGACAGTTACCTAGGTAATTAAAACAGACAACGAACGTCACTATGGGGAAATTGAAGAGAAATATCAATGCCTACTACCATAAAATCTTAATTTTGTTAATTTTAATTATTTATCTTGACCGAACATAAACATGTTATACATGGTTGAAGAGCATATTTAAAGGGGAATTTAAAAATGCAGAAATTCAATATGGCGCCCATAAGAAAAACAAAAGTTGACTTCGGCCTCATTGAACATAGTGGGCCTAGATTATTTTTTACTTTATTTTCAAATTCACGCTCATTTCCTACCCCCACCCTGAAAATGTCGTTATTGTATCTTTTATAATAAACACGATATAAAGGATTTTATAAAACGCACTTTTTTCTTTTTTTCCCTGTATATCCGTTGCTATTCCGAGTTCAAAGAAGTTGATGACAGATTATTTATAGGCACTTGATTGCGCAACTTTTTCCCCATTTGGTCCACTCTGTATCTTTAACGGTTTCCAATATCCCCATGTACATCATTTTATACTGGACACACTGTATATATATTCGTTTTGTATATTCTTTATCCTGACTGTACTTTAATTCATTCCAATGTATTCCTGGGTTTTCAGTCAATTTTATTGTCACTAATTATGGTGTTATGTGATGAGCCCTGCGTTTCGTCCCGGGTCTACCTATTGGACTCGTCAGTAAGGCTTAGGTAGACCCTGCCTTATACGCCGGACATCGGTTATACGCGTTCGGACGTAAATGAACCGAGCCGGTGTAGATCTTGTGCGGTGAGATGTTGGCAACCCGTGTTTTGGGCAACCCACTCGTTCTTGCTTCCACTCGAGGCAGCATCGGCAACACGGGTTGCCAACATCTCACCGCACAAGATCTACACCGGCTCGGTTCATTTACGTCCGAACGCGTATAACCGATGTCCGGCATATAAGGCAGGGTCTACCTAAGCCTTACTGACGAGTCCAATAGGTAGACCCGGGACGAAACGCAGGGCTCATCACATAACACCATAATTAGTGACAATAAAATTGACTGAAAACCCAGGAATACATTGGAATGAATTAAAGTACAGTCAGGATAAAGAATATACAAAACGAAGATAGATGCTTGGGAAAAAAAGCAGAATGGAACGAGTGGCAGCATCAGCAACACGGGTTGCCAACATCTCACCGCACAAGATCTACACCGGCTCGGTTCATTTACGTCCGAACGCGTATAACCGATGTCCGGCGTATAAGGCAGGGTCTACCTAAGCCTTACTGACGAGTCCAATAGGTAGACCCGGGACGAAACGCAGGGCTCATCACATAACACCATAATTAGTGACAATAAAATTGACTGAAAACCCAGGAATACATTGGAATGAGTATATATATAGCAAACCGAAATCTCTCTCTCTTCAGTCGTTGCTCGGTTTCGAGCGTCGTGACTATTCATGGTACAAGCCTTCGCCATGCTTGTCTATCCTCTACGGTTCTTATTACTTCTGTTATTGACAAATTTGTAAGGTCCTTGATTTGGTCTATGAATCTCACAGGAGATCTGTCTCTCGTTCTTTTGCCGTCCACCTTCCCCTGGATCACAATTTTCTCCATCCCATCCTTTCGTATCACACGACCGAAATATTTGAGTATGCGGCTCTGGATTATTGGGAGGAGCCTTTCATGATCTCGAATATGTAGTTCCCTGCGTATGGAGATATTTGTTCTATGAGCTGTCCAAGGGATCCTCAACATCCTGCGGTAGCATATCATTTTAAACGTTTCTATTCTCTTGCGGCATGCTGCGTTTAACGTCCAAGATTCTGACCCATAGGTTGCGATGGAGAATATCAGCGCTTTGAGAAGTATCATCTTGGTCATTTTTCGGATATTGTGGTCTTTCCAGATTTTAACTAGTCTGCCCAAAGCTTTTTTTGTCATTCCAATTCTTCTCCTGATTTCCGGTTCAGAGCCTCCTTTGTTGGTTATTTTTGCGCCGAGATAAATGACAGTGTCATTGGTTTCTATGTCGTGGATGAGTCAAAGTGGCATTGGGATTGTCTGAGGTCTATCCACAATCAACAGATAACATTTGGTCCTATTTAGTCGTAGGCCTGATTCCAAACTAACAGCTTCTACACGTTGAAGTATTTCAAACATTTCGTGTTCGTTTTGTGCCAGAGCTATCGTGTCATCAGCATATCGTAGGTTTCACACTTTTTCCTCCAATAGAGACTCCGCCCTCCCAGTTTTCTAGAGCCTTTCTAATAATCCATTCTCCGTATATGTTGAAGAGAATTGGGGAGAGAATCCAGCCTTGTCTGACGCCTTTTCCGACGCTGAAGTGTGTACGAGGGTTTTCCTTCTATTTGTACGTATGCTCTATTCTTGTCGTACAGGGCTTTTATGTTATATATGAGATGTTTCGGGACCCCCATATCACTCAGGATGCTCCATAGTCGTCCCCATTGAACGGTGTCAAAGGTTTTGGTGTAGTCAAGGAAACAAAACATAGCCGATACCTTGTACTCATATGCTTTTCCTATCATTTGTCGTAAGCTCATGAGTTGGTCTCGCATTCCACGCCCCGGCACAAACCCTGCTTGTTCTGGAGGGATCTGAGGTAGAAGGTAGTTCTTTAATCGTTCATGTATGATTTACAAGAGAACTTTACTGGCATGGCTAATCAAAGCGATGGTTCTGTAGTTGCCACATTCATCTTTAGCTCCCTTTTTTATGTATAAGGATGTAGATTGATTCTGTCCATCTTTCGGGCCATTTACCGTTTTCCCATACTTTTGTGCATGTTTGATGTAGTAGATCTGTACCTTAGTTGCCGCTGCTTTTCAGCATTTCAGCGACGATGTTGTCAGATCCAGGAGATTTGTGGTTGTTAAGCTTGCTCAGAGCGACTTCTACTTCGGATTTTAGTATAGGAAGTTCGCGTTGCTGAATGTTTTCTAGATCATCGTCGCTCGGCGCATTCTCTTCTTCTGAGGCTCAGATTGTCGCAGTATTGCCGCCATCGTTTCATTATTTCAGTTTTTGTTGCCAACCTAACTCCATGCATGTCCTTGATTGGAAGGTAATGAGCTTTGAAGGTTTTTGAAAACATTTTAACTTTTTTAAAAAGATGTCGAGGTTGGTTTGAGTTAGCATGCTTCTCGATGTATTCGCATATTGATGCTATGATCAGGTTTTTGTCGTTATTTATACTCCTGCTGATCGTTTTGCCAAGTTCGCTATATATTTTTTATTGTTGCCATCTTCAATGCCCTTGATTTTAAGCTCTCTTCTCTCGGTTATAATATTCCATGTTGGTGGAGTTATCCATGGATTTTTGGGATGGTCGTTCCCATCTGTATCAGTTAGCGCGGCGGCACATTTACAGGCTTGTTCCATCTCTGTCCAGAGGTCATTAGCATCCATACGCTCTGCTTTTTCTTGTGTGAGTTGTCAAAGCTACCTCGATTTTGTGTTTGAATGTGGGGTTTTGCCTATATTCCAAAGGTTGGGTTTAGGTGGTCGTTGTGGATCCTTGCGCAGCTTTAAACAAAGCTCTGCGACCAGTGCGTTGTGATCACTACCACAATCCAAACCGGGGTAGGTTTTTATATCTCTAATCGAGCTTTTCCACCTACTCTTTATTAATAAATAGTCGATCTGATTGCGCATGTGTCCATCTGGTAATCTCCATGTGTACAATCTGCTGACATGGTGATGACATGGGCTGACTTGAAAGTGGGAGTTAGCGATTGATAGCTGATGCTCTGCACAAAATTCGATTAGCATCTCCCCACGTTCATTTCTTGCTCCCGTTCCATACTGCCCTACGACTGATCTTATTTGTGAGTCGGCTTTTGTTTCCCCAATTTTGGCATTAAAATCACCCAGAATTATCAAAAGCTCCCTGCTTGGAACCTTCAAGAGTGTCTGGGAGAGTGATCCATAGAAGTTGTCGATGTCGTCCTGAGACCATGTAGATGTGGGGCATATATTTGGATAAGGTTTAGATTTACTGGCTGTGCCTGTATTTTGACGGTGATGATACGGTCGCTGACTGCTTCGTAGCCAAGTACCGTATCCGATAAAACCGAAATGGTAAAAAAGTTTTCAAGGGTCCTTTTTAAGAGCAATAATGTACTGTTCATTGTATGAAAAAATAATTAAATTGCATAAAGTATTCTAAAATTTATTTAAAAAGTCGATTCTCAGGTGGCTCCTTTAGAGGCCTGTATCTCCGTAAGGGGGCGATCTGGAATTTTTTTTAATAGAAACTTGTTATGTTTTTTTAACGTCCCCTGTACAAATCCGAGAGCATGCCCACATATTCCGGGACACCCTGTATAGATACAAGACTTTCGTTAGACTAACGACTAGAACGAGTACTTGAATAACTGATCCAAAGTAACCAGTATTGAATCCAAACGTAACTAGTCGTTACGAGTATTCAAAAGTTATCGAATCTCACACCACTATTTAGGAGTAACAAGATTTGGAATGTTTATCGATATATTCCGAATAATCAAAATCTTTCGAATTTTTCATGTGTTTTACAATATTGGGTATTTCGTTCTTCGGAATGAGAATCAATAATATCACGTATAATAATTATTGGCTTCTGCATTTCGTTAGCGTTTTGCAAAACGTTAGCTGCAAATTGCACCAACTGCACTTAAAATCAACACACAATTAAAAAATTTTACTTTCACAATTGCACTTGTTTGTCCGAAATTCACTTTTCCGGTCCGCCTGGAATGCGCACTATGATTATACTACTGATTGCCCCAATTTTATGTTATTTTAACTGAGACATTAAATAAAAATTTAGTTTTCTTTAACTCTCTATTGAATAAAACAAAATTTGCATATATGTTGCTTTAGCTGTAAATAAACAAAGGTGAAAAACAGGTGAAACCAAAGACAAATATAAAATATGATTATTTTACCGATGGAGCTTTAAATTTCTCCTACTAACAGTTGAAAGAAATTCAATGTTTAAAATGTAATTTTTCAATTGCGTTTCCAAGACAATGGTATAAATCTCCGCATATCAATGTATACTCTCATTACATTCATTTCGGCATAGTTTATAACCTCAATTCACAACATCAGCTTTTAATTGTTTACAAGCAGTTTAATGTTAAAGCAGCTTGATGTTAAAGGAAAGTTTATCGAACGGTAAATATGTAGCCCTTCTTTAAACTATTTCGTAATATCTTCAAAAGTTAGAATATTAATTTTGCCTTAGTTGAAGCAACATTCGCAATGTTTTATTTATAATGTTCAGCCAACTAATAGTTTGCCAAAAGACCATTGAACTACTTTTAAATATTGATTAACAGCAAGGTTGAAAGTTTATCTTTAAGAGCTAGTATATTTGAGAATTAAGCAGTTATAAAAATAATTTTTTAAAACATTTTAATTTCCAATTTCTTAATTTCTTCTTTAATATTTTACTTTAATTGTTTTTTTCTTCTCTAAACATTGAAATTGGTGATTTGTCTTAAACAAGAAATTTTCTTTTGACTGACCAATTCAACTGATAACTTAAAACTAGGACCTTTGGAAATTAGAGCGAAAAATATTTGAATATTGCAATCTCACCCTCAAATTATTAACTTCGAATTTCGTGATTTTATAGGGCTGGCTAAACATTGAATAGAACAACCGTTATTGTTTTTTGCAATTAGACACATTTTTACTATAGTGTTCTACCTTATATTCGTTATGTCATGCTCCCTACAATCTTATTTGACATATTTTTGCAAATTTAAGGAATAATTTATTCATTTCATCACTACGTTATCAAAAACGAGCCGAGCTAGTTACCTTTAATATGACTGTTATGGCTTTTTTATAATTAAAACTGCGAACCTTTACATAAACGGTGTCCTCTTTCTATCAAATCCGTGGGGACTCCCCAATTCAAATATTTTAAAGAGTTTATCCTATCCGGGCTCCTGTAAATGCAAAAATATACCTATTGCTTAAATGCAGGGTTTTTTAAAATAGCATGTCCATATACAAAGGGATGAATGTGTCACTGACTTTTAGAAGAAACCTATACACATCGAAAAAATTCAAAGCACGTCTATTATAATATGATGCGGAAAGATAATTAATAAACAATTATTTTTTTAATAGCACTGTTATGGTTGCGACATATCGGAGATCGGAATATTTTTCAGTATGCTGTTCAATGGTATCAAGGTTTCTTTGATTCCGGCGTACACGCGATATTTACATTGTAGACGCACATTGACAGACCTTTGCCTAGGAATTGACCGATGCTTTGCTCTCTTCACTCTTCAATTGGTTTTAATTGGGCTTTAAACACTTCAGATTTCAAGTGTCCCCACACAACCTAACGACTAACTCAAAAAGTGGAGGTGCTTTATTATAATAAAATCATGTAAAGTTTGGTTCATTTGTAATTTGCCATTCTTGCTTCCTGTTCCTGCTGATGATATAGCTGATGAATTATCATCTAAAATATAAATCTCAATCACTATCAGATGGATTGAAAATCATTTAATTCTATTTGAATTAGTATAAGCGTATTATTAATAGAGATTTAGCATTTTACGCATTATTGGATATTTTTGGGGTCGGAATTAACGAATGTGTTGATTAATTTCTTGGTATCGGCAGAGATTAGTAATCGACTAATTAGTCAACTAGTCTGGTATCGGTGAAAAGCTTATTGAAAATGCGCTGCAATAATATGTCGCAACCATACCCGTACTATTAAAAAAAGAGTTGGGTTGCTTAGGGTGCATTTGGTATTTACATTGTCTTATCATATTATTATAGTACACTTGTTTTTGGAGATTTTCGTTGCTGGTATATTTTAGAGATATTGGCATTCAAAAAACACCAAACCGGTTATCAGAACATAAGATGGCTAGCACTACCATTCTTTAGAACTCTTTCAGCCTTCTTTTAGAATTATTTTTTAACAGAGAGTAGATAGACTCATTGATTTAGAAACGATTCTGACTTTTGAGTTTTATTTCCAACCTGCGACTTTATTAAAAACAGTATATTTTTTATTTTCTAAATTAAAAAGAGAAATAAAGATCCTTGAGGCTGTAATATGGTTAATAGTTTGGGTTAGTTTAATTTTACCAATTATTTATATTGGCATTTTTATTGGTTGTTCTTTCGTTTAAACAAATACTTGAAACGTATTTAAAGCGTATTCTAACTAACTCTTTTGAAGTAGGAAAGGATGAATCGTTAAAAGTAATAAAAAGAAATGGTTGTTTACATTTTATTGAGAGCATATTAAATGAGAAAATTTCTGACAAATTGTTTTATATTTTGACCTCAGCAACAACGCTGATACAAGAAACAACACAACGGACACATAATTTTTAATTAATAATAATAATAATGAATAATTTTCTTAACCGAGCACTAAAATCAATCGTCTGTCGGGCAGATACTTCAGCAGAAAAGTTTTAAAACACAAGTAATACTCTGTATAATAGAATCTGCGAAATCACATCAGTTTTGTGTGCCAGTAAAAATTCGTTATT
Source organism: Dendroctonus valens (assembly GCA_024550625.1). NCBI lineage: Eukaryota > Metazoa > Arthropoda > Insecta > Coleoptera > Curculionidae > Dendroctonus > Dendroctonus valens. Next base: position 276,820 of record JAJTJO010000463.1, read on the forward strand.
TTTAAACAGTTGTAACAGAATCTTGGAAAACATGGTAGAAAAATAATAGACTACCCTGTAAAATAAAGAATGGTTCTCCCCATTGTATAAAGCTTAAAAAGCGGCGATACCCGGTACCATGAATCCTCGGTAAGGAGTTTTAACTTCAACGCGGTTTATACTGTTATATTAAGTTATTGTATTTCCAACTTATTTTAGTTGCTACTCAGATATTTATCGAAACCAATTTTTGTTTTAGTTGAAGAAACGCCATCTTTAGTAGCCCCTGGTGAACAATCATTAGAATCATCAGCTGAATCTACAAATATCGATGAAGGACCACCAATTCTTGAAAGTAATGTGTTACAATCTGAAGATAAGTACAATGTGGAGCAAAAGCAAGCTGAACCGCAAACTAGACCAGAGGTACCACCGACAAAAGTTAACCCCGCTTACGAAGCTAAGCCTGAAGAAAAGATTATAAAATTTGAAGAAGATGAGAAAAAAATTGAGTTTGCAGCCGGATTGAAACTTATCCAAAAAGACTCAACCCCTAACGAATTTCACAACTTGTCTAAAATTGAGATCAGCTATCTTGAAAAGTGCAAAGCAATGGCATCGATGTTCCAAACAATGCAGTGCGCTTGCCATGATGTGCAACACAAAACCATGCGAAATCTTTTATCGCATTTAAGAGAAACACGAATTTGGTTTCCGTTATTTACATGTTATAATTGTATGATATCGCTGACGGATCGCTCAACTTTCACAAAACATCATTCCCGGTGTCCTCAACCACAACTGGAAGCATTAAAGAAGTTGTCGAACTTACGGAAACGAAGCCAGCTTAAGTCAAGATTGTATCAAAATTTTAAATGCAACCGGTGTAAATTTTTGTTTTCGTTCCATGAAGATTTCTGCAAGCATGTCAATGATTATCATGCTCACGGGTTGCCGCCTTTTTACTGTTCTTGTCGTTTTGTATTTAATTCATTGGACGAATACAAAGCGCATTGTTATACTTCTTGTACAGTATCCTACTACTGTGACATTTGCTTTAAAACGACATCCACTATCGAGGAATTTATAAAGCATGCCGAAGAAGAACACGATTCTTCTGAGGGTTTTGTATTACTTCAAGATAACACGTATGTGCCCCGAAGTCAAGCATTTCGTCACAAAGAAGCAGATGATGAAGCGAACGTACTGGAAGGTAAACGCGAACGCAAGAAATCGTGTAAAGAGCCTGTTGTTGTGCATATTTACGACAAAGAAATTCCTGCTGATGTTAAGGACATTCCAACGAGTGCAATCAGGAGAATGCTTGAACTGGATGGAACTGTAAACCTTTCTAGTAACAGTAAAACTCCAAGCAAATGTCCTGTTTGCCGAAAACAATATTCCAGCGTAAATAATATGATGCGGCATTACAGAACCCACATAGAAAAGAAAGAAGTAGAAATACCCAAATTAGACAACGAATCTGAAAATGAAGATTTATACACTTGTCCGGATTGTGGTGGGGTGTATCCGGCCTCAAAATGGAAAGATCATTTAAAAGAGAAACATTCTCTTAAAGCATGTTCTGAATGTGACAAGGAGTTCCAATTCCAAAACGAATTAGATCAACATAGAAGTGTACATTTAAACATTAAAGTATTTAGGGATTCTAAAACACAAGTTTATAGATCGGCAATGTTAAGTCCAACGGAAGAAAGTGCTGAACCAGCAGATTCAGGTATGGTTCTGTGTGAGGTGTGTGACGCTTTGTTCGACCACAAGGATGATTTGAAAAGGCACAAAATGTTACAACATGATTCTAGTAACTTATCAGCTGCTAGCAGTTCTATGGAAAATGTAAGCGAGCTAGAACCTTTATTGGAAGTAACTGAGTTAAATGAAGATTTAAATGACAAAGCCACTTCGGATCAACTGTTTTGTGATCCATGTAATAGAGAATTTGCCTCAACGAAGTCTTTGAGAGAACATGTACTCAACAAACACGGTGCCAGTTTCTTGAAGAATGTTGAGTATCCTAAAAGCTGTAAACTGTGTGGTAAGAGTTGCACCACTGGTTCTGCTTATAAAATTCACATGCAAATGCACAACAGGATGAACTTGAATCGTGCAGACAAACTGAAAGACGATTTTCCTAAAAAGTGCGAGTATTGTGATAAGATGTGTAATTCTGGTGCGGGACTGTATGTACATACCCAAATGCACGAGCGGGTTACTCTAGGAGAGCTGAAGAAAAAAAAAGTAGACAAAAAGAAAGTGGATCTGTTCGAAGAACCAGATGCGGAAGAATCATATCATACATGCAACCGATGTTTCAAAGTTTTCGCTACTAAAGGCAGACTGAAAGAACACTTGAAGTCGCATAGCCTCTCGAAAACGGGCACGAAAAGGAACCGAAAGGTACTTTGCGATCTGTGTCATCTGGCTTTAGATAGCCATGCTGATTTAAAAAAGCACAAATCTGAAGAGCATAGCGATGAGCTTCAAGACGAACTGTCTGCAGATAGTGAAATGGATATGGATGAGAGTACCAATAACACCGATACTATTTCAGCTGTCATGTATGCTTGTGACAATTGTGAAGATTCCTTCAGCTCTAGAGCGGAGCTAAATTCTCATAAAGAAATTCATGCCAAATCGAGGTCCAAAACATTAATTTGCAAATATTGTAAAACATACTTCAGTTCTGTGAACGAATTAATCAAACACATGAATTTAGAGCATGATGAAAGTTTCAAGCCAAAAGCATCTAAAACAAAAGGGAAAGATAGTGAAAAATTATTTGCATGCTCAATTTGCAAAAAGCATTTTTCCACTTATGGTGCAATGACGGCACATTCAGGGTGGCACAAACGATCAAGTAATCGAGTGCAAGAACAATTATCTAATTCAGTAGCAGCTAAAGCTGCTGCCAGATTAGCAAAGAGACAGACAGCGTTAAGAAAAATAGAAGGAGCCAAGGAAATTAAACCGGAACCTATAGACGTTCCTGAATTTCAATGTTCCACTTGTTTAGTAGAATTGCCAAACGAAACCGCATTACAAATTCACGTATTGGAAAAGCACGGAAACTTAGACGCACTCATGCTCGTTCCAAGATGTGATATATGCAATAAAGATTTCGCTACTCAAGACGAGTACGAAACTCATAAACGTTTTCATGATTTTCTAGAGCGTCAAAGACAACATGAACGGCAGCTGAAAACGCCAATTATCCAAAGTGTTGAAACGGTAGTTGAGGCTCCCGTAGAAACCACTTCGAAAAGAGTTTTTTGCAGTTGGTGTAGTTCAAGTTTTAGTAGACAGGATACTTTAAATACACACATTAAACACCATCATAAAGAGCACGTTAAAACCGAATTTGAGTGCAACCAATGCAATCGAATCTTTGATAAACAGAGCTCATTAACTATTCATTTGAAAATGCATCAAAAGCAAAAAAATGCGACTGTACAATTTCTATCTGGAAGTGTAGGAAAAACGTATGTGTGTTCTTTGTGCAATAAGTGCTTCAACTATCCCAAGGATCTTAGAATGCATACTATTAATGCCCACCCGTTTTAATAATATAATTATATAATCTATATGAACATAATATTAGCCTGAAATCAAATACAATACAAATTATTAATAATTATTAATTTATCTCCATTTGTTCAAAGGTTTCTACTTTGCGATATCTCATTTGAAGCCCTTTGTGGTTTTAAAGTACGCATAGTGACAAAGTTATTTTTTTTAAATGACCCTGCATTTAACAAATAATTATTTCTATATAATACGAGAGTAGAAATGAAAATAGGTTTTAAAATTAAAGGGAAAGATTAATAATGAACATTCGCCAATTAGTTTTTGATGTAAAGTAACAATTTAAGTAATGCAAAGTTTCCTTGTAAATAGTTCATTATTTTTATTAATTAATACAATATCTGTAGAATTAAGTCTCGGTGCGTTTCAATGGAGGACTAGAGTTTCGGACTTGATTTAATTGAATTTTGAAAATAGTTTAGTTCTGGTGTATTTTAGAATATCTTGTCCACATCGACGATTTTTTTTTCTTTTCAGATGCTCTTATGTATCGTATCTAAAAATTTTCTGTATCGGACATAACTAATGGTGTTACAGTGTTAAAATATAAAGTATTTTAATCCTGGGTTTGATTACGAGGTTGAAGATTGTTAGGTTCAAGCCGGCTTTACTGTTTATTGTCAAAATTTGTCTCAAGAGCATCGTCTGTTTAAGACACATTATCGCCGTATTCAGCTCTGTTAATAGCTGTTAATTTAGGAACATCATAAATGGTAATCGATTTACCAGATTTCGCATTATAAAAGGTTCCGCATAATATATTTAAAGCGGGAGATTAGATGTGAAAGGACTAAACATTTCTTTAAGGGTCGCTTTTAAGTCACTGTTTATCAGAATCACGAGCTTAAAAATCTTTGTTGTTTAACTTACGGTTTCTTGACAATGGATTATTGGTATAGTCAACAAGAGTCATATAATTACACTTTTAATTGTTAAAAGGAAATACAATAAAAATTCATGAGTGTTCTAATAGTGTGATAATTATTTTGAAATATAGTTAGAAAAGTTGAAAGCATTATTTATGCAAATTTTGCCATTCACCATCAGGATCCGCAAATTGCCTTAATTTAAACCACTTTCAACCTCTAAGAACCTCGAATTTGTTACACCCTGAATACCATTATTATTATACCCCATTTGTGTATAGAAGCAGATTAAGTTTCGTTATTGCTACGTTAAATGAGGCAATTTTCTTGCTAGTTTTGTATATTTTTTGACGGATTAAATCCAATTTAGTTACTTATTTTTTAAATAAATTTGACGATAATTGTAGTTTGTTTTAGTTTTCCTATAATAAATCTAGATGCGTACCTTGCAACACCAGGTTCAAAAATAGGAAGTTTGAATCAAAATTTTAGGAATATCACTTCTACTTTATGATTCCAAACATCAAAGGTGTTTTTTTTAAATATCAACTTTAAAACTACTTATTACTACTGCAAAACCTAGACTGAAAACGGAAAAGCTTGGAATCCTAAACGGTTACTTGTAATCACACAAACACTTGTCCCGCCTTGGGGCCGAATGAGCATGAAATATTTTAGTGGAAATGCTCCATCCCACAATTAAACACTCCGTATTTTCTCTATCCGGATCTCTCGTCCTGAAAAATAATTCATACGGTTTGAATATATATATATAGTATATTTATTTAAATATACCTCAGATCACGAAACACTTCGTGCTTTTATCGGAAAGTTTACTTCGGTTGCTTTATTCAATGTTACGCAACATTTTTATAGTAGTTTTCATTCCGCTCCAGCAACTTTAAAATATTGCAGTTGCATGCAAGTCGTATCTAAAATTTTCTTTTGCAAAAGCTTAAGCGCTTGTTTTTTATCTGAAATACAGCATGGTGAATGCGAATAATACTCTGGCTGTTGGGACGCAGGTAATGAAAAAACTTCGCTTATGTTAATGTCTTTAAATAAGTCTGAAAATTTCACAGCTTAAACTAAGTCTGTGACAAGCTACAAAAACAGGATCATAGTTAAGAGCCGATAAACCATACGACGGCCTATAACATTGATAAAAATAACGGTTTTTAATGATCGACAGGCCTTTAATATCTCGAATTTATTTATAATAATTGATAATTAATATAGCCATGGCACTGATAGCATAATGTAATATCGATATCATGTCCGGAGCCCTTACAACACATTTTTATAGCTACCCACTTTCGGAATATGAAATAAATGTTTTCGTACGATTATGTCATGCATATGCCTGGTCTGTTGAATTAATCAATTTTATTCCCTTTAACATTATTTGTCAGCATCGTAAGAACAGGTCAAGTTGTCACCAGTTTACTTCAATAAAACCAGGATCTTTAGGCCCAATTCGATATTAATAATAGCTTTACATGAGAGTATATAGAATAATTCGAATTATTTCATCCGATCCTTCTAATCAGTAGGCCGTGCGAGATTCATCTACGGAGCTCTAGCTTTGCGAGATTTTCGTTAAAATCAGGTGTTTAAAGTTCAAGCAAAATTAAATCTTGACCCGATGGCGACGTGGATGGTGGTCCAATCAACTAATAAGTAAATTTGTAACAGCTTGTTAGTCCTTCGACCGCACCTGTTCCATTCATACAGAGTGGTCCAATTTAGACTAGGAGACAAACAAAGGAGTTGCCAGCAAAGGTAGAGGCTATTAAAAACGAGTCCTTATGTATTTATCAATTTGTTAACCACAAAAGATATCAGGCTGAAACTCGGTCTGCATGTTAAGCTTCACAATACCTTCCAGTTCCACGGACCGGGATTTCAATGAGGTTTAATACTTTACTCTGCGAGATATTGAGGGAACTCTTGAACCTCACGGGTTCCCATTTTTTTACTTTATGGAACAAGGAAATGTATTTGTTTTGAGACGAAAACATCGCAGAGTGAAGTACCGAAGCAAATTGTATGAAACGGTCGATTTGCCCAAACGTTTTGAACACTTTGAAGACACACTTTATTATTTAAAAACTATGTAGTTTCACGAAAAGTATCCGATGTTTCCCCAAAGTTGCCTTATAAAAAGAAGCGACTTTTTAAATTTTTCGAACGTCCAGCAAGTTTTTCTAAATGGGTTATCTCTAAGTTCACTAAGCCTGTGAGATCTAACATGTATGGCAAACTGCATACTATCCAATATGTTGTAGTTAATAAATTAAACAATAAGTAGCTGTTCAGAGGAATTGCACTTTTAGAAGCAGCTACCTCCGTTGGTTGCCACTTTCGGACCATAGTGTAACAGACATTTTTGTAATGTTTTTCGGTGTAGAATATGCCCTTAAAGTTTCGCTGATTAAAATTAGCACATCCCTGTATAGCTTGTCGCAGGATTCTATATGCGGAATTAGCCAGCACACAAATTGCCCTGCTTTCGAAGCAACGGGGTGTCAACACTTCCATATCTAAAAGGTCTTCTAATGTACAAGATTCCTAAAAATTCCGAGTGATGCCATATATTTTTTAATGAAACTCCTGTGCTACTATTAATGGTATGTGTTAGAGCCGTCGTAATTCACCACCGTCAAGAATCAGCCCTCCACCTCTGTCGGGTCAATCGTTTTTTGGTTTTTAAAAGTTCCGTTAGTGGGTGAGTAGGTTAAGGGTCATAAGAAGGGTAAGGTCCATATGTGCATAGCGATCGGGTCCTTTGTGTTGATACCACACCCTTTTTTGGTGAAAATAGTAGAGTTCAGTTGTTCGTATGTTTGGAGTGTTTTTGTCTGTCTATTAAAGTAGTAAAGTAATTTTAGCTTTTCATTTCGAACCGGGTTGTGGAGTTAAGACGGGTAGTTTTATCGGACACAACACAGGCATTTGACAAGGTTTGGTATGATGGACTGCTGTACAAAATAAAGAACAACCTACCCGAGTTTTTTTGTCTTGCTGAAGAGTTACCTAAACAACCGCACTTTTCGGGTCAAAGCCAGTGAAGCACATTCTCGAAATTTTTACATCGAATTTGGAGTACCACAGGGCTCGGTCCTAAGACCCAAATTGTACACATCACTACATATGCTGATGATACAGCCTTACTAGTATCAGACGATGATCCGAACAAGGCAACACATACCTACACCTTACAAATAGAAATACATAAGCTCGAAAAATGGCTCTCAAGATGGAGAATTAAAGTCTATGAAACAAAGTCTACACACATCACATTTACACTAAGAAAACCAACTTGCCCCCAATATCTCTAAGTGGGCAACAGATTCCCAGAAAGAACATGTTAAGTTTCTGGGTCTGCACCTCCATCGTCGACTTACTTGGAACAAGCATATTAAAACCAAGAGAACCGAGCTCAACAAAATGTATTGACTAATCGGAAATCGCTCACCGTTATCGCTCGAAAATAAAATACTGACCTACAAAGCAATATTGAAACCAATATGGACATACGGCCTACAACTTAGGGGCTCTGCCTGTCACTCCAACTTGGAAATTCTCCAGCGATTCCAATAGAAAACCCTCCGACTAATTGCCCAAGCAGCGTGGTATGTTAGAAATGATGTCCTACACTCCGACCTGAAAATCCCAACTATTCAGACAGAAATAAAAATACTCTCGCTTAGATATCAAAATCGTCTGAGCTGACACCCAAACCAACTCGCTAGAGATCTACTGAACGACGACATCCCGGTGCGGCTTAAACGATCTTGTCCACTGGACCTGCATGAACGATTCCCGTGATGCGCGCACCCGAACAACTTTATTACCTAAAAACTTAATTAACTGTTTGTTGTTCTGTCATGTTTAACTAACAACTTCATTTGTACTTTAATGTAAACACTTTTGTACATGTGAAAGTCATACATCAAGTTTGCTGAATGTCTGTGGATAGATTGCAAAGAATAAATGGAAAAAAATCTATACAAGTCAAACAATTTTTGTCCCGTTCATAAAATTTTTCTAAAGTAAATCGAGTTTGCTTGTGCGCCTGATGCTTAGAACATAATTTCTTCCAACTTCAAAAGATGCAGAAATAAGACTTATTTATGAAATGAGCAAGATATATATAACAAAACAGCAGTTTAAAAAAGAAACTGACTACGTACACGTTTCTTAAATGTGATTAAGAAATATATTAAAAGGGTTTTTACAGGCCCACTGGGAGATGGGCGGCAATTCGATGTTGATGACTATTACTACTACTACGCCTCCGATTCATCTTACGGTAGCTTAAAACTACATAAGTATTTTATTGAAACGTTCACTACAAATCTTGATTCTTGACAGCTCTAAAACAGCCAACTTTTCTAGACATAAAAGTGGCTGCGCCTCCTAAGGTGGAGTTTTTTTCCCGAGTTCTTGATTTTCTTTCTTCTTGAAGACTTTCACTTCCTTAACACATAAATTTGAAAAGCTGCAAACCTTAGACAATGTGTTTAATTTATTCAGCAGCATTTTATTTTGAAGATATAAAGGGAAATTAATAAAACATTGTAAAGATTAACATATGAAACTCGATGATTTAAGGAATTAAACTGATACTGAGGGGAGTTGTATAATGAAATTAACGTATTAAAAATATATTCTGGAGAAAATTCATTAATGGATCTACATCTCTTTGAGTATATTTGTTATTCTACCAGTTACAACTGCATTTAAATTAACTAAGAACTATTTCTTGTCAATTATGCGTCAACCAAAACTAAAGACTTTAGAAATAATTTCGATAGTCTGCAATATTAGTTTGGATTTGGGATAGAAGAGAAATAATTGAGGATTTTGCAAGTGACCCTCGAAGCAGGGCTAAAAACGATCGTTCTTAGTACGGAAAGGCAAATAATTCATTGCTTGATTATTAAAGTAATTTTTCATACAAACCAGGATAAGGGTGGGGCGGCATTTTCATATTTACTCACGGGCACTGAAGCGACTAGAAGCTGCCCTTGGAAATAACTTTTCAGAAATAGACGCACAATAAAGAAAACATGACTGTTTCAGTCACAGAGAAGTTCTTGTTTTGTCTCTGCTCAGTATCCTGACGTGCGCTTACACTGTACGTAGTTAATAGCAGAGATTAGTAGACTAATCTCTGGTAATAGCCAGTTAATTTTAACTAAATTGAAATAAGTTTTTAATTTGCATAGTCAACATTTTATAAGTTACATTATTCATTCATATTATGCAGGTCATATTTATAACTTTTCACTTATACAGGGTGTTCCACCGGGAACCACCGCGATCGATATATGGCAAACTATAATTAGGGGAGATTTGAAAATTGGACAGTATACCGAAGTCATGGGGGACAAGCGATCTAAAATATTTTTAAGATCAGCACACATTGCCACCATGGTGACACATTTGCCATTCGATATTCGCAAAAACAGACGCCATTAGCCTGTGCTGTTAAATCGATTATAGACAATTTCAAGAATTTTGGATCCGTCACGGCAATCGTGCATAGAAATAATCCTTTCGTTAAATTTTCTATAACTGGATTTTACGCATTAAGTTAATGATTAAGTTTAAGAATAAAATTACGACGTTGGGTAAACTCGCGCTAACAGTCACTGGATTTAAAATACGGCGCGGCAAAATAACCATATAAAAACATTAAATTGACAATATTTCGAAAACTAAACACTTTTGGAATAGACAACCTTACACAAACCTACCCTTATTTTTAATTTTGTATATTTTCCTGACTGTACTCTAAATCATTCCAATGTATTCCTGGGTTTCAGTCAATTTTATTGTTTATTATTTAAAATGTTACAAATACGTTTCGTTGTCGTGTCTCCACTTGTTTGTCTAAAATATCCATTTTACATTTATTATCAATTCAATTAAAAAAAACTTTCACAAAATTAACATATTAAAATTCAAATCACACACATATTAAAAAGTACAATTTGGGACCTTGGTTCTCAGGTGATGAGTCGGGATAAACATGTTCGGGAAAAGACTAGAATCTATTGTTTAGAGATCTAAATTTGACTTACATGTTTAGATGTTTCTTCCTTTACATTTGGTTGGACATTGAATTACCTATTTTATTCGATATCGAGCGAGTGCCCGAAAAAGTGCTTATTTTTAATACTAAAATAAAAATATCAAAATTGGAGGTTTCCATTTGAAAAAAAAATATTTTTAGTGAATTTTTGAATTTCATTTTGAAACTTTTTTAACACTGTATTAATGGTTGCTTTTGTCCAAAATTCCAGTTTGAAATGTTTCGTTGTTGGTGATCGAATAACTAAAATAATTCAACATAAAAAAGAATTTAAAAAATACCCGGTTGGTCCTCACAAATAATTGTTCCTCTAAAATTTTTTTCTTTATTATTTGACCTCGAAGGCGGCAACAAAAATTTGTGTCCTGCAAATAACCTCTCAATACTAACTTGAGTTGCCGGTACGCTTAACAATACTTGAGCAAGCATGTATAACTCGGGATTAAGCTCATTCTTTTTCTTCCAGAAATCAAAAATCGTTTCATTTTTCGGTAAGCGTATGCGGCTTTGTTCCACTTGATAGGAATTTAAAATATTTTCAATTTTTAAGGGTTACAAATGAACCTTGTGAATGAAAATTCGTGCTGATTAATTCCTTTAAAAAATGTTTGCTCTGAATCTTTCTCTCAACAAGGCTTCCATTTCATCGCTTGATGAAGAACTAGATGACTCCGTTTCCATATCGTGTTGGTCAGGATCAGATTTAGAATTAGAAGAATTGCACTCTTTTAAGAACATCAGTCTATTCCATAACGACTTTAAATGTGCTTTTGCTCTTTCTACTTGATTGTCGGCTAAAACTATCTTATACCAAAAAATTGTTATTTTGTGATTTATACAATATCTTGTCATTTGGGACAACTACCCGCAAAAAATAGCGCTTATATTTTCTCCATTTGACGGCGTCGCGGAGCCGACTATTAAAACGATTGTAAGAACTAACTAAAAGAAGTTCCCACTCTTTGTTAGCACATTAACAGTGACACTGCGGATCAGCTAGAACATAGAAACGTATTTTTATATTCATTTGCAGGAGGGTAAATGATTATTTTCATTTGTTTGAAAAATTTACAGTAATTTCTTTCAAATGCTACAAGCAGAACCGAAAAAAAACTGAAATAAAATATTTCGGTTCCGGTTCAGCACCTAACAATGTGTTAATATAAAATATGGGTTCAGTTTCCGTTCCGGTCCAAATAAGAAACGGTCCCGTTCCGGTTTTGGGTCCATATCGGTACCGGTCCGGGTCCCTGCCTTCAATGTCTTCAATCTCAATTAAATCCCACTGGTTTTTTGAAAAGCTAACCCTGAAAAAACTAGTGTCACATTTTGTTTGAACCAGAGGATTGAAATAATAACACACCATCAATCTACATATAGACCAGCTACAAGCTTTACTTTCCTAAACCAAATTGAAAAAGTTCTATCGTTTTTAGCAGTGTGATTACGCACTTTGAAATGTTCATGTAGGTATCAAGTAAGATGTTCCTGGGAGAGCGCCCAGTCAACTAATAGTCATATTTACATTTAGCATTAAAAGAAATTGAAACTATTTTTTTATTATATTTGGAACAGTCATAACATCAGCATCAAGCAATTCAACACAAATTTAAAAAGTTAGTTTCCTAATTAAAAAATGCATATCACAAATGGGGGAACTCCGATACCATAATTTGTATCAGTTTCTTTGAAGGTATGATAATATGCTATCGAAACTGATCCATGTCTTGGTGCAGAGCCAAAAAAAATACATTAAAGAAGGGCTATCAACACAAACGTTGATCAATAATATAATATAGCAGTAATATACGGTGTGATGAAATCAGCCTACAAAACTGAAATGACTGAAATGATTCACGAATCACTGATCGAAATTCTAATAAAAACATAATTTCTACTTGAATATACAAATGTTTGAAATGCTCTTCTCTTGATGGCTTAAAGGTTTACAAGACCCGTTGTGAATTTATCAATCTTAGAAATAACGTCAGCGTTTATTTCGATATAGACAAAACTAGGTTTCAGAACTCGATCAAAATCTAATAAATCGATTTAGCCCCAAATCGATCAGTTTAATCGCCATGTAACACGAGTGCTTTTTTGTTGGAAAACCCCATATTTTTGTATCACATTGAAACCTACAATACCTTCCAGACATTAAATAAATCTAAGCTCCTATTTTCAACAACCCTAAGTTCGAAAAGTGAAGTAGATTTTCAAAATGTAATTATCTTATTTTCGCTCAAGTTTCGCAATTTCCTCCAGTTTTAAGTTTCAAGAAAAGCATCTGCCATTACAGTTTGGAAGGCTAATTTCGTTACACTCTCTATAGTAGGTACTATGTATAGTGTCTAAAATGAATACAGCAAAATTAAATATTATGGCCATCAATACGAAATTATATACACAGAATATAAAATACAATTAAAAAAGTGGACAAAATATACTATAAAATTAGTTGAGACTGTTTTTTGGTTGTTTTACAGTATATTGTGTGCTTAAACAATCATACACGGTGCTATTTTAATAAAATTGTTCATAATGCTATACATTTGTTTGGTTCAAGCACCGACTTCGGAGAATGGTCGAAAAAGTTGCCCAAAACGGTTTTCAACAATCAGCACCTTGTCAATGGTCGTAATATAGCTTTCAGGCCTTCGATGCAGATCAGGGCGCGTTCTGGATCTTTTGCGATTGCCAGAAAGCAAAATTATTAAATGCTTCGCTTACAGTCATTCACAAATCAACCTGAACGCATTCTGGGTTTTGTCTCAATGCGAATGCGGCACCCAAGCAAAATATCCAAGCCCTAATCTGAAAACATATTTTCATTTTTTACTTACTTATATTAAACTAAAAAAAATTATAACATTAATTCTACCAATCATATTTTTTCGTACTCTTGGCAAGCGCCCTGTTTAACACTAAACTGCCTAAAAGAGATACTTCGACAATTGGCAGAACGCGTTTTGGACGACTTTTTCGACATCGATGTTTGATCTTAACATATTCAGTACAATAAGAATCTCGTAAAACATTTTTTTCAAAGATTTGAACTTATTTCCCAAACGTTAACACTTTAAAAGTTGATTTTTAAATTAATTATCAATTTTGATTATCAGGTCCAACTACTTCTAATAAAATTTAACAATTTTTGTCTAGGAAACTATACTCGTCGATTCAAACAAAACAAGTTGTATGAGAAATAAAAACATTGATAATAAACCTGTTGCGATAAAAACATATGTGATAAGCTTGGCCTTACAAACAAACAAACAAATATCTCAAATATCTAAAGGGCTCAATTAAAAACACGCAATAAAATGTAAATGTACAGATTAAAATTAAACAAGGTAAACACGTAGTTCACATGGCAAATAAAAAACAATAAAGTGCGGTTCTGATTTAGTTGTTTTTGTTATGAACTAATACGTTATTAAAATTCCTAAAATTTAAGCAGTTGTATTGATCGCTGGGGTTACATCCATGTTAACAGATTGAATCAGTCCAGCATTCGCATTGCAGTCTGCAGGTGAAACTAAAGGCATCGATGATGCGCTTTGAAAACTAATTTCCTCTAGATCCCGTTGAAGCTTTGCTAGTGGGGGGCATTGCTGGACTACGGATTGTATACTGTGTAGAACCTGATAAAACGAAAAACAGGACATATATATTTTCATATACACGGTACAGGGTACATTAGGAATGCTTTGCTAGTTTTAGATAGTTTGCTACGATTTGCGCCTGTTATAACTTTGCTTTATCTTACCTCTAAAGCTCTGTCTATGGCATCGTATTGTCGCTTAGCTTCAGTTACAGCGTCTTTAAGGCTTTCTGTTAAAACTTGCTTTCCGGCATGAAACTCTTGCTTCAATTCGTTAAGACGTTTTTCTTTTTCCAGCAACCTTTCCTTTAGATTTGGAAGCTAGAAATATTAACCAATGATATTTATAATGTTACGAGGATGGTGGATTTTTAGGACAACTGTTCGAGGAAAACAACTGCTTTTCTTGGATAAAATTTCGGCTATATCGTGCCATCATCAGAGATCTGGAAGGGAACAGAGTTCCGTAACAAGGGGTTACTTGCAACCTCAGATTTTAATGTTTTTGCTTGAAACAATCTACAATCCTGCACCGGTGTAAATTGAGTTTATAACTATCTTAGATAAAATCGCCTTTCGGGGATCGGTATGTCGCTTGGTGTTTCTAATAAACTTCGTAGTTAAATGTTCAACTTGGTGGAAATTGTTGTTCTGTTGTATCAATGACAATACCTCCTGCAGAGTCCAGCAGTCATCGACAATCGATCGAAAAATCTTGAGGTCGTCGCCGAACAACAGCACACTACTGGAATTTTTTTCCGCTATACCATTAATAAATATTGCAAAGAAGAGTGGGGTCAGGTTACTAGATAGTAACCACACACACACACACACACACACACACACACAAAATTGTGGAGTTATTATCACTCATGTCTGGGAATGAAATGGATTTGTGACCATTCATCTCGACATATTGCCGCCGATCATAAAGATAAGACTTAAAATAAGCAACAAGTGCCTAGTGCTAAAGGCTAAAGCATAGCTGGCTCAGTTTTCGAAGTAAAATTGAGATCTATTCAAAACTAAATTTTTGATATTAAAAATTCTCTAGTCTGTTCTCTACAAAATTCTAATCATTTTTTATGTGGCATAAGGTATGCCACAAAAATAAAGGGTTTTAACGTCAAGTTTTTACCCAACTTAATTTGACCATTTCTTTGTTTCAATGTTTGGCAAATTCAACCATGGAGAGGTACACAATTGAGCAGCGCGTTAAGATTGTTGAAGCCTTTTACGAAAATGGGCGTTCAAATCAAAATGCATGCATTCGTGCAATTCGTAATTTTTTTGGTCACCATAATCGACCAAATGTGTCCACAATCAGCAGAATTGTGCACAAATTTCAGCAAACCGGGTTTGTAGGAAATGTGAAAAACACCTGTGCATGCTCACCCAGTTTGTTCTGCGGAAAACATTGCTGTTCTTTGCGATAATTTGGCAGAAGAGCCGTCAACCTCGACTCGTCGTCGTGCACAAGTGAACATATCACGAACACCACTGATGCGAATTTTGGATAAAGATTTGAATTTACACGCTTGCAAGGTTCAATTGATTCAAGATCTGAAGCCTACTGACCATTTCAAGCGTCGTCAACACGCCGAATGGTTGATTGAACAGACAGAAGTTAATGGTGACTTCACAAAGAAAATCATCTTCAGCGACGAGGCACACTTTTACCTCAGTGGATTCGTTAACAAGCAGAATTGCCGCATTTGGGCAAATGAGAATCCACGAGTGATTGTTGAAAGCCGATGCATCCAGAAAGAGTGACTGTTTGGTTCGGTTTATGGGCTGGCGGCGTCATCGGGCCGTATTTCTTCGAAAATGAGGTCGCCCAAGCAGTTACCGTGAATGGTGTTCGCTATCGCGAGATGATAACGGACTTTTTGTGGCCAGAAATTGAGGATATGGACCTGGACGATATGTGGTTCCAACAGGATGGTGCCACTTGCCACACAGCCAACGAAACAATGGCTCTTTTGCGCGAGAAATTCAATGGCCGTGTTCTGTCACGTAGTGGCGATGTTAATTGGCCACCTCGATCATGTGATTTGACACCGTTGGACTTTTTTCTTTAGGGGATATTTAAAAGAAAAAGTGTACGTTAATGAGCCAAGAACAATTCAAGAGCTAAGGGATGAGCTAATTCGGCACATTAATCTTATGTTATGACAATTATGTCTCAGTGTCATTGAACATATGGACCATCGGATAGAGGCATGCCACCGAAGCCGTAGCGAGCATTTGGCCGGTATTTTGTCTCACACATAATTATCATAGATCCTTCTTCAGAAGATCATAATAAAAAATATTGAGATAATTCTCTGAAATGTTTTGTTTTATTTACAATTAACATCGTGCGTTTAGGTTGGACCACCCTTTACTTATCTTTGGCGGTTTGCGGAGAATTGGCGTCTGGAAATCAAACAACCAAATGTTTGTTATACATCTTTATACTAATATCTATACTAATAACAAATAACCAGATGGCACATCTAACAGAAATGCAGCCGATAGAAAGTATAATTTATTTAGGGCACGGTGACAACGCCCGAACACAGTAAGAACTGTGTGAGATATTAATAACAAAAATGCAGATCGTACAATTAATCAAACCACTGTAAGCAGAATTGGCAAGAAATTTCTGGTGAAAATTCTGGTATGTCAGGTCATAAACGACATCGCCAAAATAGGCCGTTCCAAAATAAAAAAAGAGATATCACACAAAATTTAGTGCAGGAACTTAACGAAGATGATCCTGATCGCCCTCTTCAATGTGGTGAAACTCTTTCAACATTATGCGACCGCAACTTACGGTTTCCTCGGCAAAACCTTTTCTCAGACGAGGCAACATTCTGTGTAAATGGCACTGTTAATCGCCAAAACTGCAGGTACTGATGTCAAGACAATCCTCATTGGATGACGAGATTATTTAGATGATTGATTTCCTGGATCTTGGAATGGAAGACAGGGACCAATAGAGTTGTCTCCGAGGTCACCTGATCTCCCTCCTTTGGATTACTTTTTATGGGATTATTTAAAATCGAAGATTTATGTAAATCGGCCGCAAAACATCGAAGACTTAAAAATTAACATTAGGCGGGAAATTAGGAATATTGATTGCCAGAAACGCACTCAAGATGAGTTTGTATATAAGCTTCGGAATTGTCAAGAAACTAACGGATATCAATTTGAGCACTTAATTTAACTCTTTTAGTCTTAATTTTAATTAGTTTGTAATATCCCAAATGTATATTTGGGTGGCAATTTTGGTTTTCAGATGCCAATTTCCCGAAAAACGTTAAAAACAAGTATTGTGTATGAATAAAATTACGATGCGAAAATGCGCAATTAAAAACAAAAATCGCCGGGTCCGAGCGATTTTTAGTCCGAGTTAATTTAGCTTCCACCCGCTTGTCGGGAAATGCTCGATTTTAAAGATGAATTAAAAATGAATGCCTTAGAAAAGCGAAAGCACAATCCATCCGGTCTTCCTACAGACATTTAAGAGTGAAATGAGAGCTATTTCGCATTCACCGTTTTGACAAAAATATTGCAAATAGGTTGTTGTGTAGATAGACTTTAATAAATTTATTTCGTGTCGATAAAGGCTTTGCAAATAACTGATGCTTGTCAAAAAAGATTTTTGTTTTCAGTTTTTACAAATAAAATGTTTTGAATGGCGCGGGGTACATTTGTATCCTACGTGGGAATTCGCGCACACTGTTGCACACAAATGAGTTGCTACCCAAATTATTTAGGCCTTTACATTCTAGCATGTTTGCTTTTTGAAAAAACCATACTATTGTATCCTATACTCCTAGTAAAGGCAAAGCAGTTATTTTACTAACTACCGAACACCATGATGATCTTGTTGCAGATGAATCATATAATAATAAACCGCACATTATACTTCATTATAACCACACAGAGGGTGTCGTAGACACCACAGATACAATAGTGCAGCAATATTCTTCTCGCAGAATTTGCAATAGTTGACCAATTATTAGATATTGCATTCCTAAACGCATATATTTTATGGAGCATCAAATATCCGAAAAAGTCTAAAACCAAGGACGACCGTCGGTATTTTTTACTTCAGTTAGCAGAAGCTCTGGTAAAAGATAATATTATACGGATATATAATCGCCCAGGACGATTGAACAACACGCTAAAGCAGTATATGCGGGATGTTGTTCCAGACTTGGCATCGGCTCCAGTTGAAAGACCAAGAGAAAGAGTTGCAAGTGGACTTTGTTATCTGTGTACACGAAATAAAGACCTCAAAGCTAGACAATTTTGCAAGGGCAAGGAAAATTTAAAAAGGCAATTTGCATGGAGTGTCAAAACTTTGTATGCTCAGAACACCATGTGAAAGAAGTAAAGTGTATTAAATGCAAAGACGATTAGTAAAAAAATCTCAACTTCTGGTATTGTTATTGATTTTTTTAATTAATTTTACTATGTTTAATTTTATTTTATGCATCAATACTCCTTAGTTAATTAAAAACAAGTTTATGTATCAGAGGTATCATTTTCGTCATGGGGTACAAATGTACCCCACGTGGGGCTCTACGTAATTTTTCTGACGTGGGCAGACCAAGGTTAGATTGCTTCAAGTCACCAAACTTAAGAAAATTTCTGATTATGTGACTATCATTGAATAACGTATTTTGTTGGATCTTATTTCAAATGAGTGTAAAATTTTCAGCAGATACCAACTTAAAGTTTTTCTCTATACTGCAAGTTATTTATTTTTATATACAGGTTGTCCTTGAAATGAAATAAGACGATCTAGGCAAAATTACCAATATCAAATGTTACTTCATTTTGCCGCTACAGGGCACCAAATTTCTCAAATTAATATTGTTTTTTCCAAAAACTTGCTATATAAATTGACGTGCTTTGACGGAAGCGTGATCTTTTTTTAATGCGTGAAAATATAAAAAATGCCGCTTGGTTCGTTAACAATTGTTCGTAGTTTTGTTACCCCCAGTACAAATAATTTTAGTTTTTTCTGCTACTAGCTGACTTTTTTCTGAAACTTTTTTTCTCTACAAATAATTATTTACGATACCTTAGAATTCAGATTTTTTAATATTTACAACAACAAAAACATGGAAACTTATTTTAACAAATGTTCAAAATGTTGACCGTTTCCCCCAACACATAAATTATTTCTTAAAAAAAATTAAACTGTACCTTGAGCATGGGGTCGGGCTTGTTTTTAAAATAATCTGCAGCATTGAAAATTCGTTTTAGTAACTCGGCTTCTGTAGCGACGTGCAAAGCATACAATTTTGATTTAAGAGAACCCCATAGAAAAAATATAGCGCCGTTAAATCGGGTGATCTTGCTGGCCCATTTATGGAGGCATCGTTGCCGCATCCGATCCTACATGGATCCGGACATTAGGATGTGTTTTATTTAAAATAGCGTCCACGATTAGCATTAATTGGATTCAAACTCTCCGTCTCTCTAAGTTGTCCTTCAATATTCGCGAATGTTTAATGGCTTGAAATTCTTCGGTCTGAAAATTTGTTACTACAAACTTTGACTCTCATACGTCGATTTCCTTCACATAATCCATCTTCTAGAAGCATGTCAACATTCTCAGCGATAGAATAATGTTCCATTTCAGAGAAACAAAAAATAATAAGTTTACGGTAAACTCCGGTTCAATTTCGCTCAACGCCAAAAACAGTTAAAACTATCGGTTTGTCAAATGTACGAAATAATTTGTTTAAGTTAAGTAAAGTATTGATTCTAAGGAACAATACAATACATTTGCAAACAAAATCGAATTTGTATAATTTTTTCACAAGAATGATGATCTGCAAGGTATAGTAGATAATTTTTTTGTACAGAAACTGTATGTCTGACACAAATTTTACAAGAGGCAAAAAAGCTTAAAAAAATCAGCTAGTAGCAGAAAAAACTAACATTATTTGTACAGGGGGTGGCAAAATACAAACATTTATTAACGAACCAAGCATCATTTTTAATATTTCCACACATTAAAAAAAGATCGCGCTTACTACAAAACTCATCAAATTATGCAGGAATTTGATTTGGAATTGATTCCAAAACTAGTGAAAATCGATATAGGCGTTTAGAAATTATTTGTAAAAAACGATATTTATTTGAGAACTTTGGCGCCCTGTAGCGGCAAAATCAAGTAATACTGGATATAGATCGGATGATTTGCTTACATCGTCTTATTTTCGGGTAAGGAATTTGTGGTTAAGCATTGTACAGTCATTTCAGGGACACCCTGTATAAGTAACATCAAATTACAGGTTAAAATTTATTTAGAATACGTACCTCATTTTCGTACACTGCTACTCTAGCAAGAATTTCAGCAGAAGGGATTTCTCCGGTTTTCTGAAATTTCTCGAGTTCATGTTCCACTTCCTCCTCTTTAACTCTCATATCTAGTTCGGCCTTTGAAAGAGCCGTTGAAAGGTCGCAGACATCTTGATTCAACTTCTAATAAAAACAATTCAAAAAATACTTCTAAGTAAAAGGTCGCAACTTTTTTTATAGCATTTTGTACCAATACCTTACCTCAACTTGTTCTCTTTGCTTGTTTAATTCTGTTTTTACACCATCCATTTCATTGTTTTTCCTGCTGAGCTGGTTCATTAATTCTTTTACTTCGGTTTTCAATCTAGCCCCCAGTACTTCCCAATCTTTCAATTGCTTAACAACCAACTTGTTGGTCTCTTTTTGCTTGTCTACTTGTTCCGTTAAGTTGTCTCTTTGATCTATTCCACATAAATATTTTACGCAACGTGTCAAGAGTCTGGTTTTCTACATACCTTGAAGCTCACTCATACAATCCTCATTTTCAATTTGAATTATGCGTATCACTTTGAGTAACCTTGTAATAACATTATCAACCTCGATAACTTGGTCCACAAGTGAAATTGGAGGAAACATTTCGCCTGCAAATATCAGTGATTTATGTATCTACTTGAAATTAGCAAATTAACCAATTTAAATTTTTGTAAGGATTAAAACATACTTAATGAAAATATATCACTCGTAAAGGATGTAGTTAAACTTGTTGGTTCTGAATGCTGTCTACTGAAGTAAATATTTGAAACATCCTTGAGACTTTCGCTATGAGTAAGTCTTGAGCTTAGCATGCTACCGTGTCCAGACGAGATCATATTATGGGAATGGCCTAAAATAAAAATTCGAAGAATTTACAGTAACAAATTTCAAATATTTAGATTTGTTGTTTTTGTTAAACAAGTTGTAAACTTGAAAAGATTACTATTGATTTCTAGATGAAAATACCTACCATCCGGAACCACAACATCCTCCAAAACGTGTTCCATCATAAGACAAGGTTCTGTTTCTGAATCGAGCATCTCATTTGAACTACTTCGATCGCACAAACTATTCTTTCTGCTAATATCTCGACCAGAAGCAGCATTCTTTATGGCATTTATTACAGCAGAAACAAACGAAGATCCTAAGTATAAACAATATTTCTAGCTTCACCTTCTTCTCTCCACACCTGTGCAGTTACATACCTTTTCCTGATGGTGATGGCTTTTGATCAATAAACAATTTCGACTTTTCCGGTGTAGACTCTACACTACTGCTGGTATTATAAGCTTCATTGTGGTAAATAACATCCTAAAAAAGACAATTAAGCATGAAATACAAAAGGAAATATGACAAAGAAGTAAAAGCAAAAAATAAGTTAAATCGATATACATTATTTATATCAATCTTAAATTGTGGATGTGGCACATGTGACCGAAAGGCAGATAACGAGGTGCTCTTGTGTTTCAATTCGCAGAAAATTAACTAACAAGTGCTTTTCAAAAATGTTGTGATGGAAATATAATATATTTTTTTTATATGCCAAGTCTCTCGGTAAAAAGTCATATTAAGTTTTGATAAGTTTTAATAATTTAACAATTTCAAACATCTAGAAATACGTTAAAATGTGCCTAAAAATATATTATTGTAGAGATCGGACTGATGTAAGCTCACATCAGTCCAGTAAGTTTTCGAGTTAAAATTCTTTGAGGATTGAGTTCAATTGTGCTTCGGAAACCTCAGGCAGAAATTCTGTTCTACAACTGCCCAAAACTCGGAAAAACTGCCCCAATTTCAAGCAATGACTACCAAAGTCACACGTTTTCAAAGTACAGGTGTTTGGTAAGTCGATGCATTTCTTGCTGGATCTTGATGTAATCTCGTTTTAGCATATATTTTCTTAATTTACCATACTAATAAAATGATTGGTTTTCGATAGAAGCCTTGTAGAAGAATTTCATTAGCAAATTAAACGTATTAATACTACGGACACAGCTTGAAATATTTTAATAGACTTGACTTGATAACGTAGATCCTTGTATTGCAAAAAAGTATCATCACTAACATCTATCCATGGTAACACCGGTCTTAGGATCATCTTTAGACTATTTTTATATTTAAAAAAGTAGATCATTTTATCTGAAAGTTAAAAATTATTTACCTTATATTTAGTCCTGAATTTGTATGTTTTTATTACACCATGTAGATCGAAAACTAAGAGTTTTGTGAATAAATAAACAAATAAATATACAGATATCCTCTTTATTTCATAATTACGGTATACTAAAAAAATATAGGCAACGAAAATTATTTGTGAAAAAGTCTGCTACAAGAAATACTAACTTCGGCTTGCCAAACACCCTGAATAATAATATAAAGGGTCAATTGTATCAGAATAACTGGTGACCATGGACCATGAGCTCTATTCTTAATCTCATTGCGTCACCATTGTCATGATAAACTCAGTTCTCATTTGTATTTTTTTCGAATTAAGCGGGGCACACAGTATAGAATGCAGATCTACAAGGCACGACAAGCACCCACGTCAGCGACTTACAAAAATAGGGATTGCCATGCGTCGGGATATTCCAATCCTAGGTGCAAAGGTCGTCCCACCTAACAGCGGACTTAGGTTCGAAAGGAAATTTAAGGTGGAAATCCCAACAAAAGAAAGTTGGAATACTAGGACAGTGACTGCCCGAAGGGGGGTGCAATGTTGATACACCGACGGCTCACGGGCGCCCAATACGGGATGGTCTGGGGTAAGCGTGTACCGGCAAGACGCCAACAGGGGAGCGTCCTTTTCGCTGGGAAGCTGGATGACAGTGTTTCAGGCGGAATTATATGCAATCCTCGAGGTTGCCATAGATAGGGAAGTTACAGAAGGACTAGAGGGAGTGATCGAGATCTACTTCGACAGACAGGCTGCCCTCAAGGCACTCCAAGTGTTAAGATGGGCAGCAGACTGATCCAGGATTGCTGGGATGCCCTGAACAAAGTGGCAGAACAGAAACAAGTAAGCCTGGTGTGGATTTCGGCGTACATGGCGTTCATGGGAAACGAGCGGGCCGATGCATTGGCAAGGCTCGGATCTTCTGATAACGCCCCATAACTGCCGAACCGATAGGGTTAAGTAACAACAATAGCAAGCTCTAAATGACTGGGCTCTTACAGGCACCATAGAGATGTGGAGAAAGGCGGAAGGGTGTAGACAGACAACCCAAAGAGCTGATTGGGATCCCAAGTAACGATAAGGTAACAACCAAATGGTTGATGTTAAGGAGTAGCTGGGTCCTGAGAACTCTGCTTCGGGTCATGGCAGACCACTGTGGTCTAAACAGACACCTACACCTAGGAAAGACTAGGAATTGGTGATAGCCCCGTATGGCCACAATGTGGATTGGCGGAGGAAACATCATGCCACCTATTAGGAGCCTGCCATCATTGGTCGTCTACTAGGAGGCGCCTCCTTGGGGCCTCCATACTCTCCCGCATCGCTTTGTCTTCCTTGGAGTAGAGACGGATCCTTGCCTTTGTCAGGGAGACCGGACGCCTGGGTGGCGAAGATCAGGGGTGGTAAGGTGGGGATGGATGGCGGTGGAATGGCGAAAATATATAGGGTACTTTTAGTTATCTGTTGCGGAGGATCAAAAATGATGATTCGCAAACCAGCCGCAATGCACATTAGTACAAGCAGCCCATGTTGTTACATACAAAATAAACTACCTAACTATTAAGTTAACGGTTCAACCTTACTTAAATAAGTACGTTATTTTTGTGCCTTTCAGATTAGAAAAATAGCCTTGCAGTGCTGAAGCTAGTTCACATCTGGCAAACCGAATAAGATAAAATTGTTTTAATAGTATTTTTTCACAACTAATCGATTTAAATTCCATTAAAACGGGCCATATTTTCGGTTAGTTCGGAATGAGAATGGATCTAGCGTGTCTATATTTAAAATCCCGCTTTATTTCTAACGTCTTTTTGATAAACATGGTATAACATTTGGAGCTATTTGAGTTTTCTCGGTAAAGAGTCTTTGGGCCAAAAATGTACTTTTTATATATGGTTCTTAAGCGCAATGTATAGTTTTAGACCTGCACTTGAGAGTTACTTTAATTGATTTATAATGAGAAAGATAACGACAGTTAAAAATCAAAACTGCTCCAAATGAACAATCAGCCTCCGCAGAACATTCAAGCCCTCAGATCTGTGAGCCTGAATTTCTGTAGGACAAGAAAAACGTTTCTTAGAAACTTCTTATATACATTTTTTAGGTTCTATCCAAACCCGAGATATTGCCAACTTGTTCTTTGACACCCGGTTCATTTATACAGGCTGAAGTGCTGAAGCTATATTTGGCGAAAGTGTATTAAAATGTTCAACAGTGCCTTTTAATTGCTCACGATTTTATTTCGTTCGTCCACGATTTAAAGGTATCGGCTAGACTACAAGCTGATTTAGATTCGGTGATACTACAGGTATGCAATTTACTTACATCGAGTTCTTGTTCAGAAATACTGTAAGCAGTTATGAGTTCTTCGGCCAGGATGTTGAGCCGTTCAATTAAAGATGCCAAGGCAACAGATGCCCCTGATACTGAGCTACCTTGATGTACAAGGAGTTCTCGACTCTTCACCTCTAGATTTCCAATTCGCGCTTGCAAACTTAAATTTTCCAGGCGTCGTTGCTCACATAATCGAGAGAGCTGCTTGCATTCTTCATTGCGTTCATTCAAATCCTTATCCTTTTGAGCAATCATTTTCTACAAAAGAAAATATATTGTGTTGTAAAAACATTTGCTTTGTCGTCGTAAATCGTAACTACCTACTTCGAATTTTTTGATTTCGTTCTCAGATTCCTTCAGAGAATCAGCTAATGTAGTTTTCTCGGCTTGCATAAAATCTTGAAGTTCCAGGCTTTCAGCTAAAGCATCTTGATTTTGTTGGAGTAAAGCTTTTTGTGCAGCAAGACTTTTGTCTAAAATAGAAAGTTAGTTGGATTATTAAATAACAAGTAATTTAGTCAATCGTTGTTGAATGTACATACAGAGAAGAGGTGTTGAAAAAGTGATTATTCGTCACTTCATGAGTGCCGAAGTCACGATACCAAGTCGAAAGCGATTTAGTTTCTTTGAAAAGTTTTATTATTTTAAGTATTCGTATCACACTCGCAGTCCATTGATTACTTTGAATTACGTGTGAAGTGAGGCTGAAAATAGAGCAGCTTTTAAGAATTAACTGTTTCTCGAAATAAAATATGATCCTTTATGCAAATATCGACAAAACTAAATCAGAAAATATATTTCCCATTTAAGAGGTGCACGTGGTTGTGCAAGGAATGCAACTCAATGCACTTAATTGTAAATCAAGCTGTCAATAGGCTTTACTGTATGTTGTTACGAAAACACTTTTCTTGCGACGGTGGAAAAGCAAGCCAATCGACTCAATGATGTTTAAAAAGTTCTGAGTTTCTATATTACATTTCTGAAAAGGAATTCGCTTTTCATATAAAAAAAACCCAAATTATCAATTCGTAAGAAAATTCATAAAGAAATTCGGTCTTTCTAAAACTCTAAATTTGAGGAGAAATCCCAAATAAAATGTTTTGTAGCACTTATTCAATAAGTGGACTCTTATCTTTATAATGAACTAGTATAGTAAAAAAAAACACGTATTTAGCAACCGATCCCAATCTCCTTGTAAACCCACGTACATATTTTAAATTGGACATTAATGTTCGGTCATAAATTTGTTGATATTTGGAGGAAAAAAAGCATATTTTCTGCAGAAAAAGTCATCTCTTTTCAGAAAAACTCACACCTCACTTCGTTTGGCTGCTAAAAACGATATCACTCTTCCTCGATATAAAATAGTATAGAATTTTAAATAGTTTTTTTGCGTTTCGTACTTTTGCTTTGGATTTCGCATTTTCTAAGTCATGCGGCTTCAAAGGCCAAATCGCTTGACTAATAAGCATCCACTCATCGTACTGAGAGTATAACAATTACAAAAGATCACTTATTTCCTTATGATGATGATTTCCTTATTTTCTTATGATGCATACCGATCAAACATGCATTATGCATTATCCCTAAAAACTAAACTAGATTGTTTCATTGTACTCACTTAAATCTATTTGGAAGGAACGACAATAATTATTCAGTCTGGTAATCTCTTCTTCCTGTTGAATTATTACTTGACTTACATTCTGAAACCGATTTTCCAAAACTAGTAAACTATCACTCGATGCAGACGGTTCTGAAAAATAATTGACGCATTGAAAAACCTACAAAACTAATTTGATAATTATCGGTGCTTGACCATTTTGCTTTTACCATTAATGAATGTTTTATTCGACTAATATTTACAATAAGTGAAAAAATAAATGGCAAACCTTGACTTTCACTCTCTCCAGCTTGTCCCAGTATAGATAAGACCCGTTGAGAATTATTATTCAACTCTTCCCTCAATCCCTCTTTTTGCAATGTTTCCTCTTTTAACTTAACTTCAGTCTCTTTAAGTTTTTCAGTCTGGTCCTTGTGCTCTTTTAACAGTAACTCATATTTATCAGTAAGACATTTCAGATCTTCTTTTAACTTATCCATTTCTTTGATGCCTATATCCACTTGAACGTCTTTCGAACACTTTTCTCGTTCTTCTGGACTTTTAGTTGATACCAACGATCCCGCCAAAGCTTGCTCAATATCCGACATGGTCAAGGCCGTTTGAATATTCATTTCGTGGTAGATTTTCGTTTTTACTTTTGGCTTTGAAACATACAGCGAGCTAAACATTTTGGAGGTAGTATCCTTTGAGCCTTTTTTAACCATTGACTGGTGCGTTGATTTTCTCTCTTCTTTTGCGCCTTCTGAGGCTTTGTCCTTTTCCTTCTTTCGCCTCGGTAAAGTAGCGTATTTCTCAATAGTTTTGCTTTCTACATGTGATAATCTGGACTGTTGGTCCAAATTTCCTCTCAGAGATCTCCCCATTGACGTAGGCGGTTTGTTTGAGGTCCATCTACTGTCCTCCACCGGAGTGGCTTGAGTTGAAGATCTTGTCGTATTTCCTTGAGTGGAGCGAGCTGAAGGTTTTCTGGTGGCGGTTTTAGCAAGATCCAGGTGGTTTGGTACTGGCTTATTTCGATTAGCAGAACTTGTTCTTGGCGGGACTGCTTGCCTAGTTTGCAATCTGTAACAAGAAAAGGAACCTACGTTAGTATAGAAGCCAGAATTGGGAGATGTGTAAAAACCTCTCAATGGATTTCAGTCTTGTAGCGGAGTTTATGGCATTTCGGGCTGGCGTAATAGGCGGTTTACACCGCGACCGTTCCTTGACTACACTTGAAACATCTTTTTTCCTGTCAGAAGTCGCGGCTGTCTTTTTCTTCACAGTTACCGAATTGTTGCGTCTACAGCGACTTTGTGAACCACTTAAGGACGAACTCTCACTGCCGTTCTCGCTTGTAACGTCACCATTTCTCAAAGTGTAGTCTTCAAGCAGTGTTGAATTTTTCCTTACTAAAATATTGTAAGCCTCTTCGTAATTTGAACAGTAACTTATTGAAGAATCACGCGATCTGGCACAAGCATTATCACAGTCCTGAGAAACACCACTATTCGAACTTAAAGCTCTGTGGTATTCCGCAGTATCAACCACTTCCACTCCACTATCGCTTCCTTCACAGATATGCTTTTTATTGTCTACAGTCGAATCTACTGCATCTCGAGTTTCAGTCTGTACTTCGATCACTGTTATGTTCGTTGTAGCATTTAAGAAACCGTGTCTAGAATCTGAATCAACATCGTCTGCTGGTTCAGGCTGCTCTTCAAACTCCGAATATTCTATTTTATTAGTCGAATTATCGCCTACATCGTTTGAAAATTCAGTAGTGGCAGGAACCGATGGTGATGAGGACGTTGCTGACTCCATGATGCTGTTGATATTCCAATTAATCGCTCTGAAATAAACAAAACAGTATTGTAAAAAAACTGTACTATAAAAGCCAACATAAAAATATACATTGGAATAAGTAATTGCAAACCCTCTATAGATTGATGCTAAAAAATGACCAAAACATAGTGGAAAGTGTTGCACCTCAATACAAAATTCACAAACACCCGATCTATTGCAGTAGGGCTAAAACTGCCAACTATAGTTATACAGCCTTTAATAGTCACACCGCTCAGCTTCATCCGCATTTTTTAAGCTTTTCGAAAGACAATTTTATTGTTATTTACATTTGTTTGTACGCCCAGCTGATCAGAACAATGCTTAAAGGAAAATTGAATTGCTAGGGCGTATATTTAAGTATCCTGTTTCTTTGGTAATATACGTACATGTATATCGACGAGGCGAAACACGCACCTCAGTACAGTACACACAATAAAAATAAAAAAATACTTATATGACCGATTGCACCGCTGCTGCTTAATCCAGCGTTTACTTAAACCATAATTAGTTATATAAACCTCAGTTAAAATGTAATGTCTTGCACCATCGTTTTTAAGACTAAGATTAAAAATAAACCATGATTTAAAGTTTTTTTAACTTTTATTTCATGATTTTCTGTCAGAGTGAGTTAAAGCGGCAATGACGTATTTACTAAATGAACTTAATGAATGAAGACATTTGTATTTAACCAGCGACAGGTTATCCTATAAACAGAAACAGCGGCTACAAGGGGGCCCGCGGAATAGGGAGAATGCGAACCTGGGCCCCAATCGAGAACAACAAAAAGTTTTTTGTTATTCAATAAATTCATAATAATTAATAATCTCGAATTAAAGTCTCCTCCAGCCACTCAAGTTATCGTACATTGTATCGTCGAAAAGACAGGGAGCCCAAAAAGAAATACAAGGGGACCGGAAAAAATCTGTTTGAGGCTTGAGACCCCATGATATCTAAGCCCGGCCTTGTGCTTAGCAGTTCCACTTAAGCTAGCGCAAAATCGAAATAAACATCACAACATGAGTTACATTGGACCACATAAAGAGCTGCTAGACGAATCAAAGGAATCCATCCAGCTGTCCTCATAGCCATATGGTAATGATATCATCCGCAAAATCCCGATAAGGGAAATTATAAGTTCACCACAGGTACGCCGCATAAGGAATTCCGATAGTTGACTTTGAACCAATCGGTAGTCATTCTACTCAAAAGTTAGGTTGGAAACTACAGATTAACGCTAATCCGTCCTTTAAACCTTCAAAATTGGTGGATTAACGGTCAACTCCAGTTAGAGCTCGAAAACCAAGTTTAACTAACGGTGCAAGTCAAATAGGCTTGATAAACCAAGCTTACCCCTAATCCTTAATACAACCCTTAAATGTAACAGAAACTGAGACTAAATTAACAAAAAAAATGGTATGCGTCACGGGACGCTCGACAGAAGTGATAACTTCATATGATATTTATAGAAACTTGTTCAACGCATGATGGCAACAATTATTTTATAATTTCAATATTCTTGTTAGTCTAATAATTTATAAATGGATCAGGAATATGTAAAATGTAATTTAATTTCCTTTTGAATGTAAAGTATATATTTTATTTACAACATTTAACAGTCTTCAATAGTTGCAGTTAACTCGTTGGTTACATTATCATTATTTAAACTTACAAAAGTGACAATTGGTGTATGATAATTGTAATACGAAACAAAATTGTGACACTCGATTTTATTTAAGTATCTGGAAAATACCGCATCAATCGTAGTACCATGACTGGGAGTAGCTTGATCTGGATTATTTATCATCTTCCTCGAGAAATGATATTAAATTTTGGGCTCGATCAAAAGAAAAATCAACATTAAAATATCCACTTAGAATAAGTGGTAATTGATGGTAGTTTTGGCCAAGACTGGTCGTCTTGCGTGCGAGAGACAAAGTAAGAGACCACATGCTGGGGCCAGACGTAACGGTGGCGCCGTCACCGAATTCCAATGGATTTACCCCGTCCCATAAGAAGTTATCACTTCAAAAATACACATGCTTACAGGCCAATTATATTTTATTGCTAGCACACTAGACCAGTCTGTGATAATTCATTATACGAACTGAAATTACTATTGTCCAAGGGTCGACACGAGTTATGTGTGACCTTCCCGAAGGCTGACTATTGTTTTGAAGGGCACCACACTCAATGACGGAGCCAGCTATAAAACAGGCGGTGTAACCGAAGACACCGCATTCCGATAGTTGATCTTTATCCAAAACGTAGTCACTCTGTCGGTATTAAATTTCAAATAATAAAACTGTTTTTTTAAGTGATTTTTAATAAATCCAAATATAATTCACGTGGTGACTATGTTAAGGGTGACATAACTCATATTCGGCAAGACGCAAATATAATACCCTTTAAAAGTCAACCAGGGTTAATAAGGGTGACATATCTCATGTCTTTGTTATATTGAACTCGAAGCTGAAGATTCGATTGTAAGATTTGACCAATTTGGACCAGCGCATCATTCAGATGAGCCGTCAAAGCAGCATAATCTTGCCAGTCCAGAGTGATAATGCCGTATACAAAACCACGAAAGGAAAATCAAAAATATTAACGGAAACTCCTGCTATTGAGTGTAAAATATCATTATAAAGAGACAGGGACGAAAGTTGAAGACCAAAGTTCAGAGCTTTTGGAGAAAGTTCTGATGAAGGAGAACTAGGAAAAAGCAGAAGAAAATGGAATATATTAATAATATAATATATAATAATTCATGCATTAGTTACGTAGTGAAAATCAAGATGCTAAAGAATAGATGTTTTATGGTGATTTATCTTTTTAAAATAATGAAGCGGTACGTTCCTAAAGTATCAATAATTGTATAAATAAACGAATTGGATGTTAGGACCATTACCAAAATTAACAGTGCTATACAGAACAATTTTAAGTACAGAATCAATTTTCATTTTCCGTATATTTCATATCGTTAAATAGGTATGTTAATTTCTTCCAATTAATCCAAACGGACAATTAGTTATTTCCCGATCCATAATTAGGGCTGTCCTAAGATCAAATACAGAGTTGTACCTTAGGACAATTTGAAACTAAAACATTAGTCGCTTGACCATGGTAAAAATACAACTTCTTCTTTTCTCGAGAATGTCATTCTGAATAGGCAAAATAACGACAAGTAAAGTGGAATCTTATTCTAACCGTAAATACCGAGTTTCGAGTCAAAAATCAAATGTAAATAAGTATAAATAATACTTTTTGATCAGCCAAACTAAAATATATACAACAACCGGAAACAACGTTCTAATAGTACATTCAGTTTATCTTCGTGCATCACTGAATACAACCATTCATTTTACAAAATTTAAGTGGGTGACAGACAATGTTTTTTTAGCTTTTACAGATCACTTTTACATCCGTTAGTTACATTTAAGATCTTACTATCTTTCCGATCCTTTGTACATTTTAGAATATAACATAAATCAATTTATTGACTGCTGTTAAAAGGCAAAATCGGAATAGTTCGTGCTTTGATATTCATTCAGACACGCAGCCTAGGAGAGATTTTCAGCATGAAAACCACATTACTAATGATACCAAAAGAACTGAAATATATAGCCTGACGTCAAAGCTTCCAATTAATTTTTCTTTCATCACCGGTAGAAAAAACTACAAAGACGTAGAAGGTCACAAAGTTCCATTTAAGTGACACAATTAACTGATTACAGGCTGTTCAAGTTGAGCATGTTGAGCAACATGAGGAAAACGTAAAAAATGAAGATTAGGTTAAGTGAAAGAAAGTAGCGCATGTTAGAGGCTTAGTAAGACTTTTTACTTAATAATTATCTTGAAGTTTATAAGCAAACTGGATATTTATGGACCATGTCTGATAAAATTAATATATCAATATTGAGAGACCACTTTTAAGTTTCTTAAATAATGTTCTGGTTTCTTAAACATCTAAAGCCGTTTATAATTCATATTCAACCATGTGCTAAACCTACTCTACTTTTGTTGACAATTTTCAATTGCTACTTGGATTTGGAAGCTATTCATATTACATATCCTTCTTCTTGGTCTGAAAGTCTTCACTGGAGGATGTTGACCAGCATGGCTATTCCAATCTTTGATAAAGCGGTGAGAAACAGTTCAACGAATGAGACCTAGTTTCTCTCGCATATAACGCAGACTGTACTACGGCCTTTGACCTTTCCTGCCATGATTACCTGCAGAATTTCAAATTTGGAGTTTCGGGAGATGAGAGTGTCTCAGAAATTTAAGTTTTCTATCTTTGACGTAAACAGAACTTCCATTTCTTTGCTCACTTTACCCAAAACTTGCTCGTCGTTTGCAACTCTATCCATCTTGGAGATCCTCGGTAAAGGCCTATGAGCCCACATATATAAAGTCTCCAATCTCCTTGAGGTTTCCTTATTCAGAGTCTAATCTTCCAACCCATACAATAAAACTGGAAGCACGTAACAGAAAAGTATCGAGCATATTCTATTATATTTCACATTATAGGCATTTTTCAACTATAGAGTCTAAAACTTTTTGTAGTATACTGTTACTTTTAAAAGCCAATTACCCATGTTCGTCTACAAAAGTAATATTTAATAACTCTATCAACGGAAGTAGGTGGAATACCATCTAGCGAACAAGATGGTCTAGACCTCAGTATTGAGCATAGGCCTCCCTTCCTCTCCTCCAGTTCTCTCTGTTTTGTGCTGTTCTCGTGCTCCATCCAAATCCTGCCACTCGTTTTATGTCTTTATACCATCTCATAATTGGTCTTCCTCTTCCTCTCTCTCCTTCCCATGGTCTCCAGCGTATTATTCGGCTATTCCATCTGTCGTCTGTAAGGCGGGCTATATGTCCTGCAAAATTCCACTTCAGGCTTGTCACTCTCTCCACTATATCTACGACCGTTGTTCCCTGTCTAATCCATTCGTTTCTCTTTCTGTCTCTTAGTGTTATGCCTATCATAACTGTTTCCATGGATCTTTGTATTGTACTCAATTTTTTCACCATTGTCTTTGTGAGAGTCCAGGTCTGTGCTCCATATCGTATCACCGGTACTACACACGGTTCAAATATTATTGTTTTAAAGTATTGCGGTATTTTTCTATCCTTAAGGATATGGCTTAATTTGCCAAATGTAGCCCATCCTAGTCTCCTTCTCCTTTTAATCTCTATCTCCTTGTTACCCTTTCCCATCACTATTTGTTGTCCCAGATATATATAGTCTTGCACATTTTCCAATATGTGCCCGTTGACTGTTATTTGTACTTGGTCCTGGCTCATTATCTTTGTTTTTGTTTTATTCATTTTTAGACCTATTTTTGAAGAGTCTGTGTCTAGTTCGGAAAGCATTTTTTCAAGGTGCTCTGTTTTGTCGGCGAATAGAACAATATCGTCTGCAAATCTTAAGTGTGATATTTTGGTCCCACTTATGTTCAGTCCCATATTTTCCCATTCAAGTTTTTTGAAAATTCCTTCCAGAGCTAAGGTAAAGAGTTTTGGGGATTTTTGAAAATTCCTTCCAGAGCTAAGGTAAAGAGTTTTGGGGATATTGTATCTCCTTGTCTGATATCTCTTTTGATTTCAATATGATCTGTTTCCCTACAGTAGCCTGATTCCAGGTAAATGCCTATTCTAAATTCTAGTAGATTGAGATAACGCTCAATATTAGGTTATACATAAAAAAGTTCAAGTTTAAGCTTAAGTTCAGTTTTTCAAGCTTAAGCTGACAATTTGGTATCCGTATGTGGATGGCACTTTCGTAATATTGAAACATGGGTGAAACAACCTAGAAAAGATGGAAATAGAAGAAGAAAACTATCTTTCCTGGATGTTTTGGTTTGATTCATGTCACCGCCAACAGAACACCAGGCCGACGACAAATCGGGCAAAACGTTGTCACAATTGCTGCCTAAATATGGAGTCCACCGGAGAAATCTAATCTGTCCAATGTACTCTTTCGAACGAAACTCCTCTGAGGATGTGAGCCATTCCTGCTTGCAAAACGTCAGAAAAAATTCTTTCCACGATGGTGTTAAAGCTCGAAAAACTCACCAAGTGAGATCTGGTGATCTAGCAGGTCAGTTCACCGGACCAGCTACCGATTCAGGTACCGATCCAATGATCACTAAATTTACGATCAAGGGTTTCTCATGCTACCAGCGAATAATGTGCTGGACAAACATCATGCTGAGACCACATGGTATTCCGTACTTCTAGGCTCAAGTCCTCAAGTAATGTTGGCAGTTCGTTTTCGAAAATGTCCCGGTATATTTCATCATTCAAGTTGCCTTGAATGATGCGGGGATCGATAAGTTTACTGCCAATGATTCCGCACCATACGTTGACAGTCCAAGGACGTTGGTATTCAACTTGTCGAAGCCGATGTGGACTTTCAATACTCCAGTAATGCATGTTGTGTCTATTAACGTTGCCGTGATTTGTAAATGACGATTCATCGCAAAACAATAAGTAACGAAAAAATTAGGGTATTGTTGTATTTGGTTACGTGCCCATTGACAAAACGTTACCCGATTTTCAAAATCAAGACCCCATGAAGGTCTTGGTGTAAAGAGATGTGATAAGGATGAAACTTGTGCATCTTCAGCATTCTCCACCTCATACGAGAGTGATACTTCTCGTATGCTTGCATGGGGATTATAAGCCGCAGCACCAAGGACCAAGGACTGCTACTTGATGGTCTGCTTCACAAATTATAACTCTACGTGTTCTTTTCTCCTGCTTTACACTCCCTTCAGTAGAAAACTGCTTGATAACTCGAGCGAAAGAAGCTCGGAACCGCACTTTGTCCGGCAAACACTGTGCGTAGAGATTGACATCATTATCAATACGCCTGCCAGCTTCTCCATAAGCAAAAACCATTTGAATTTTCAATTCAAACACATTTAACGTGTGAATTTTTAAACACATTTTACGTGTTTTTAGCCGCATAATTTGAATCTGCAATAAAAAGTGGAGGGTGCAATTTAAAAACTCTATAGAGACAACCAAACCTGCGAAACGAAGAGAAAAATAACTTTAGCATGAGCAGCATACTGCACAATAAAAGCAACATTCCAATAAGAATGAGACTGATAGTCTTCAATAAATGTCTACTTCCGGTACCCATACTTATCTCATATATGGGATGGAACTATCAATGCTTTAAAAAAACCAGCCGCAAAACTACAAGCAACACAGACACACATGGGGAGGGCAAACCTTAAGAGATAGAGTGATTAACGAAGATCTGAGCACTGGAGTTACTGACGTTATAAATCGTATTGCCAGGCTGAAGTCGAAATGACACGTTGCTCGCATAGACGATATCAGATGGACTCGCAAACACTTGGAATGGAGATCTAAATTGGAGAAGCGCAATAAGGGCAGACCACCAATGCGATGGTTGTACGACATAAAAAAAAGTCAGCACAAATTGGTTACAATCAGCCAGAAACAGAGAAAAGTGAAGACTACTAGGGGAGACCTGTGTTCAGCAGTGGACCTGAAAGGGCTGAATGATGATGATGATGAACTGACCATAACCTAAATGGGAAAATCGAATGTAGACGACAACACTCTTCAAAAGTAAACGTTTGCTATGGTATTGTAAATCAGAAGCTTATTGTGCCATTATCTTTTTTATACACGTTTGAATGTTGCTCACTGTCTCGCATTTTTACAAAATGAGTTTTCTGGGGCACTTGATGAGCTTCCTCTTGACTATCGGCACAATTTACATTTACATCTTGATGGAGCGCTTATCCACCATGTTGTTAACGTAAGAAATTGGTTGAGAGATAATTTTCCTTACTACTGGATCGGAAGAACTAGTAATCTTCTTCGCTAGCCGGCAAGATCTTCGGATATTACGCCGATAGATTTTTTCCTTTGGGGAACTCACAAAAATAACGTTTATACCACGCGA
The DNA here is from genome assembly GCA_024550625.1 of Dendroctonus valens. Taxonomy (NCBI): domain Eukaryota; kingdom Metazoa; phylum Arthropoda; class Insecta; order Coleoptera; family Curculionidae; genus Dendroctonus; species Dendroctonus valens. Next base: position 313,220 of record JAJTJO010000463.1, read on the forward strand.
CCTCGGACATAAGAAGAGCTTTGTGATCGCATCTCGCATCTCAGAGAAGGTTGTCAGAGCATATCTCGACAACATCTAAGTAATGTATTGAGAAATAATAGTAGACGTATTGAAAAGTGTACAAGGGAATTTGGTGGATTAATTGAAAATAGTAAAATTGAATTTTAAAATTCTGTTCCAGTTCAATATTAAGTAAAATTGTAATTATCCGTTTAAAAGCATTAGTAAATAATAAAGCTGTCTAAGAGCAGTAATTAAAGTCTGTACTTTTAGTAATCATAGTCGGTACATACATTTTATGCTTTGACCTATGATTAATTAAATCATTTAGTCAGTGTTTTTATGACAATATTCCAAATTATAATTTTTTTATTTAAAATTATTTTATTGATTTTTATGGAAACCCGGTATCACAGAACAATGAAAATCAACAGTATCAACAACCAATCAATGTATTTTATGCTATTTTAAGTGAGAATCGCTCTTAATTTTTTCCTTAAAAATTGCCCTAATGGTACTTTTTGAAATTTGACAAAGACAAAGGGAAAGTTCACATAGATAGCCATGACTCCTGCTGAAAATTGAAAGTACTAACTAACCGAATATGTATTTTGAAAGAATCATTAAAATCGATCAACAAATACATATTTTACAAGGGTGTTAAATTCTTAATCCGGACACACTGTATATTACACACGTGCTCAAGCTCAAAAACAATTAAATTTGTTTGAAACTCATATTCAATGTAGAAGTAGTATTATTGTTATAATATAAAGTGTTGTCGCAGCTCTCCTAAAACCAACAGCTAAACTTGGAAGAGCAAATCCTCCTTCCCTCAACAACCCTTTGAACGACTGTCTACATTTTACCATACCATACTTAAACGACCTGATACATATATTTCTGACATACATACACCCACACTCCAACCTAGAACAAAACATACTGACTAAGGCGAGCATCTATAAATATGCAATAATTATAGGCGACTTTAACTTGAACACGAACAAAACGAAACAACTTAAAAGATTTTTGCAAAACTCCGACTTTATAAAACAGCACACCCCACCAACTTTTCTGATGCCCGCAAACCCAGACTCAACACCAGACGTTCTACTGCACACAAAAAACTTGACAAACACCATCAACAACATAAACTTAACCAACGAGCTTGGATACGACCACCTGGCTATTACGTTTAACATAGACTTACAACATACGCAACCTACCTCCAATACACCTCCTACAGAGAAAAACTTAAACCTAACAAAGACTGACATAGACAAAGTGAAACAACATATACATGACTACATTCAATCACAAGCACAGCACATTTCAATAGAAACCATACAACAACTTTCACTAGCCATAGGAAAATTTAGCCCGGAAATAAAAAATGCTTTCTACCGACATACACTACCCAAATACATACGGAGACTAATAAAACATAAGAGAGAACTGTATAGACTATATACAAACACTCAAAATAACGACCTAAAAAAGACAATGAACCAACTTAACAGAAACATTAAAACTATGATTGGACAATACCGACAAGACAAATGGTTAGAAACATGTAAAGAAATACAGAAGGACAAAGGCAAAACATACTGTCGAAAAATTAAGAAACTGGCGCAATACAGGAAGACTGGCACTACTGACACAATTGACGAAAACGGAATAGAACGCTACACAGACAAAGAGAAAGCGGACGCATTCGCCAGACACTATCAAAGGGCCTTCAGCACATCGACAAACCCTAACGTCGACAATGACAACTGGAACTTGATCAACGACTGGTACTTGAACTATTTTAACAACTCACCAAACTATGACTGCACACTGATCACAGACACAGAGTACGATGAATCCCTAGCGCACATCAAGAACACTGCACCGGGGAAAGATAAAATTAAGGCAAAAGTCTTGAAAAGCCTAACTCAAGAAACACACAAACTGATCCTAACTGAATTGAACAACTGCATCACAAATGGCAGAATCCCAGAAACATGGAAAAACGGCTTAATAATCCCTATACCCAAAAATGGACTGGACAATACACAACCGAGCAACTACAGACCAATTACACTGCTTCCAGTACTAGGCAAGATTTTTGAATGCATAATGAAGCAGCGGCTTGACAAAGTGATTGGAAAATATATACCTACCTACCAATTTGGTTTCAAACAGCATCACTCGACTGTTCATCCGCTCTTTATTTTGGCCAACAATATACAAAATACCCACCTAACTGACAGAAAGACAGCTTGCCTGTTTATGGACATTAACAAGGCTTTTGACAGTGTCTGGCATAGAGGCTTACTATACAAACTATACAAACTACACACACCAACATATCTACTACACACCATAAAGAACTTACTAGAAAACAGACAACTACAAGTACGAATTGACAAAACACTGTCATTTTCTTTTTCCACTGAACAAGGGCTCCCTCAAGGATCCCCGCTCTCACCGTTTCTCTACAATATATACTGCCATGACATATACAATTACAACTTACCAGACAAAAATCAAATCGACAGATCGGCATACATATTACAATACGCAGACGACACGGCACTTATTGTACATGACAAAACTACTGAGAGAGCAGCGCAAAGACTCCAAACACTAACAAACAACACAATGACATGGTTTTATAAATGGAGACTAACACCAAACGCGTCAAAAAACCAACTTCTGCTCACAAACCACAGACTCAACGCTGATTCCCCTACAATAACAGCAGACGGCCAAACGACACAACCAAAAAACGACGTAAAATACCTTGGAATCACAATCGGCCACAAACTTAAATTCACTAAACACATACGAAACATCAGGGCAGAAACAATAAAGAGAACAAAACACTTCCGATCACTAACCTACAAAGACAGAGGAATTAGCACAAACACCGCCACCAAAATATATAAAGCTATTTGTAGACCCTTGCTAGACTTTGGACATGTACTCATGACCAACGGAACAGAAAGGACAAAACGTTATACACAAACAACAGAGCAAATTGCACTAAGACTAATAACACGAATAAGACACCCCCAAAACCCACTACACAACCCCCCCACCCAACTACTATACGAAGGCACAAACATGACAAAGATCTCGGAAAGACTCATATAGCTACAGACAAAATGGACAAACAACCCCTACAACTGGACCATACTGAATCCCCTTTGTCTTACAAGACCAACCAGACAATCCCGCTTCCGTTTCCCTACATTAACGCTACTCGAACACTTACAAACGCAACGGACTAGTGGACAATAAAATAGTTTCTTCTTGCCACTGAAATCTTATTTATTTAATAACATTGTTAACCTAGAATGGGAGAATTTTCATAGTTGTTTTTTATTTAGATTGGGACTGCATGTATTAAACAAGGGCAGAAATACCGATAGGTCGATAGCCTTTTTTAGAAATAAAGATGTTTACTACTACTATTGTTAACGTAGAACAGGAGAATTTTCATATTGGTTTATTATCTAGATTAAGACTGCATGTATTAAACAAGGGCAGAAAGACCGATAGGTCGATAGCCTTTTTTAGAAATAAAGATGTTTACTACTACTATAAAGTGTTACTGACTACTGGCCAATAAAATAATGTTTTCTTGTCATTAGAATTGGTAAGTTTATTTAATAAGATTATTAACCTAGAATAAGAGAATTTTCACCTTGGTTTTTTTTTAGATTAAGACTACATGTATTAAACAAGGGCAGAAAGACCGATAGGTCGATAGCCTTTTTTAGAAATAAAGATGTTTACTACTACTATAAAGTGTTTTATTACAGTATTTACTGATAGGGTGATACACCTTCTTCAACAACGTAGAGGAAACTGGAGTCGGTTAAATTAGGAAAAAGTTGCGCAATCAGAGGCGTTTTCAAAAAAGTATTTCTTTTAATTTTTGATATATTTGGAAAAAAGTGGTTTTTCGTTTCGTGTTTATGAAAATTTATAACAACGTTTCGTTTCTTTAAAACCATAATCAACTTTGGTTTTTCATATGGACCGAAAAAAGTACATTACGGATTACGAAGCCCTTTTAATAGCGAATTCAACGATTTATATTTTATTTATATTTATAAGACTGTATGTATTATTTGTTCCGGTTAGTGCGTCAAAAAATCAGTTTTTTATAAATTATACCCATTTTAATTAGTAAACGATAGCAAAATTGCACTTGTCAGTTCTAACATATTTATAACACATCAGTATCAGATTTTCTCGAGAGGTTTTCTTTATGCCTTGAAACGATTTTACAAGCGAAGCAAAAATTTGAATATTGGGACTTTTTATTTACCACCACACTTTAACCGCAACAAACAACTTATTGGAAAATGAATTAGAAGGAAGTTTCGATATTCTGCCACTACAAAATGCACAAATTTGCTGATTTCAACAAGACGGAGCTCCTGAGCAGAATACCAGACAAGTTCGGCAATACCTGTCTCAACAGTTTTCAGGAATATCGATTGGACCTTATGGTGACGTTTCCTGGCCAGCACGATCGCCAGACTTGACTCCACTCGACTTCTTCTGTTGGGAAGACTCTTTTTTTACGTTCAACATTTTGACACTGAATACCAACTTTTGAGGGCAGTTTCCGATGCATTTAATTCCATAACTCCAGATCTAGTATCCAGGATTGTAGATTCAACGGTTCACACGGTCAAGAAGTGCGTACCTGTGTTTAGAAAATAATGCTTTTTTGAACAATTATTATAAACTTTTTTGTTTTTTTCTTCTGCTTTTAGTAGGTTCACTTTATTTAAATACTATTTTTGTATAACATTTTCTTAATTGAAATATTTTATTCCAGTTTTAGTAAGTTTTCTAAATTACACGTACTCCTTAAGTTGAAAGCTAGACGTCTGAAATTTGACCTGTTAAGCTGTCTTCTTTCAGGATATTTGTTGTACATGTAAAATAGGCATAATTTACAAAAAAAAATTTTTTGACTCAAGAACCGGTACAAATCATACTGTGTTATACATCGTTGAATTCGCTATTAAAGGAGCTACCTAACATGTAATGTACTTTTTTTTCAGTCAAAAACAAAAGTTGATGATGGTTTCTAAGAACCGAAACGTTGGAATAATTTTCCATCGACACTTGTAGAGCTCAAAAAGGTCATGAGAAAGTCATTTTTGTTTCTTGATATGATTTTAAATAACTTCAAAATGCAAAGAAAACGAAAATCCGAAAAAGAACTTTTTTCTAAAATTCTCAAAAATTAAATGAAATATTTCTTTTTTCAAAACGCCATGAATGGCCATGGCCCGCAACTTTTTCCTAATTTAACCGACTTCGCATCTGTCACGCTTTTGGAGATCCTCATACCCTGTACATCCCTGTACACCCTGTATACCGTATGGAACACATATGCATGCGAAATGTCCAAGACAGAAAGAAATGGCAATGAAAACCACGCAAATGGAGCGTGCGATCTATTCCCGAGCACCAAAAATAGAACTAAAATGGTATTTTTCAAATGGTCGGATGTCTGATACGTCTAGTTGATTTTTATTATTACTAAATTGCCATAACATTAGTTAAATTGCTTCCTGTCAATAAAGTGAAAATATGTTCGTTGCTTTGCTTCAATAACTTAAATTATTGGCTGTTAATGTTAATAACCGCTGCACTTTGCTTAAGATGTGTAGGTATCTACAGTCCAAAAATATTCTTTTTACCTTTTTACAGAAAGGATCCAGGTTAAGGTTGCAATTTATTTATCGGCAAACCTATGAAAAGAAAAACGTATAATGCGCCATTTCAACATGACAAATGGCTCTTTAACTGCCTTATGTTGCAAGATCAAGATCAACCATGAAGATCGATTTAACAAAACCTTCACCAATTGAAAATAGCGACAGTTTAATCGAGGTTTCCCTGAAGTGATTTTGTTTCTTGCGGTAGCTGGCAATCTAAAAGTCCTATTTGGGCTTGAAGTAAAAACCTTTAAATATAAAACTTCTATTTATACACGACTAATAAGGAAACATTGAATACAACAGGTGCATACTGACTATACATTTAATTTACTTTATTAAAATAAAATGACGTCGCTCCCTTGAACCAAGTATTTTAGTAATCAGCTACCTTCATAACATACTTTGGGGTTCAATGCCTGGATCTTCCACCGGAACAACAACAGCATATAACCAATATTGTGATTCCCACAGTAGCTGTAAAAATTACAATTCTACAGAACCCATCTATGATAAAACGACATTATTTAGATACCCGCCAAGACAGTAGTAAGTGGAAACTCCTCATTGATTCTAATTTTCACCTTTTGTTCTTTTTCATCAACAAACGATGTCTTTTCGGGGATCGGTTTCATTATTTTCGACATGTGCGTCAAAGACTACTGCTGATAGTTGCTTTCAACTTCAGAAAAACATTTGTACATAGTGATTCGAAATTTGCTCGATTCTTCTGGAATTTTTAGCGCAATTCACAGCGAACTAGACATGGGTAACACTGAGTTAAATGGCAGTTTCACAGCGCATCTGTACACATCGGCATACAAACCGTAATTGCCAAGCTAAATTTCGAAACAAAATTTTTGTCGCCACCTATGTTCGAAGCGCGAAACTTGAAGTGTTTGGAATAATAGCATTTTACCCAATAATGGTTTTCTGATGATTGCATTCACCAAGTTTTATCAGGGCAGAAACTGTAAGTTTCACAAACAGTTATCAGTCTGATAACTGATAAATATCATGTCAATAAAAGAAAACGTATGTATTCTGCAACACGGCATGGTGGTGCCATCTAAAACCAAACCGTAAAACGTAGAACAACATCTCAGTTTACCCGTATTCAGTTACAGTTCTAAGGGGAATGTACTGGAAAGCGCCATTGAACCAGATTTAACTCAGTGTTACCCATGACTACAGCGAACGGGAAAAAATAGTAAAAATTCTCACTAAGATCTGAATCATTTGGAACAAAAAAGAAAAGATAAATTTGGCAAAAATGTTTTTAATTAGCACGTACAAATAAACCAAAAATCTTAGTTTATTTATAAATCTTAGTATTTTTATTGTTTATAAAAATACTTGCACTTGAAGCCTTAGACTTAGTAAAAAAGTGTTCCAATGAGAACGCCCGGTTTGAGACTTAAATAAAACACATAAGTATACTTGTAGCATGAGTTTGAAATATTTACTGAATAATGAAGGACACATTATGAAGTTATGAATGAAAGGAATACTGGCATTGTTTGCCTGCAGCAGGGATTTCACTTCTTTTAGGGTGTCATTGTAGGACTTCCCCTTGTCCTCCACCACTAGGGCGTACGTCCTTCTCTCGGCTCTGCGGTCCGCGGCATCTCTCCTCCTCGCCCTGGTGTAGATAGATGTATCACCGCTTGTGTTGTTGAATTGTGGAAGATGGCGTCAACCATCTTCCTGTACCTGACAGACGGCACTCTCTCCAGCTCGTGAAGTGCCACCCACCCAGTATCGCCGACCTCATCACATAGCTCCTGCAGCTTTCCGAATAGCTCCCTTTCGCTGTCCACCTGAATTTTGATGGTTTTTCTCGTCTCCGCCGCTGTTGCCGTTACACCGCTCTTGGTGCGTATCTTGCTGGACAGCTCCAGCACTGCGAAAAACTAACCCAAACCAACCCAAACTAATCCAAACTCACTCAAACTAACCCTTTTTTATAGGGTTTTAGGAAATCTGCTGATCAGACTATCCCATTTGTTGTTCTGTCGACAGGATGCCCCCGGTCTTCTGGCTTTTGATCTCTTAGATGGGGGTGTGTCGGGTTCATGCCCTATAGGTTCACCGACCGACTAAAACCCTTTTCCCTTGCTTCCTACCTCGGGAACCGCCGTGAGGCATTACTTCGAGATGTGCTCTTATTTACCTGCACACTATTCTCCCTTTGCCCTTTCCTCATCTGACTTTGTCTCCATTATGGTGGTCAGTATCTTTTTGATGGCTTCCCAGTGCGTCTCGCTCTCGGATATCGGACAAATAACCGCCTCCGCCTTACTGCCACAGACGTTCTCTTTTATGATTTTCTTATCTGTTGCGTCTATGTTTTGCGGTATTTCAGTCATACAGTTGTAGGTGTGTTCACATAAAGTTGGACTTCAAGAAATCCAAAGATAAAAGTCCAAGGGCATTAAATTGCATTACCTGTGCGGCCAATACCGATCTTCAAAACGCGAAATAACACGATCAGAAATGCCTCGTGCAGTTTTTAAACAGTTTATCTGGCTGTATGGGATGGTGCACCGTCCTGTTGAAACCACATGGTGTTCAGATCCATGTTTTGCAATTTTGGTACAAAAGTTAGTGAATACTTCACGATAACGAAAAACATTCACTGCTAATTCTGGACCAACTGCATTGTCGAAGCAAAATGGCCCGATAGTGTATCCAGCCCATCATGCACACCAAACAGTGACTTTTGTTGGATACATCTGTTTCTCAAGAATGACTCTGCAATGCGGAACTCCAAATGCGACAATGTGGTTGATTAACCAAGTCATCAAGATGAAAATGGGGATCGTCACCAAAGATGATTTTTGTTCAAAAATTATTTCAATTGTAGTTTTTCCAAAATCCAATAAACCAAAGCTCTTCGTTGCCCATGGTCTTCCGGCGTTAGTCTTGAGCCAATTCAACCTTGTACGCATCAAGTTTCAAATATTTTGGTTTTTGAATATATTAGATAGATATATAGATATATACAGGGTGATTCAAAAGTGGCGTCATTCCTTTTAAGGGGTTATAGGGGCTCACTTGGAGAGTACGAGAAAAATATTGAAAAAATTGTTTTCGAAAATTTCTAGAAGATATTAACAGCTGAAAATCGAATTTCAACTTTCAAGCGGCAATGATGTTTTTTGTCATTAACAGATAGTTACAGGTCGATAGCCTTTGTCAATAATAACAAGCATTTGTCGAACTGTGACTTACTTTGAAGCTCCTTTCACAAAATGTACATCAACATCGAATTTGCGGATATGCGATTAGTTATGGCGAAGTGCCACAGTAACATAGCAGAACGTGTAATAACTTACACCAGCAAAGGGCTAGAGATACTGGACGATTGGCTCCAGGAATTGACGCAGATTGTGGACGATCTAGAGGTGCTCGGGATCCAGACACAGAGGAACAGGTATTGGAGATAATTGCAGCAGAGCTTTCCAGGAGAGCTCGGAGCATTGCACAACCACTGACACTTTCCCAAGCACCGGATAATTGTCCTGATAACTCCCCATTGGAAGGGCCACATTCCTACCATGTATGTAAGATACACAGGACACAAGGACACATTAAATCTCTGATCTTCCGAACACCGGTACAAATTGAGCAGGAGTTAATTAACCGAATTCGAGAACCTGCTCAAAAGGTGATCCCAGACTGCGGCGAAGAGTGCACAATACTAAGTGATTGGGGATAATAAGTGATTGGGGAACAAAGATGTTTGGGGTTAAACGGGCAGAACTTCCTCAACCCCTTGTGATTTAATAACTTAATTGTATGTTATTTGATTAATATTGATCATTGATACATAACCTTCAACAGGAGGTTTTCGTTGACAGATGTGGGGGATTTAGGTATATCACTCATCTGCCCCAAAAAGGATGGCAGCACTGACGGCAAATAGACAGCTTTATCCTAAGCTCAACATATTTTGAACGAAATGTTCATTAGGCAGATTAACATTGTTGCCGTCCTTCTGATATAGTTTTTTGCAAATTTCTCAGTTTTGAATAACAATTATTTTTTTAAACTATTTTTCCTGTACTCCTAAAACACCCCCAGACAACACCCCCCGAGGAATGACGCCACTTTGAATCACCCTGTATATCTTAGACTTTAAAATATTAGATCAGAAGGATGGCAACAATGTTATTCAAGGTAATCTGCCTCATTACCATTACTTAAATACCTGTCGCTTCTTAATTATTGAAAATTGTAGTAACCATGGGTAAACACAAAACAAAGAAAAGAAAAGTTCAAGAAATATTTTGAGGTTAGGATAACGTTGTCAGTTTGCCGTCAGTGCTACCAACCTTTTTGGGGCAGATGAGTGATATACCTAAACTCACCACCGACGTAATCAAAAACCTCCTGTGTAAGGTTATGTATCAATGATTAATATTAATCAAATAAAATACAATTAAGTTGTTAAATCACAAGAGGTTGACGAAGTTCTGCCTGTTTAAGTCCAAACATGTTTGTGCCCGTGTCACATCACTTTATTGTGCACTCTTCGCAGCAGTCTCGGCTCACATTTTGAGCAGCTTCTCGTATTCGGTGAATTAACTCAATTTGTACAGGTGTTCGTGTGTCCTTGCGTCCTGTGTATCTTACATACATTGCAGGACTGTAGCCCTTCCTCGGGGGAGTTATCGGGACAATTATCCGGTGCCAGTCGTTGGGCAGAAAGTGTCAGTTGTTGGGCAGTGCTTCGAGTACTCCTGGAATGCTCAGCTGCAATTATCTTTTCTTCTGTTATCTCTCTCCTGTTTCTTATATCTCTCCTGACGCCCTTTGAGATGTCTCTATTTAGGATTTGTAGTTGGTCTGCATTCGTGGTCTGCTTTTAATTTAGTTCCCTTCTCTGTTTCAGAGAAGGGAATATTGATATGATTGGCATCAAATATAGGGATGGTCGTCAACGTAAAATTGTAATTTTTAACTGTTTTGCATTTTGCTAATGGAAATTGCTCTATAATAAGGATGTTGCTCTTTTGCTACTTAATACATTATCCTAGATAAAATACTTATTCGAACGTGTTATCTCACCAAATTCTCTCGCGAGGAATCGTAGCTGTTCATGATCCACGCCGCTATTTCTATTATTCGCAATTTACAAAGAAATATCACAGGGCTCGCGAGATTCCAGGAATCAAATAAGTTACACAGATAACCGAAAATACTCCGATATTTGTAATCGGTGATCAGTTGTGACAAATCAGCCAGGTGTAAAAGGTACTTCAAACCAATGCAGGCATTTGGATCAACTGGGAAGCTTGGAGCCTACAATTTGGTAAGTATAAAATATACCGCAAAATTCCAAAAATATGATGAATGGACACAAAACAATATTTAGTCCATTTATTTTCATACTTGATTCAAAACTGTTCGTTATCATGGGGGTGTTGTCTATAAGTATCTAGGAAAGAATATATGTTCCTTTAATTGTAAAACAATAGAAGTAACAGGAGAACCTAAAGGGCAAATGTAAAAAGTGGACTAAAAATTCCTCACTCTAATCAATTGAAAGGAATTTAATATTTCAAAGTTTAGTCCTTTAATTGAGTTTCGAAAGCAATGATATATAGACCTGAAAAACAATACGTGCTCTTATTAGATAAGTTTAATCACACCAGTAGATAATTTATCAGACCTGTTCAACTTCACTTCATAACATCTGTTTTAACTGTTTGCAAGAATGTGTTTGCGTTACTTTTGAAGTTCTTCTTCTTCTTCTTCTCCTTCAACGGTATACAAAATTCCTTTAAATTTCAAGAGCAAGAAAAATCTCTGAAATCTTTAAACGGTTTTTCTGTTTCTTCTGAATCGACATTTCCGTGAAATTTAGAATATTTTTCGTTTATTTTTAACTTTTAGCTATACTAACAGTTTGTATACGAGCATTAAACTACTCTAAAATATTGCTTAATAGCCAAGTTGAAAGTATATATTTAGAAGGCAATATCTCAAATTTCGTTGTAAATATTTTCCAGTCCTTTCGAAGTACGATCCAGTAATTATTTCAAAAGAATGACTCCGATTTAGAACCATCCTAATTCTCTATCAAACCACAAGTGCGTTAGTGCCGTTTACATTCGTTCTGCACCAAAACATTTTTTGAAAAATATTGCAGAGAAACATTTGCCTACGAAATATCCAACACGGGAAAGAAATGGGAATAAATAAAAACAAAATTGTCACTGAAACAAATAACCACCAAATATTCTGTTGGTTCTTCCTGCACTTTTAAAGTAATTCCCAATAATCCCTTAAAACAATTGACATCAATTTTAAATCACCTTACATCACTAGCGGAAACCTAAACATATTATATCACATAATGCAAGAGTTCATTACAGTTATTTAAATACGTTTAAACTGGTAAAATAATAGTTTTTTATAGGTCAATGAATCACAAGAATATGCATCTAGTGATAGAGGGAGCGATGAATCTGTGATTGACAATTTAAATGATTCACTAAAGAAGCTTCAAAATTCAACTGACCAGATGAACAATATATACCCTACCGCGCAAGTTCCTGAATCTTCCTTGCCACCCGGCAAGTCAGTAAAGCCAGTAAAAAGACCGGTGCAGAAGAAATTACAAGAGAAGCGACGTAAACAAAATAAAACACCCACGACAAGTACGCCTGTATCGAAAAATGTAGACTTTTCGCAGAGAACTGCTACCGAACATGAAATTATTAATAAATTTGCAAACTACATGGAATTTATTTTACGGAGTCTGCCTACTAAAGAATCTTTTCTTTTGCAGAAAAAAATACTGACCATTTTAATAAATGCCTATCTAACACACATTGACCCCAATTATTGTTCTCCTGCTCATTCAGAGACCGAGTAATTTCACGTATTTATTTTTTTATTTGAACAAAATACTATTTATTTTCCAAACTATTTAGCTATTTTGACTCCCCGTTTTGTTGATATCAAATACAGCAATAAGTTTCAGTAAAATTGTAATTTTTAACAACTTCGGATTTTGCTAATGGAAATTGCTCTATATTAAGGATGTTGTTCTTTTGCTACTTAATATATTATCCTTTTATTATAATTAATAAATAACTTATTTCAAATTTCATATTCTATTTTATTGTTGTTAGTACCCCTACCAATAGAAATGCAAAATTGTATTCCGATTTTCATAGTAAGTTTATAAAAAGCATTTAAATATTTGTATTGTAACATATCAATAAAATCGTGGCTTCGGACATGCTTCTGTTTAAATGCCATTCCCATACCCGCCGAAGTATTGCTCCTTTCCTCAAACTATAGCTAACATGTTAGGGTTTGTATCCTTAGTTATGCCAAATGAGTCAGAACCAAGCGACACTCTAGGAGGTCACTTTGCACTTGCACGCAGAAACAAATATGACTTTTGAAAACCTCACTTGTTATTTGACCAGTAATTAACTGAAAATTCACGTTATAAATATCTTTCCCTAACTTGTAAAAGATATAGTGTATTATCGCTTCATAATACTTACTAAACGCTGTAAATAGTATCAGTGCTCTGATTTTATCAAACTGAATGAGAATCAACAGAGCAACAGACTTCTCGCTGCTTTAGTTCTTATAGCATGTTAGTAGAATTTTTTTTATATATAATTTGATTTGGAATTAATCTCAAAACCGCCCTTAGCTTTTGGCATTTTGGCTAGATAACAGCTGGTTTACAAAACTAATATTTTTTTATGTAACATGATGGGTTTTTTGTTACTGTTTGTATCAGGGTTTTTTTATTACAGAGACTGGCAAAAATGTGATAAAAATAAGAAAATTAACGGCCTTCAACGAAATCTACAGGGTGAGTTTTTTTCGATGACCAGTACAGGGATCTTCGGAACTAGAGCAGTTACAAAGAAGGTCAAATGGACAAAGAATTGTAGTTTTGCATGCTCTACTCGATACCAATTTTATTTTTCGAAACTTTAACAGCTGTCAAAAGATATTTGGGAAAAACTTATTTATGGTAAATTTTTAAATTACTCCCAGTTCCGTTGATATTAATTTGACAGGAAAACATTAAATAGAAAACTTGTAGGAAATTAAATTCCAAAGAAAATGGCATAAGACATTTCTCCAAAATAACTGTCATTTTTGACATATGACACAAATTTGAGTATTTTTAAATGGTAACCATACTTGATTATTACTTTACCGAAGAGAGCATTTTATTACGATTTCTGTGATATATCACATCGTTAGCTTTTTTTCGAAAATAAAGTGTTTGCGAACAATTTATACTTTTTCAATTTAGTTGATCGAAGTTAGCCATGGAAAATAGTATAAGACACACAGATTTGTTTCCATAGCAACAGATAATAACGTCACCTTTCAATTTTTGACATCCAAGTTTAAATTCAACTTAGAAATCTAAGTTAGTTTTATTGGAAAAATCAATTATTAAAATCAAGGAAAGCGCGACATGATTGAAACCTACATTAGATGTGATAAAAATGCTGAACGAGCCTCTGATTACTATTTTGAGAGGTATTTTGACCGTCGTCAACTGTCCTTGAACACATTCAAGCGATTCTACGACAATTTGGGCACTTATGGAAGTTTTACGCAACCAAGAAATGGAGATAAAGTAATAAATGAAGCTGTGGAGGTTAATGTCTTGGCCATTGTAAGCCAGAATCCGCAGACTTCAACCAGAGAGATCGCAGCAGAATCCGGAACTTCCCAAAGCACCGTGATGAGAGTTTTAAAAAAACACAAATTCCATCAGTATAAATTATCAGTATTCCAAACCGTACATCCAGAGGATGAGGAGCTGCGTGTGAATTTTTGTACATGGTTCCGAAACAAATGCCAACAAGACATCCAATTACCTTATAAAATATTGTGGACCGATGAAGCTCGATTTACAAATTGTGGTATGTTTAATCGACACAATGAACATCTTTGGAATCAAACAAATCCCCACCACGTTGAGCAAAGGAGACCACAAATTAAATTTGGGCTTAACGTTTGGAGCGGAATGGTAGGTTCAAAAATTATTGGACCATTTATTTTTGAAGGCACGTTAAATGGGAGTCGGTAGCTTCAATTCCTTCGGAATAACCCAGATTCGACTGGACGACTTAGATTTAGAAACATGGCGTAATGTGCAATGGTTTCAACATGGTGGCGCTCCTCCGCATAATTTTTCCCAAGTGCGGAATCACTTGGACGTAACATTTCCGGGGGCTTGAATTGGACGAAACGGCCCTGTTTTATGGCCATCGGATCTTTCACCTTTGGATTTCTTTTTGTGGGGAGTCGTAAAAAACACAGTTTACAAAAACAGCACTTAAAGAAGCTGTTGTTAGAGCATTTGAAAATATTGATGGTCGCTCCGCAAGAAAAGCAACTTATTCAGTTTTAAAGCGTTGCAATGTTTGCATTGATAATAATGGTGAACTTTTTGAAAATGTTTTACAATAAAAATTAAAATTTCTAGAGTTAAATTTTAATTATTATTGGTATGATTTGGTTTTTATAATAAACACTTTAAATGAGCAGCCGTCTTAATCATAATAAAGTTATGTCTTAATCATAATAAAGTTTAACGTCGTTGTCAAAATAAATACTGAAGCATACTGTTATTATTTGTTACTATGGAAACAATGCTGTATGTCTTATACTATTTTACATGGCTAACTTCGATCAACTAAATTGAAAAAGTATAAATTGTTCGCAGACACTTTATTTTCGAAAAAAACCTAACGATGTGATATATCACAGAAATCGTAATGAAATGGTCTATTCGGTAAAGTTGGTTGCCATTTAAAAATAATCAAATTTGTGTCATATGTCAAAAATGACAGTTATTTTTGAGAAATGTCTTATGCCATTTTGTTTGGACTTAAATTTGCTACAAGTTTTCTATTTAACGTTTTCCTGTCAAATTAATATCAACGGAACTAGGAGTAATTTAAAAATTTACCTTAAATAAGTTTTTCCCAAATATCTCTTGACAGCTGTCAAATTTTAGAAAAATTAAATTGGGTTCGAGTAGAGCATGCAAAACTACAATTCTTTGTCCATTTGTCCAAATTCATTTGTCCAAAAACTCAAACTGTATATAATAAAAACTTATAATATAACAGCACAGATAAACTGTTTTGTCTTTTAAACATTTTAATGGCGTTATAGAATTTTAAAAATATATACATATACAGGGTGATTCAAAAGTGGCGTCATTCCTCTGGGAGTGTTGTCTGGGGGTGTTTTGGAAGTACAGGAAAAATAGTAAAAAAAATTAATTCTTATCAAAAACTGAGATATTTGCCAAAAATTAGATCAGAATTACGGCAACGATGCTTTTCAAGGTAATCTGCCTAATTAACATTACGTAAATACCTGTTGCTTCTTAATTATTGAAAATTGTAGTAACCATGGATAAACACAAAACAAAGAAAGATAAATCAATAGAAATATTTTGAGGTTAGGATAACTCTGTCAATTTGCCGTCAGTGCTGCCATCCTTTTTGGGGCAGATGAGTGATGTACCTAACCTCGTTAGGTTGTTAAATCACGAGAGGTTGACGAAGTTCTGCCCGTTTAACTCCAGACATGTTTGTTCCCCAATCACTTTATTGTTCACTCTTCGCCGCAGTCTGGGATCACCTTTTGATCAGCTTCTCGTATTCGGTTAATTAACTCCTGCTTAATTTGTACCGGTGTTCGGAAGATCAGAGAGTTAATGTGTCCTTGAGTCCCGTGTATCTTACATATGTGGCCCTTACTCTGGGGAGTTATAGGGGCAATTATCCGGTGCCTGGGAAAGTGTCAGTGGTTGTGGAATGCTCCGAGCACTACTGGAAGGCTCTGCTGCAAATAATCTCCATTACCTGTGCCTCTGTGTCTGGAACCCGAGCACCTCTAGATCGTCCACAATCTGCGTCAATTCCTGGAGCCAATCGTCCAGTGTCTCCTAGCCCTTTGCTGGTGTAAGGTCTTACACCTTCTGTTATGTTTGTGTGGCATTTTCCCATAACTAATCACATATCCGCAAATTCGATGTTGGTGTATATTTTGTGAAAGGAGCTTCAAAGTAAGTCACAGATTGACAAATACTTGTTATTATTGACAAAGGCTATCTACCTGTAACTATCTGTTAATGACAAAAAACATCATTGCCGCTTTGACTTTTCATCAAAAAATTGTAGAAGAGGTCTTTTTTAAACATCAAAAATTTTCGTAATTTGAAGCAAAGATCATAATTTTTCTTTTCGCATGGTTAAGTATTTCAAAAGGCTTCCAAGCAAACATGGGACTATTTTAAAATAATACTTAATAACAAAGTTGAAATTCGATTTTCAACTGTTAATATCTTCTAGAAATTTTCCAAAAAAATTTTTTCAATATTTTTCTCGTACTCTCCAAGCGAGCCCCTATAACCCCTTAAAAGGACTGACGCCACTTTTGAATCACCCTGTATACGTGTTTCCCTTTAATTTTTTTCTTTTATGTGGAGTTGCATCTTCGTTTTTCACAAACCAACAGTAATCTCCGAGCATTGCAGGATCCCAGCGATCTTGGTATCTCCTTTCAATCGTTTCAATCCTGATGAAATCTCTCACCTTGTTCATCACTTATAGCTCCAATATTCTCAGGGATAAATTTGATATGCGAGTGAAGGCAGTGAAACTTAAGGGACATTCGGCAACTCATAGTTTTGTACGTTTTCAAAAGGTTAAGTGCTAAACCCTTGCTGTTATCTTCTCTGTTGTCGCCAAGAAATCCTTTCACTACCTTCACAAATGCTTTCCAAGCTGCCAATTCTTTTTTGTTTACCTTTTTTTCGAATTCAGCATCACGTATAAACTTCCTGATGTCAGGTCCAGTGAAAACACCTTCTTTTATCTTCCCTGGACTAAGTCGTGGGAAAAGGTATTTCGACAGGTACTTGAAAGCTGGTCCCTCTCTGGCCATGGTTTTTACAAAGTTATTCATAAGACCTAACTTAATGTGCAGCGGAGGAAGTAGCACATTTTTGGGGTCAACCCAAGGATCGTTCAACACATTTTGTTCTCCTGGAGTATAATGCATTCTTGACCGCCATACTCATTTAACAAAGTGATTTTTTCTGTCCCTGCTGTTCCATAAGCACAAAAAACAACAATACTTTGTATAGCCACCCTGAAGTCCCATTAAGATAGCTATTACTTTTAAGTCACCACATATTTGCCACTTAAAATCATCATACTTGCAGAAATGCAGCCAAGTTGTCCTAAGTCGCCTTCATTGAAACTGAGTAAGCAATCTGGAATTGACGGCTTTTTATTTCCATTGTGGCAGTAAAACATCCTTAAGGCGAGACTTAGAGGAGTCAATAAAAAGGCGCGAATCTGTAGCAATATGAGCTAGTCCAAGTTCATTCGTTAACCTCACAATGTCGAAACATACGCACATAGGCCCCTCAACTTTGAAAAATACAGAGAAGTTAACATTTCTCTTTCTGAAGGACGTTATGATTGTGCCTTTTGCCAAAAGATTCCACTCTTGTAACCTTGAACCTAGTAGTTCAGACTGCTGCTTTGATAAACCTAAATCATGGGCCAAGTCATTTAGTTCATTTTGCTTATTAAGGTGTGGTTCTCTAGACGGAGGACTACATGAAGGATCAGTAGTGTTTTCCAATAATTTTTCCTTCAGCTTCCAATTGTAAATCTTCATTGTTATTTAATTCTAGAATGACCACATATTCCCAGGTGGAGTTGGATTGGGTGAGCCTTCACCGTGGAAAACAGGTTTAATGGCAGAAGGTACAGTCGGATAGTCAATGTTGTTCTTCTTCTTTGAGTAACCTTCCGTATTAGTAAGGCAAAAGTAGCAGTCATTAAAGTAGTTAGTTGGTTGATGCCAGACCATAGGCACAGCAAATGGCATACTGCATCGGTTACCCTTCATCCACTGGATAAGTGTTACGTTACAACTCTATGGGACGCCCAGCGTTTATCTTGGTCTCCTATCTTGCAACCAGAATACAAAAAATATGCTTTATCTACACCTTCAGTCATACGCCAACCTTGAGACTGTAATACATAACGCCTACAAATGTATCAAAACTTATCTGGTGAATTTTTACACAGTCTTCAGCTGAGTTGAGCTTCAAAGAGAGAAATAATGTCATATGGTAACGTATGATGGTACCACATGTTGGTAACATAAAAAGGTGTCGTGGTGGCTGTATTTGGATTGTTATTTCGTTATCAGGAAGCTAAACACATAATTAAAAATGCTATTTGGATCTGTGTTACATATACCTTGTAGCCCAGTGTAATCAATAAGCGACAGACCCCTAATTGTTATTAAAGGATAGAGCATAGAGGTAGGCCTTTTCTATTTACAACGTCGATTTTAAATGTTTCTACTTATCAGCTGAACTGGAAAGTGCAAAATTGGCCATTTTGTTCAAAACTCTTAGCTTTTGATTCTTACAAGAAAACATCGAAAAGAATATATCTTCTGGTTGTTATTTCTTAAAGTCCATCACCACATGCTTTTCTTATTATTCGGTTACTGTCGTCAAATTCACTGAAGAGAAAAATAAACATAAAAAATAGTAAATATTATTATTTGAACCAAACTCTTGAAAAAATGCGAAGCACAGAAAATCCGGAAAAATAAATAATTGACATATTTATATGTGGATATATACGAAAACTGAAATCGCATTAATCTAATATCTCATACTATCATGCTGGAGGAGAGCATTAAAAAATGTTCCATTTACGTATTATTCTAACCACGCTCCATTTGTACGTTGCATATTCGCAGCTGTTCAAAATTAGCACAGTTTTCTATTTTAACCACCGCAAAAGGTGCCTATTCACGAGCATCATTAATTTTAACTAAAAACGCCATCCTGATAGAAGATTAATTGTGATCTTCACTTTAAATATGTAAACATTGCCCGAAATTGATCGAAACTGTGAGTAGTAAATCGGCATTTGCAGCATTGCTTCTAACTAGTGCACATTTTTGAAAAAAAAAAACAAACTTTATAAACTCAATGGAGATAAAACATGTAGTTTCAACCCTTCGAATAACATGCTACTAATGTTCATATGTTAATTATTATAGTTAGTAATTCAAGTTCAGGTTATACGCATATCTAAACAAGTCAATGGGCTAAATTATCGATCCTCAAAGCAATTAAAGCACCTAATTTTTTCTGAAGTTCTACGTTACTTTTCCTAGTGAACAAGGCTGAAATGGAAATTTTAGAGAAAAAACAAAAATGTAATACGTTAAGAATTATACTGACATGTAATAGATACACAAAAATTAGTGCCATCAATAATTTTGTTGAGTACAAATTGTCATGTATAACAAATTAATTTTTGATTATAAAATGTTAAATCGTCTTAAAGTCACCTGAACATCCTTTAAATTATTGTGAGTTTGTGAAGAACATACATGATCATATCGCAAGGTCAAATGATAATTATATTTGAATAGGGTCAGTAGAAGTTCCAGTCAAAATAGATTGTTTTATAAGGAACTGAAATGTTTGAATAAGTCGCCACGAGATTTAATGTACAGTGATAGCCTAAGTGTCATTAAAAAATTTTTGCATACATTAAAGAAAATATTTTTAGTTGATTCAAACAATTCTTTCAATTTTGTCTAGTAAAAATTTCTAATTGTAAAAATCGTATTTGCTTCCTACTAACACCTATTATCAATGTTGCTAAAGATAATAATAACACTTTTGTTCGATCCATCATTTCTTTTTAAAAATATTTTCTTTGGCAAAACCTAAAAACTAACGAAAATGTCTGATCATTACCAAAAAACGACGTAAAATACCTTGGAATCACAATTGACCACAAACTTAAATTCACTAAACACATACGAAACATCAGGGCAGAAACAATAAAGAGAACAAAACACTTCCGATCACTAACCTACAAAGACAGAGGAATTAGCACAAACACCGCCACCAAAATATATAAAGCTATTTGTAGACCCTTGCTAGACTATGGACATATACTCATGACCAACGGAACAGAAAGGACAAAACGTTATATACAAATAACAGAACAAATTGCACTAAGACTAATAACACGAATAAGACACCCCCAAAACCCACTACACAACCCCCCCACCCAACTACTATACGAACGCACAAACATGACAAAGATTTCGGAAAGACTCATACATCTACAGACAAAAGGGACAAACAACCCCTACAACTGGACCATACTGAATCCCCTTTGTTTCTCAAGACCAACCAGACAATCCCGCTTCGTTTCCCTACATCAACGCTACTCGAACACTTACAAACGCAACTGACTACTGGACAATAAAATATTTTTTTCTTGTCATTAGAATTGGATAGTTTATTTAATAATATTGTTGACCTAGAATAAGAGAATTTTCATATTTGTTTTTTTATTTAGATTAAGACTACATGTATTAAACAAGGGCAGAAAGACCGATAGGTCGATAGCCTTTTTTTAGAAATAAAGATGTTTACTACTACTGTCTGATCATTTTAAAACAAAATACATTTTGACTGGAATAACTAAAATGCTTGATTGTGGGGGTGCACAGTTTTGAGCTATAGGCAACCACTCGCGGTTCATAAAGTTGTTAACCATAGTGACTTGTCACGCTTGCGAAAGCCAACTCACTAGATAATAGTGTTTAGTACCATTGTTGCAAATAAATTTAAGATATAAATCGAATTAAGTAAATACTTATACTAAAAATATGTGCAGGTACTCACGAGTTTAAACAATGTAACACAATAGACACAATCACCAATAAATTACCATCGTAAACTGCAAAAGATAAATGCGATTACGATATCACACTAAAGGCTTAAGTACATGTAAGTGTGGCATCTGAAACTCTAAACCATTTACAGTTTGTCAACGTGAAATAATACTAATTCATGCCTGTGAGAACTGCACCATATAATTTAAGTTTTCTTCATAAAAAGACCAAAATCGTCGGTATTTATAAATACATGATTATGTTTATTTATTATAATTATAGGGTTGTCCAATTAACGCGGTAATTATTTCTAAGGAGTCATTGATGGTATTTGGTCATTTTAGTGATGGAATTACACACGGCTTGTTACTCCAGCCTCCACCGCAGAGACAATGTCCTAAAGCACCCACTCCCGTAGTGGACCAGGGGGCACAGGGCGTAGACACCTCACCACCTCTGCGGAAAGCCTGACTGGCTGGACGACCCGCTTGTGTGCAGGTCCTTCAGATAAACCTTTACCACTGCAGGGCGGCTTCGGCTGCCCTCAGGCTGCTCCGACAGGTAGTCTACTGCCAATTTGAGGAAAACCCACGAACATGTATTCTCATAAGGAATACAGTCAGAGCTATACCGTTATGGGAACACTGTAGTAGGGACCCTACATGTATAAAAATAAGACTAAAGTCGCAAGGCGGAGATCGGAGCATAGTTCTAGCATCTGCATACCTACCTTACGACCAAATAGGACAACCGCCTCCGAGTGAATTACGCAATTTTGCGGATCACTGTAAGGCGTCTAAGACCAGAACTATCATTGGGTGCGACGCAAATGCGCACCACATTTTGTGGGACAGCAGTGACACCAATAGACGGGGCAAGTCTCTTTTAGAATACCTTATGACTTCATTGTTTGAAGTCTGTAATCAGGGAAATGAACCAACCTTTGTAACAACGGTACGAAGGGAGGTCATTGACATTACAATCTGCTCAGACCGCACTAGCGAACTGATAAAAGACTGGTATGTGTCGGATATGCCCAGCTTGTCCGATCATAGATTTATACGATTCCATATCGAGTGGGAAGAGGTAACCCTCTCGGAGTATACAAATCCGAAAACAACTGACTGGGTCTCCTACAAAGAGAACCTTAGGTTGCATTTGGGGGGCTGCCCAACCGAAGCACCTAAGGTGCAGGAGCTAGAAATGATGGTGACTACCGTCACATCGGCAATAAAATCAGCCTACGAATCCGCATGCCCTCTGAAGTCGAAGAGATAAACGAGGACATCCAAATGGTGGAACT
The DNA here is from genome assembly GCA_024550625.1 of Dendroctonus valens. Classification (NCBI taxonomy): domain Eukaryota; kingdom Metazoa; phylum Arthropoda; class Insecta; order Coleoptera; family Curculionidae; genus Dendroctonus; species Dendroctonus valens. The sequence continues at coordinate 336,023 of JAJTJO010000463.1, forward strand.
CGGGACTCTCAACGATGAGGGAAACGGTTAGAAAGCTATTTAACAGGACTAAACGAAACGAGGCCTTCTGGGGTGAATACAAAACATCCCCAACGACGTATAGCAACGCCATAAAAAAAGCACAAAGGGCTTCATGGAGGAAAGCATGCAAGGACATTGAAGATATTCCGAGCTACTCTACACTCCATAAGGAACTTTCAAAAGAACCACAGCAAAAAGTGAGCTCCCTGATAAAATCACAGGGAGGATATACAACAACAGAAGAGGAAACCCTGAAGCTTATGCTCAAGACTCACTTTCCTGGATATACTGGGAACAATCAGAAAACAGGAGATACCGGTGGTTTTCGGGGCGCGATAGCGGACACCGAAAGAACACTGGACTCTTGCCTCAAGCATTGTAAACCAGTCCAAAGTTAAATGGGCCATAAGTTCTTTCAGATCATTTAAATCACCGGGTACAGATGGCGTAATGCCAGTTCTGCTATGACAGGGAACAGATTTACTGGTGCCCCTCTTGTGCAAGATGCTCCGGGCCAGCCTGGCTCTGGCATACATTCCAGTGGAATGGAGAATGGCGAAAGTAGTATTTATTCCAAAACCAGGGCGTGCGACGTACGCCCAGGTCAAATCCTTTCGCCCGATCTGCCAAACATCGTACTTACTTAAAACACTAGAGAAGCTGATCGAAAGGCATATCAGGGAATAGGTTCTTACCAGAAATCCTCTACACCACAACCAATATGCCTATACATGAACTGGTGCAGAGGGCAGAAACCTCACTAGGGCGCAAAGAAACTCCTCTGGCGGCTTTTCTGGGCATAAAGGGAGCCTTTGACAATACCTCTTTTCAGTCAATAGTCAGAGCGGTGAAAAATCGTGGACTGAAGCCTTCAATATGCGAATGGATCCCAAATATGCTGAGCTGCAGTACAGTTACCGTCGCACTAAATGACGTCAGCGCGGAAGCGCGGGTTGCCGGCGGGTGCCCACAGGGAGGAGTTTTGTCGCCTCTGCTGTGGAGCCTGGTGGTGGACCGTTGTTGTCTCTTGAGGGGAGGGGCTTCTATGCGCTGGAATTTGTGGATGACATCTCCATTGTTGTGTAGAAAAAGTTTGGAGACACTGTGCCATCACTGATGCAGGAGGCGCTAAACATCACCGAACAATAGTGTAACACGGAAGGGCTGAAAATCAGCCCATCCAAAACATCTCCATATTATCGCTTTCGCAAAGAAAATAGATCTTAGAGCCCTTAGACTAATGTCTATATATGGGAACATAATACATATGTTCCGACACTGCTAAATATCTTGGGGTAACCCTGGATAAGAAACTGCTGTTTAAAGAATATGTGGAACAGAAAACAAACAAGGCGATCAGGGCTTTATTGACCTGCAAACACACTTTTGGAAAAACATGGGGAATTTCACCGAAGATGGCGTACTGGACGTACGTAACAATTGTGCAACCTATAATCACATATGCCACCGTAATATGGTTGCATAGAACCAAAATCAGTATATATCGACAGTCTCTGAACAAGGTCAGAGGCTGGCGTGTCTGGGAATAACTGGAGCAATGTCAAACACGCCGACGGCCGCTATGGAGACACTCCTGGGGCTGGAGTCTTTGTATTTATCCATCGAAGCTGAGGCCCTAAGAAGCGCTTACCGTATGGGTGACGGTGTCCTCAGGAAAGCGACGGAATTGGGACACAACGCGATCTTCAGAAAGCTGAAGACAGTCGACCCCATGGGATTGAAAGCTGACCGAATTAAAACTCTAAGCATTTCGGTACCTTTCATAACTTATGTTCTGGATGAGGAGCGAGATGGTGGAGCGACTCCATCAGCTATCACAGGGTACTCCGTATGGTATACGGAAGGCACAAAAACAGCATTTGGCACAGGCGCTGGTATAGTCGAAATAGGAAGAACCGGGGAAAGGATTACCTTAAACCTGGGCACAGTTACGACCGCTTTTCAAGCAAGTATACTAGCGATAACAAATTGCGCCTGGAAAATGAGGGAAAGAGCCTACACACGTAAGCATATTACCATCGTAACCGGAGATGAAGCCACAATAAAGGCACTTGAATCGTACACAATTAGGACCCTGGCTGGGAACTCAAACAAAGTAAAACTCACTTGGGCAACTGGGACAAACAGGAGCAAAGGAAACGAGATTGCTGCGGAACTTGCTAAGGCAGGGGCCGAGTAACTACTGACCAACCAAGCACCTGCTTGTGGTATATCTCATGCCCAAGTTAGGGCGGGAGTTGGTCAATGGATCTTGGAAGAACAGACTCCTTACCGCAAGGCAGTTGGTGGGACCTCCACAATCAGTGCGTAAAAACTAACTGCTAGATCACCCGCAAAATGCCCTCTGCAAAAAACACCTCTTCAGGATGGGACTGAGCGATCCATCGACCTGCAGGGGGTGTGAATTAGAGGACGAAACTACTCTAGACGTTATGTGTCACTGCACGTCATATACAACAGGTAGACAAAGACTCCTGGGAGGAGATGAAGTTCTACCAGACCAGGTCATGCGTACCCCCCCAAGATTCTTCTGGAATTCATTGAATACACAGGGATAATGAGGGAGTAAACGGTTTTAATCGTTCATCTTGAGTACTGCTTTCAGTATAACTTCAGCAACCAGGAGTTGAGTTCCGGCCACACTCATGTTTGCAAAATAAAATATTTTCTTCTAACAGACAGTACTGTAGTTTCGGGTGTTTACCATGTCAAATATATATCTCATATTTATTTCATGGAAAAGGGCTATCGACCGTTTGGTATTTGTGCCCGTGGTGGAATACAATCATATTGGTATCAATTTATATAATATGAGTACAAAAAAATCCTTAATTTTGCGTTCTACTTAACATTTACAGTACACAAAGGTTAGCGGAAGCGGGATTGTCTAGTAGGTCTTGTGAGGGAGAGGGGGTTTATTATTGTCCAGTTGTAGGGGTTGTTTTTCCATTTCAACTCTATTCCGTTAATCGTTCTGTTATTTTTGTCGTTTGTGTCCGCTCGTACAGTAATTCGTTAAATGGGTTGGGTAGTGGCTTTTGCGAGTGTCTAATCTTGGTTATTAGTCTTAGTGCAATTTGCTCGGTAGTTTATATGTGTTTTTTGTTTTGCTAGTCGCATTTACTCTTAGTATATGTCTGTAGTCGAGTAGTATGTGTTGTATCTTGGTTGCAGTTTTTATGCTTATACCTTTGTTCTTGTACGTAAGAGCTCTGAAGTGTTTGGTTCACGTTTTGTGAATTTGAGTTTTTGGTCGAGTGTTATTCCTAAGTATTTTATTTCTTGTCTTGGTGTAGTTACGTTTCCGTCGGTTGTTATTGTAGGAGACTTGTCTTTTATTTTGTGATTTGGTAAGAGTAGTTGGTTTTTCGTGGGGTTTGGTGTTAATCTCTGTGTTTGAAGTTTCGCCATAGCTTTTGCCGTAATGTTGGCATGAACTATTAGTGCAGTATCGTCAGCATATTGTAGAATGTAGTCATGTTTGCTTATGTAGATTGTGGTTGTGCATGTCATGGCAGCAGATATTGTAGAGGAAGGGTGATAAAGGCGACCCTTGTGGTAGTCCTTGTTCGGGAATAAAAGGAAAAGAAAGGATGTTGTCTATACGTATTTCTAGTTGTCTGTTTTCCAGTAAGTTTCCAATAATGTGGATTAAGTATTTTGGTGTATTCAGTTTGTGTAATTAGTATAATAGTCCTTTGTGCCGTACGCTGTCCAAAGCCTTGTGTATGGCCTTTCTGAATAAAGAGACATGCTGATTTTTTGTTTTCAAGGTGTGTAGTTTGAATGTTGTTAGTTAGTAGAAACAGAGGGTGAACAGTTGAGTGATTGGGTTCCATGTCAAATATTTCACCAGTAATTTTTATTGAACATCTAAACATGCAGATATGAGTACTGCCGTACATATGACTTCAGTTGCTGCGGCTTTCATGCTTCCTCAACAGTTTCTGACAATAGACAGACAATTTCAGTTCAATGACAGTTTCATGTGCTGAGATGGATTAATTTGCTTGCAATTAGCAAACTCACCGGAGATTCAACGTGTCTTTTATATCAAAGATTTGAACGATTTAGAGATTTACCAAGTAAGGTAAACTTTATGCATGTTCAACATTGTTATACATTTTAAGTTTTCAAGAGGAGCGATTCAAAAACTAACTACAAGTACTCTGCAACGCTGATCTCTTTATCAACAAATCAATGTTTAAATATATTAATAGTTTGCCAGATGATGATTAAACTATTTTAAAATATTGCTTTAGAGAAACTTTATACTTAATATCTTTAGTGAGTTAGAATCGCTACCTTGGAAAGGGAGTTTTTAAAACAAATTTATTTTACTTTCGATTGATATGGATTCAGCTTCAAGATACAACTGACTGTTTATTACAGATTTGTTCGAATTTATATTATTTAAGTGCTGAGGTGTTACATACCATCAGTGAAACTACAGAACAATATTTATAACGTAAGAGTAATTAGATACTTCCTTACGCTGAGTACGTGAAATAAGATATCATAACTGTACGTGAAATGAGAGATCATAACAAGTGTCGGCTTATTCAGCTTCTGATAAACATGCAGATATGCATTTCTTTATTTTATCATAATTTGTGGGAGTCTCGTAGGAACCTTGGAAGCGATAAGACGTATCGAGTACGAAAGTATCCGGAGAATTTCGCGCCTGAGCGAAGCCATAAAAACTAACCAGTTTTACATTCAGTGTCGTGTTTCTGTGAATCGAACCGAATAAAAGGATTGGTTGACAAATCAACAAAACATGGATATTGGGAGCTCCCTAGAATCCGAATCGGGTAGGGCCTCCCAGGATGGCGGCTTTATGAGACCGAAATCAAAAAAAGAGGTCGAAAACCAGCAAAGGCAACCGTCACCAACCCTACAACACCAACGCAAGAGTCCAAAAGACTCACACTGGAGCGACCATCAACTTCAGCCATCAAATCAACACCACCGTCATTCAAGGCAATTACAACACAAGCTAAACGCCCAACATACACCTCAGCATTTATTGTGTACACAACGACAGCAATCACGAGAGTGCAACTAGCCCTAAAATGGGTAGAAAATGACGTAAACAACAAAGACATTGTGATAAAACAAGAAAACAACTTCCTTATAAAAACCAACAGCCCAGAAAATGCCACAAAAACTCTGCAAGCTCTTATAGAGAGAAATATAATAAAATCTTTCAAACAAGCAAGCAGCACCTACAACACACAAATCCAACAGCCTATTAGCAAACCCCAAATTACACCATCATATTCAGTCGTCGCCACTGGGGTCGACCTAGATATTGAAGACAACATGTTCCTCAAACACCTGGAGCAGCAAAACTTCAGAATAAGATTCTGCAAGAGAATAATCTCACGAGAACGCAACGCACCCACACTCATGATAAGGCTAATAACCGGCGATATATCCACCTACGAAAGGCTAATAAACGACCGTGCGGTTCATTTTTTGGGCCGCATTTTCAAAATCACCGAAAGCAAACCACCAGCACCAGTGCCTGCGCCGTGTGGCAAATGCAACCTATTCAGCCACAAAACTGAAGACTGCAAGCAATCACCAAGATGCAACAAGTGCCAGGGACCCCATCCAACTTCCAAATGCGAGTCACCAGTGCCAACCAAATGCGCAGCATGGAGCATGAAGTGCCCAAAACGACCGACAGCCCCAATCGACGGAATACCAAACGTCAAGATAAAATGTCCTAAACAAACGGACGACCGAGATTGCGGAGACGACGACAGTGGCAAGTAGAATATACACACCCATTACAACACATGATCACATCATAAACAAATACAAACATCAACTTAACAAGACAAACAATACCAACAGAGACGAACTACTAAAAAAACTACGAAAACAATTTATAGAAGACTTCGACATTGACACCTCCGTTGTTTTCTTCGGAAACCATATTTACATCTTAATGTTTGACATGGCCCGAGGGACGCTCTCCAACTGAATCCTACGAACAATTGAGACAGACAGTAACAAACACACAAGATTCAATTTGAAAGTACTTTACGCGAACATCAACGGACTAAACCATAAAAAGCCATTAATTTACAATTACATTGAACAAAACGACATGGACTGCTGCGTGTTTGTAGAGACTAAAACTAAAATAGGACAGACTTCAGCATACAGGGACTGGCAATACATCTGTAGACATGGCAATTCCACCAACCACGCCAGGGGCGGGGCTTCTTCTCAAACATTTACAAAACTAGGCAAAGCAAACCCTCCCCACCTCAACAACCCTTTGAACGACTGTCTACATTTTACCATACCCTACTTAAACGACCTGATACACATATTTCTGACATACATACACCCACACTCCAACCTAGAACAAAACATATTGACCAAGGCAAGCATCTATAAATATGCAATAATTATAGGCGACTTTAACTTGAACAGAAACAAAACGAAACAGCTTAAAAGATGTTTACAAAATTCCGACTTTATAAAACAGCACACCCCACCAAATTTTCTGATGCTCGCAAACTCAGATTCAACACCAGACGTTCTTCTGCACACAAGAAACTTAACAAGCACCATCAACAACATAAACTTAACCAACGAACTTGGATCCGACCACCTGGCTATTACGTTTAACATAGACTTACTACATACGCAACCTACCTCCAGTACACCTCCTATAGAGAAAAAGTTAAACCTAACAAAGACTGACATAGACAAAGTGAAACAACATATACATGACTACATTCAATCGCAAGCACAGCCCATTTCAATAGAAACCATACAACAACAACTTTCACTAGCCATAGGAAAATTTATCCCGGAAATAAAAAATGCTTTCTACCGACATACACTGCCCAAATACAAACTGAGACTCATAAAACATAAGAGAGAACTGTACAGACTATATACATACACTCAAAATAGCGACCTAAAAAAGACACTGAACCAACTTAACAGAAACATTAAAACTGACAATTGATTGATTGATTGGACAATACCGACAAGACAAATGGCTAGAAACATGTAAAGAAATACAAAAAGACAAAGGTAAAACATACTGGCGAAAAATTAAGAAACTAGCGCAATACAAAAAAAACTAGCACTACTGACACAATTGACGAAAACGGAATAGAACGTTACACAGACAAAGAGAAAGCGGACGCGTTCGCCAGACACTATCAAAGGGCCTTCAGCATATCGACAAACCCTAACTTCGACAATGACAACTGGAACTTGATCAACGACTGGTACTTGAACTATTTTAACAGCTCACCAAACTATACCTACAAACTGATCACAGACACAGAGTACGATGAAGCCCTAGCGCATATCAAAAACACAACACCGGGAAAAGATAAAATTAAGGCAAAACTCTTGAGAAGCCTAACTGAAGAAACACACAAACTGATCCTAACTGAATTGAACAACTGCATCACAAATAACAAAATCCCAAAAACATGGAAAAACGGCTTAATAATCCCTATACCCAAAAATGGACTGGACAATACACAACCGAGCAACTACAGACCTTTTACAATTACACTACTTCCAGTACTAAGCAAAGTTTTTGAATACATAATAAAGCAGCGGCTTGAAAAATGGTTGGAAAATATATACCTATCTACCAATTTGGTTTCAAACAACATCACTCGACTATTCATCCTCTCTTTATCTTGGCCAACAATATACAAACGACTCACCTAACTGACAGAAAGTCGGCGTGTCTATTCATGGACATTAACAAGGCCTTTGACAGTGTCTGGCATATGGGCTTACTCTACAAACGTCACAAACTCCACACACCAGCATATCTACTTCACATCATAAAAAACTTACTTAAAAACAGACTACTACAAGTACGAATTGACAACACATTATCTTTTTCTTTTTCACCTGAACAAGGACTCCCGCAAGGATCCCCGCTCTCACCATTCCTATATAATATATACTTCGTTTTGTATATTCTTTTTCCTGACTGTACTTTAATTCATTCCAATATATTCCTGGGTTTTCAGTCAATTTTATTGTCACTAATTATGGTGTTATGTGATGAGCCCTGCGTTTCGTCCCGGGTCTACCTATTGGACTCGTCAGTAAGGCTTAGGTAGACCCTGCCTTATACGCCGGACATCGGTTATACGCGTTCGGACGTAAATGAATCGAGCCGGTGTAGATCTTGTTCGGTGAGATTGTGCGACGGGTTGCCAACATCTCACCGCACAAGATCTACACCGGCTCGGTTCATTTACGTCCGAAGGCGTATAACCGATGTCCGGCGTATAAGGCAGGGTCTACCTAAGCCTTACTGACGAGTCCAATAGGTAGACCCGGGACGAAACGCAGGGCTCATCACATAACACCATAATTAGTGACAATAAAATTGACTGAAAACCCAGGAATATATTGGAATAGTATATACTGCCATGATATCTATAATTACCACTTACCAGACAAAAACCAAATAGACAAATCAGCGTACATATTACTATACGCCGACGATACTGCACTGCACGTACACGACAAAACCACTGAAAAAGCTACTGAAAGACTCCAAACACTAACGAACAATACAATGTCATGGATCTATAAATGGAGACTAACACCAAACGCGTCAAAAAATCAACTTCTACTCACAAACCACCGATTGAACGCTGACTGAATTGAATAATTGCAGACGGCCAAGCGACAGAACCAAAGAATGACATAAAATACCTAGGAACCACGATTGACCACAAACTTAAATTCACTAAACACATACGAAACATGAGGACAGAAACAATAAAGAGAACAAAACACTTCCGATCACTAACGTACAAAGACAGAGGAATTAGCACAAACACCGCCACCAAAATATATAAAGCTATTTGTAGACCCTTGCTAGACTATGGACATATACTCATGACCAACGGAACAGAAAGGACAAAACGTTATATACAAACAACAGAACAAATTGCACTAAGACTAATAACACGAATAAGACACCCCCAAAACCCACTACACAACCCCTCCACCCAACTACTATACGAACGCACAAACATGACAAAGATTTCGGAAAGCCTCATACAGCTACAGACAAAATGGACAAACAACCCCTACAACTGGACCATACTGAATTCCCTTTGTCTTACAAGACCAACCAGACAATCCCGCTTCCGTTTCCCTACATCAACGCTACTCGAACACTTACAAACGCAACTGACTACTGGACAATAAAATAATTTTTTCTTGTCATTAGAATTGTGAAGTTTATTTAATAAGATTATTAACCTAGAATAAGATAATTTTCATCTTTGTTTTTTATTTAGATTAAGATTACATGTATTAAACAAGGGCAGAAAGACCGATAGGTCGATAGCCTTTTTTTAGAAATAAAGATGTTTACTACTACTCATAATTTGTGTGTGATATAACAAACCGGCTCAGGGAATATATGTAGAAGGGGAAACACAGAAAGCAATATATGTATGTATTGAAATTAGGCAAATATAGAAAAGTTGACATTTGCCATCAGATGAAGTTTCAGGTTATGGTTTCTCAATATATCAAGCCTATGTAGCAGCAGATAAATTTACCTGTCAGATATGCGGTATATTAGCCGATTTTTTATTGGTCATATTTCTTTAACAGCTATTTCATGTGAGAGCGAATAAATCAACCCTAAGACATATAAACTGATTTTTCTCCAAGTAAGTCTCAACATCCTCTCAAGAGGAATCGTGCCAATTTTGACTTTCAACTTGCAGTGTTTTATAATCATGTGCCTATTTGAAAGAAGCTTTTAGAGTGTAACTTACTGAGCCGACTTACCAGCATAAATAATCCAATTTTGAAATATTTATTAAATGATGTAAAATAAAGTTTTGAGAGATGTGAAACTAAAGATGATCCTTCTCACCAGTCAAGATAGGGACTGGAAAAAATAATACTGACAAATTGTAAATCAAAATATGTAGCTATTGCCGTGGAAAAATAAAAAAATGTATTGAAAACAAAATTATTATAATAAGTATTTGGGAATATTTTATAAAACACTCTACATATATCAGCTGAATGACCTGAATTTCTAGACGAAACAAAACATCATTGCCATTATTTATCGAAATTGGAGCATTGTTCTGCATCACTTGAAATTTGAATGTTCATAATTAATTACATTACATTACATTAAAAAAAACTATTAAGTTGTCTAATTTACGGAGCCAGCTTTCATGAGTTGGTATAAATCTGATATGTGTCCATTTTGGACGAAGCTCGATTCAGGGCCCTAAATCTGTTTAGTCATTTTTTAGAATAATTACTGCTTATTTGGTACTGCAATGTAAAGCTAGTCAGTGGTGGTACTTTTGAAAAATTGCGAAATTCGGTATTAAATGCAGGATATTTTTAGCTAATGATCCGAGAGAAGATGGTCATGATATTTTGTAGTACAGCATATAAGTGAGTACGAGAAATGTGAAACTATCTGGATTTGTTTATTAGGAGCTAAAAGGTAGAACATTTTAACGGAAAATACCAAAAGGTAATACTTGAACATCAGATATTTGAGAAGCTAGAGCGGTGTCGAGAGACAAAATATCGGAATACTATAAACTACATTCGAACTGGATAAACATTACATGCACATCATAACGTTCTATTATTATAATGGGGTGCGGGTAGACAAGTTCCGGCAGTCAAGGATTTCCACGCAGCTACAACTGACAATTGACAAAATATCCAGGCAGGAGCTACTCGTTATTTTAGGAGATATGAATCGTAAAATGGGAAAGAAAATTATTCCAGGGCTTAAGAACGCATTCAGTTAAGAACATATAACCGACAATATAATATAAAACTTCTATACTTACAAGAAAATTAATTATTCTTATTTTTAATTAAAGTGCAGGTTTCGGGTTTGCTATTTTCAGGCTAAACCCAGCTGACGAGAGCGAATAGGTTCGAAACCGGTCCTGCCCGAAACCTGCACTCGCTTACATGATTAGCTCATGACGGCATGATGCATGAAGATGGTAGCATAGCTACCGAAACGTGCGTCAGGTGAAAAATTGAAGTATCGACAAAGTAGTAAAACTCAGTTATAACACTTACTTTCAACAAAACACGAGTTCTCAATCACTTTCGTGGGAACAGATCTACTAAATATTAAAGAAAAGAACCAACAAACTTGAGCAAAGAGTAGATATTAGGTTTGTAACATCAGAAAATATTGGATCAGATCAGAACGTAGTACTGGGCAAAATTACCCACAATTAGTAAAAGGAGACGAGCCTTGAGGTTCTACAGCAAACCTCAAGATTGAGTTACTAAAGAAAACAGGGAGTACACCGATCGACAATCAACATACAATGAACGAGGGATTGAGGATATCACTAAACGTGATAGATAGTAAGGCGGCCAAAAAGCCCCGAAGAAACAAACAATCAAATGAATGATATAATTGGGTAAAGAGAAACATTCGTTCACAGAAAAGCGAGCACCAAAGGTAAAAACACGAACACGAGTATAAAATAAGGTTGAACATGTCTGATACACTCATTGAAATTGCATTCATTTATTACAAGTTAGGATAGGCTAAATTTATTTTTCGGTGTATCCTTCTTCACAATTTTTTTCATGGTTAATAAGTTCTTAATTATATAATTCCTATTATCGGAATTGCCAGCTCTATGAATGCAAATTCTGTATCAACAATAATATAAATATTATAAATATTTGTATTATAATTCACAATCTAAATATTTTATGAGATTGCATAAAACAACCTTTAAAAAATTTATACATAATATAAAAAATATGTTGGTAGTACCACTCCTTGATCTAATACAGATGATTAACCTTGTGAAGCTTTATCACAATTTATCTATGTAATCTACTGCGGAGACACTATCAATTCTTGTCAGGTTTTTATCCTTTGGTACCAAATAAAACGTGAGAGAGATATAATAGAGATACAATGCAGTTAATTTGGCAGGGAAAAATTAATAACTTTAGCGAAGAAATATGTTCTTGAATATTGGGGCTGAAACTTTACTAATTGGTTTTATTTAATTCAAGCAAGATTAAAAGCTCCACATATTTTGACGCTAATGTAATGAACGGGAATCAAATTAATTCTCAAAAATAAAGGCAAATTATCTTTCATATCAGTCTGATGTATATAAGATAATTAAAACGTATAATTATCGAGACTTTAAGCATACTTACGAATGTTTACGGCATTATAAATTAAGCTTCATTAACCATATTCAATATATTATTGTTAATAATTGATAATTAATTAATATTCATATAACAAACCAATTCTAACAAAAACAGAGTCCTATATATTTGAAGTCACTGACTTATTATCGAAGTTATTTCCCATATTTCCTCAACCTGATTGTTAAACGAGAACTTCTATTAAAATAGACATGACAGTACCGAAAAGTAATGAAATTTAAGAATCAATACATAAAATATTATTTTGGTATTAACCAAAATTGTATAATTATTAGTAGGTACACATAAACTATCGTAGTAAATTTTCGTATTTTTCTTTCTGCTAATTATTGTTAGTAATCATGACGTAGAAATACCGCAATTGTCGAGAGTTTTTTTGTTATAAATTAAGATTGTTGTAAATAACAAGAATAGTATGTACTTTTATTCTTAAACCTGTCGTTCTCAAAACGTTAGATTTATTGTTTTTTCATTGTTTTTATGATATTATCAACCCTTTAGATATCAAGTAGCATTTTAGCGTAGACTAAAACGATTCTGGTGGTCACTAGTATAAATTAAATAAGTGTTTTTTTTCGTTATCAATGTCCTTATAACAAGTATAGGTATCATTTGCAAAAAGTGGTATGGAAGTACGGTAAAACTTAAGCTGAGATTCTAATATTTTTATTTAAGCTTTCTATTAACACTAAAAAGAAGAGTAATCTCTGTTTTTTATGTAACGTGATGCTTTTACTAAAATAGCAATTAGCAGTCACATTATTGTACAATGTACATGCACTGTTTTGGAGCAAAATTAGCTCCAAAAGAAGTGGCGCACCAGAATATTCGGTAAAGTTCAAAGTGTTCTAACTGTTATTCTAATTAACCGATTGTAACACTACTTTTTCAACTTATACCTAAGTTCTTTGACTATTATTTCAAGCCCAAGAAATATTGGGGAAAACACCAATCCATTTTTTTATCAGTTTTTTTGAAAATTTACCATTTTACTTGAAACCAAAATGTGGCTAATCCGTTTCAGAATATTTTGCTACGTGAACATTTGCTTTTTTAATCATTGTTTTATCTTCAATTTAACAAAAACACAGGGTGCGTCGAAAATATTATCAAAAACGTCGGTCGATGTTTCTACATTATTTGTCATGAAAAATGAAGAATCAATATTTCTTAAACTTCAGATAATAGCCAAGGAATTCAGATTCAGATTACAAAAAAAGGATATTAAAATCAGATAATTAGTATAAATATTTCAAGTACATTTTGTTCTTTCTTTCCTGAATGAACTAATTAACTTTTTCTTCTAGTTGTAAGGCATGCCGCTGATTAAAATAACAATACCCAGTTTCACTGTTTTGATGAAAATGTGACAACTAACAGAGGTTCAGCCAATTTCAAAATTCCATTCGATATCTGCAATATTTTTTCGAATAGCTCTCTAAAACTAAAAACGCAGTTTATAAGGATATAACACACCTACATTCACAAATAAACACAGTATTCGTTCTTTATAATTAAAAATAACTCGCGCGTATATTATTTAAATAATATTTTTCTAATTACTAAATAATATTTAATACAACAAAAATACTATTTATTATTTAAATAATATTAAATACAATTTTTTCAGTATTTTAACACTTCTAATTGCACCGAAGTTCTTAGTTTGTTTAGCATTGCATTCAGTGCATTCAGCTACTACAGTAGTAGTAGTAAACATCTTTATTTCTAAAAAAGGCTATCGACCTATCGGTCTTTCTGTCCTTGTTTAATACATGTAGTCTTAATCTAAATAAAAAACAAATATGAAAATTCTCTTATTCTAGGTTAACAATCTTATTAAATAAACTTTCCAATTCTAATGACAAGAAAAAATTATTTTATTGTCCAGTAGTCAGTTGCGTTTGTAAGTGTTCGAGTAGCGTTGATGTAGGGAAACGGAAGCGGGATTGTCTGGTTGGTCTTGTAAGACAAACGGGATTCAGTATGGTCCAGTTGTAGGGGTTGTTTGTCCATTTTGTCTGTAGCTGTATGAGTCTTTTCGAGATCTTTGTCATGTTTGTGCGTTCGTATAGTAGTTGGGTGGGGGGGTTGTGTAGTGGGTTTTGGGGGTGTCTTATTCGTGTTATTAGTCTTAGTGCAATTTCTTCTGTTGTTTGTGTATAACGTTTTGTCCTTTCTGTTCCGTTGGTCATGAGTATATGTCAAAGTCTAGCAAGGGTCTACAAATAGCTTTATATATTTTGCTGGCGGTGTTTGTGCTGATTCCTCTGTCTTTGTAGGTTAGTGATCGGAACTGTTTTGTTCTCTTTATTGTTACTGCCCTGATGTTTCGTATGTGTTTAGTGAATTTAAGTTTGTGGTCAATTGTGATTCCAAGATATTTCACGTCGTTTTTTGGTTGTGTCGTTTGGCCGTCTGTAGTTATGGTAGGGGAGTCAGCGTTGAGTCTGTGGTTTGTGAGCAGAAGTTGGTTTTTTGACGCGTTTGGTGTTAGTCTCCATTTATAAAACCATGCCATTGTGTTGTTTGTTAGTGTTTGGAGTCTTTGCGCTGCTCTCTCAGTAGTTTTGTCATGTACAATAAGTGCCGTGTCGTCTGCGTATTGTAATATGTATGCCGATCTGTCGATTTGATTTTTGTCTGTTTTGTCTGGTAAGTTGTAATTGTATATGTCATGGCAATATATATTGTAGAGAAACGGTGAGAGCGGGGATCCTTGAGGGAGCCCTTGTTCAGGGGAAAAAGAAAATGACAGTGTTTTGTCAATTCGTACTTGTAGTTGTCTGTTTTCTAGTAAGTTCTTTATGGTATGTAGTAGATATGTTGGTGTGTCAGCTACTACATTTAACATAAAATCGATATAAGCTCGATTTAGGTTTCCATTAATTTGAAATTGTATAGTGTAGTAACAACTACTAAACAACTGTTAGTTTATCATTACTTTTACTTCACCTATATACAAGAGAATGTTTTTTCTACAACACTGATATATGTAGATAGACCAAAAAAGTTATAAGCATTTTGGACATTCAAGAATATTTGGAAATGGCGCAATCCGCGACAATAAATTTCATATTTATCGCCGCATATCTCAAAAACCAAAACGAGCTCAAAATACGTTATATTCCGGCATATCCCTCTAGAAGCAGCATCGATTGTTGCTGAAATCACGCTATTATAAGTATGAACAGGCTCACCATGTATATTTACCGAGCTCTTCATATTCAAACGATTTCATTAGCATGTCTCAAATCGACCATGACTACTGTAATAATGCATATTAAACCGCTACAAGTACAAGAGTTAGGGGCAATAATTTGTTGAAATGTACAAGACGTTTATTAGATTTTACGACCACATCTGGTGTTTCCTGATAAATTATATTATAAGTATAAAAAAATTGTGCAACTTTTAAATGCCGTTATGAAAACGCGCTATTTTTGCCTATAGAAACAAGCCTAAAGCGCTAAAAATACATTTTAATTAACCTGGGCAAATTAAGATAGAGTAGGTGGTAATTAATTTGAGACATTAGGGACGATTTTTATGAGCTATTTTTAACGTTGGTAACGATATCATCAGTAGCAGGGTGTGGCAATGCGGAAATAAGTTCATTTTACAAAAGAGTAGACACCGAAATAAGCTCAGATTGCGTGTAATGGACACGCATATTGGTTCCTGATTAAAAATCATTAGTTATTTTTCTCAAGATTTGGCGGACTGTACTATTTTTAACATAAACTACAAAAAACTATTTGCTTAAAAATGTTCAGTAATTAAAATAAACCTTCTGTAATAAATATCTCATAACTTTCATCATGTATTCTGTTTTCAACCGGAAAATGAAAGCAAACTCATTAATGAGAAAACTGTCGAATACAAATGAGGTGTTATGACTAGTTATGTTTAATGCATTGTATTTACGGTTCATGCTTAATAAATACAACAATTCTTAGTGGCAGATATTTTGCTCTTTGATCAACGATTGCAACAATTTATAGCAAGAGATGCAGCTCTTCGTTTGTTGCATTTGTCAAGAAAGCGAAAACATTCTATGGGGATATTGAGAAATATGTTTGAAATATAATATAAACAAAATGTTTATGCAAAATGCAAGAACAGGTTTTCAACTTAAACGTTAAAAGCTTTTTAAATTATATGTTACTTTTATTGGCTTTCACTTTATTAGTTTTATTGTTTGCAGTTCCAGTGTCTAATATTCTAGTTCAATCAACTCAATTCAGAAATATTTTTCATTTGATAATTTATACAGGGTGATTCAAAATTGGCGTCATTCCTTAGGGGGTGTTGTCTGGGGGTGTTTTAGGAGTACAGGAAAAATAGTTTAAAAATACATTGTCAATAAAAACTGAGATATTTGCAAAAAATTAGATCAGAATGATGGCAACAATGTTTTTCAAGGTAATAATATCTGTTTTTAATAACAATAAATTTTTTTACTATTTTTCCTGTACTCCTAAAACACCCCCAGACAACGCGTCTTGAGGAATCACGCCAATTTTGAATAACCCTGTGCATATATATTTTGAACAAGGTGGAAGAGAAGCAACAACCTTGTCTAAGCCCTCTCGATACTTCAAATCCTGGTGATATTCTATTTCCAATTTTTATTTGTGTTTTGTCGCCTCTATGAAGTTTCTTCATCGTTTTTATTAAAGTGTGGATGATTTTTATTTCTTTAAGGACCTTCCATAATTTAGATTTAGGGATGCTATAATAGGCTTTCTGAAGGTCTATAAAGTGTATATGAATTTTTCTATTGGTGGCAATTTTCTTCTCGATGGTCTGCTTGATGACAAATATATTAGTCATGCATGATCTGCCTGCGCGGAAATCACTTTGTTCTTCTGCCTCTTGTCCTTCGCATTCTCTCTCAATTGTGTCTCTTAACAATCGGCTAAATGTGGATATCATTGCCCCGATAATTTTTATGCATTATGCCCCGATAATTTTCACATTTCTCCCTATCTCTTTTTTTGTGAATTGATGCAGATATGCATCTGTTCCGTTCTTTATTATTTTAGCTTTAATGCTGCCTGGACCCCTTGTCTTGCATTTCTTTAAATTTTTTTTGCTTTTTTATTTCAAAAAATTTTAATTAAAAAAGTGTCAAATAATATAAAACTTAAATAGATATACAGGCTGAAACAGTAAGAATATTAGAAAATATCGCCGTGCTTAAGCAATTTCAAAGTTATACACAAAAAAACATGTATTTTGTAAAAGTGCATATTTGGAGGTATTTTGTGAAAATGTTCTTTTCAAAATTTAAAACATTTGGATTTTAAATGCTTGAACATTTTAGCAAGTTTAATGAGTTAATTTAATGCATCTATGATTCCTTCATGATCTTCAAAGGTTTTCAATGCATATAATGCTGTTTTTGTTGAAATTTTGTTGTACTATTCAACTGCCAGTACTACGCTACGGAGCAAATATTTGAGTCATTTTAACAGTTCCAGTCTCTTAGTGATTAGAGATAGACGATTTAATTGTTCACGGTCGGTCTGAATAATGTTATCAAACATTCTGAAAATGTAAAGAAACTCGTTCACTTATTATAAACGATAATCATGAGAGCCATATTTCCATAACTGTCGTTAATACGGCCAGAAATATCGGAGTTACGATTTGACTCTACTTTCACAGAGTTCCAACAAAATGCAACCTCTGGATATATTTATTTCGGTGGCGAATCCAGGGGGCGCTATGGAGCTGCAGCCCCCCCTTCCCAGACACAGTACAATACTTTCTATTTCATATTATAATTCTGTAAATTTATAAATAAAATATTTCAAAAACACGTTAATTCCTTCCAGAAGAACTTGAGGTTACGATACGTCGATACAACGATGTAACTTTTTTATGACCTTAAATGGTGCCGTTTTTACTGAAGTCAATTTTCTAACATCTTCTGTAACGAACAGAATCCTATTACAAAGCAAGAACCAACCATTCGCATAATCGTATTTTACTGATATGCTTGTACTCCAAGAAAAAAACCATCTACACCATATAATACCCTCTTAGGATTCAGTCAAGTCCCTCCACTGGGCCTATATCATAGCCAATCGAGCAGTAATGCCTCAAAAAAAAAACACAAGGAAAATACATTTTCTTAGACAAGACATACTAAAACGTCATATATTCTTGAATCAATTAGAAGTTACCCTGAAGCTGCTCCTAGGAAAATCATTACGAAACCTGGACGCGAAGGACGCAGTATTATTATAATTGAGAGTCCGGAAAAACGAAAAAAACAAAACATGCGATATCACCCAGCAGCTCATATAAGAATAGAGAGCTACAAGAGCTGAAACGTCGTAGCATTAGCGGTAAAGGAAACAAAAAAATGAAATAGAACCGATATTGATAAAAACGAATGGAGTAGTGAGTTCAATAGTAGCGATGATGCTTTAATATTTTATGGTGAAACTTCTGATGACGATTCATGAAGATCTATTTAAAACGGATTAACTCAAAACTGGACAAAACGATTATTTCAGTGATGAAAGATGAATAAAGAAAAAATGTCTGGCTCCTCAGCTATTGATAGTCAAAGTTTTTCAAAAAATTTTGTTTTTTGAAATATCGAGAGAATGGTAGTAACGATTTTAATGAAACTCGCTGTGAATTTGTTTCTATGTAAGACTCATGTTTTGATAAAGCAACTGAATTCTTCCGCTTTGGGCAAGTGAGGAACTTTGAGTGTCTTGGTACAAAAACCACCAGAACTTTTTATTTGGTAACTGGAATCAACTGACTTTTTTTGAGTTGATAAACTAATCTTTCACATTTTTGTCCCCTTTGTAAAATCTTATAGCATTCTAAGTTTTATCGCAAAAAAAAATATTTATATTCTCTTGCCAACTGACAATTTTAGACATCAAAACATGAGTCTTTCATAGGAACAAATTCACAGCGAGTTTCTTTAAAATTCATAGTACGATTCTCTCTATATTTGAAAAATCATAATTTTTTCAATAACTTTTACCATCAATAGCAGAAAAGCCGGACATTTTTTCTTAATAAAAGTTAGGTCATATGGTCTTCATTTCAGCCAACGAATGTCTCTGTACCCTTTTGACCATGTGCTTACGGGACACCTTGTATGTAGTACAGTACGAACATACTTAATAGCTTAAGAAATATCACCTTTGTACAATGTTTATTGCTTGATCGATTTCAATGGTTCCTTATATTAATGCGATATTCAAATGAGCTTTCGACTAGTGAATGCTTTTAATGTTCACTACAAGTTAAAATATAACCTAAAATCTAAAATCCGTCTCTAGTTATTTTCATTGCTGTGCAATACCGGGTGTGCAGAAAAATTAATATAATATATATATAATTTATATAATTAATATAATAATAATAACAAAAAATACTGACGAAACTGTAATGACTTTCATTGTTCAAGAAGGTACCTACAGGTTGTTTAAGAACATTCTAGTATTTTTCTTGAAACCAGAACTTTATCTAAATGTAATAACGGTTGACGCCTTAGGCGACGCGCAATAAGTGTGATATGGAAACCTAAAATAAGTTGGTATTATTCAGTACCAGATGTCAGGAAGTAATTCATAATTTCGTAATTTGTAACATCATCAATTTTACTCAAGTAAAAAGTACATTCACTGCAAGAAAGATTAAAATATAATAATAAATATTATAATATATTATAATAATAAATATAATAATTTTTTTTGATATTTTTAGCAACGACTATCGGTAAGGTACAGATATTTTAAGCTTTGAGCGTTGGTTAAAAAAATAATTTAGACAATTTTTTATGAAGATATCCCAAACTGTTCTTTCATTAAAAATAAAATTGTTTGATTGATTTTTACAGGCACATCCGGAATTGCAGAATACTGTAAATCTGACCAAGTTTTTTAGGCTATTTTAAGTGAGACGATTGCCATTTTTGTCCCGAAAATTGTCCAAATGTTAATTTTTGAAATTTGACACCATAAAAATATACGTGCAATGCCTACAGGTGAATATTGAAAGCACTCACTAGTCGACTGAACAGTTAGAATATCAAACTAATAAAAAAAATGCCATTGAAATCGATAGAAAAATAAAGTTTTGTACAAGGATAGTAAGTTCTCAACGCGAACATTCTGTATGTGACATTTAGATATATCCTTACGTTCTGTAATAGATTTTAAAAGCTAACAAATAAAATGAAATTTTATATAAAATTTGTTCGAATTTCGTCTCATTTTGTACGACCGCCCGCTAAACATATTGGCCTTGTTTTTGAGGTACAGTGTGTTAAGGTTTAAACAAAATTTTCGTTTAATTGCAGTAGCGTTTTTACCAATTCTGCTAACACAACTCGTCGGTTAGCTTTAGCTTCCCGACGACATAATCAAAATTCTGCAGTTTAAAGAGCTATTGACCAAACAGGCCACTCAGTTTTCTGTGTCTATTTAAAAGAATTGGATTGCGAAAATACACAGGGTTTTAAAAGGTTACTAGGGCTTACTTATCGAAGAAAACTCCACTGTATTTCTAAGTTATATTAGGCGTAAAATGTGCAATTAACCTTTACTTACAAAAAATATTTGAAAGCATGTCTCTACTCTAAAGTCTCATTTGGTACACCAGCAAAGAAGCTAAATATTACAATTTAAGCATTGTTTTATCAACGAGCCTTGATTCTACCTTAGCAAAATTTCTAAAGTAGTTTAGAAAGAGCACGCTTTCATATTTTTTTTATGAAAAACCAATGCAGCAACCACGCACCAAGCAGGTATATGTTAACAGACATGTGAATCTGAGATGTGTTACATTTGCCGGTAGTTTTAAAATTGTGCTCTTCAAAAATTTAAATGATTGATCATATCACATCAAAATACATACGAAAAGATCGATGCAAGCTTGACAGCCTAAAAACTGAGAAGCAATGAAATGCCCTATTACATTTCAGCAACATAACAACAGTTATAAATTATTCATTTAATGATTAACCATCAATCTTTATTACGAATAGAACACGTAAACATAAACGAACATATTTACTACTTACATGTCTTTAACTGCTAACACAACTAATAAATTCGGTTTTACAATCATATCACATGTAAAATGATTCAACTTGATTCAAGAGCTTTTTATTCAAAGTCGGTTATCAGACCCCGAGTATTCCATATGCGTGCTACATCAATTTATAACAGTCAGATGCGGTTAACTTACTGATACGCCACATCCGCTGAATGGAAGATAAACTTGAAAAATTCAAATCGTATAAATAAAATGAATGCAGTTTATGCATGTCAACTTAAGTAATAATTACTACAATGTTGATTGTGCAAGTACTTTTCAAGCAAGCTTCATTAAAAACACTTTAATATCCGATCAATATGACTGTCTCTCTGTACTAGTATGATTAAGATTTCTGTATAAATTGCTGATTCAAATGGTTAAATTGATACATAAATGAAGCAGACTGACTTTCTTGTTTGAGGGTTTATTTTAGTGTCTAGATCATAGAGTTAGTAAATTAATTGTACTTATTCTATGGATAGATGTTAGACAACGGCCGATAAGGAAATGAGAAGGTGTTAAGGGCAATAGGTCATTAGGATCATTTAACATTGAAAATAAATCGAAAAGAAATTCCTGGGTTCCAGTCAATATTAGTGTTTATTGTCAAATTTTTTTACAAATACGTTTTGGTGTCTTTCTCCACCATCATCAGTTTGTCTAAAATACACATTCACAGTCATCATTAATTTAAAACAAAAGCTCTGCTAAAATATACATACTAAAATACAAATTACAAACATTTTAAAAAGTATATTAAAAACATAGGCTCACAGGTGATGAGTCAGGACAATCATGTTCGGGAAAAAACTAGAATTTATTGTTTAGAGATTTAAATTTTACTTACATGTATGGCTGTTTCCACCTTCACATTTGACAAACTATTGAAAAATCTTTACTTTGTTCAATATCGAGCGAGAAAAACTGTTTATATTTGGCTTTTTCTTTGCATTCTAAGCATATCAATTGCTCTGCAATTCTTCAATATTAGGTGTTTATATTTTATGTAGTTGGTTTAATTAGTGTATGTAAGTGTTCATTTAATTAGTGTATGATATACAGGGCTAAGATTGTCTGTGTCTGATCTAAAATTCATTGCATTCTTATGTTTTTTTTTAATTTGTATCATTTCATGGATTCTTCTCTTATTATAATTGTCTTCATTGATTAATATTTTTGTGTTATCAAAATCAAAACTACGTAACATTTGTTGTGCATGTTGTGCTAATGCTGTTCCATTTTTGTTAACCTTTCTTAAGCTATATTTATGTTCGTATATTCTTTTCTTTAAATATTGTCCTGTTTGACCTATGTATGTGTTGACACAGTTCAAACAGTCAATATTGTATATTACGTTAGGTGTGTTTAACTTATCACTTTTAGGTTTAAATTTTGTGAAACATTCCTTTGTTAAGTTGTTTTTAGATTTTTCTGCTATAGTAATATTATGCGGTTTTAAAATATTTTATATTTTTGTGTTGATTTCTGGAATATATGGTAATGATATATACTTGATCTCACCTTCTTTTTCATTATTGTTATTATTTATGTTGTTCCATTTTGTGTAAAATTTTTTTGACAATATACACTAATATTGACTGGAACCCAGGAATTTCTTTTGGATTAAATTGAAATACAGTCAGGAAAGTATACACAATAATTGAAAATAAAGATAAAGGTCTAGAATTTAATATTGCCTCAATTTGAATCCCTAACGTGTTGAGTTCTTCAAATGATACGTTACGGTTTACAAGTACTCGCGTTAAATGGTGTTTAGTGCTCTTTACAGCGCTTTCCCATAAACCGCCTAAATTGGGTGCGTAGGGGGGTATACATTTCCAGAGAATATTATCTTGGTTTGTCGCATTAATAATAGAATGTTGATTATTCTGTAGAAATTTATCTATATTTCTATGTTCTGTATTCTGTTGACCCACAGTTTTAACTCTTTATAAGCTCCCACAAATGTGCTACCGTTATCCGAATAAATAGTATGAGGTATTCCCCTTCTTTAAAGAAGGCTTTAAGAATTGAGACTTTTGGAAGTCGGTCAAAGTGGCGTTACTGTCATGTAATGTGTAATCTATATCTATATATATAAAATTCTCGTGTCACCGTTTTAGTTACCATTCTCCTCCGAAACGGCTTGACCGATTTTGATGAAAGTTTATATATAGATTCAGTAGGTCTGAGAATAGGTTGTTATCTATTTTTTATACCCCTAAGTGATATGGGTGCTGCCATGCACTCCTATCTTTTAATAGCGATATGTCTAGTAATTCAATAAATTTCAGCACGAGCGATAGATGGCGACGCCGATTAGTTCCCTCTCTTGGTGTTATGCATTGGGTGTTTAAGTACAGGTTTCGCGGTCACTGATATTACATGTCAACATAGAGACCATAATCGACAGTTTGAATCGAAGCTTCGTTTGAAGTGCACGTTCTTAACAATCTCATCGTGAATTAATTCATAATTGAATACAGTGATACTTGCGATTATTCGATTATTCCCTATTAGTACAGTGCTTGTCAGCGCAACAGTAGGAGAAGAAAACGACTAGTTTCGGTGTTATTGTGTTTCAGGAGGAAAACATGGACCTCACTTCAGAGGAAGTGATGAGGAGGATAGAGGCGCTGGAGGCCAAGCTGGAGGCGACCTTAGTCGAGCTGAAAAGCTCGAACGAAAAGGTCCAATATTGGAGGGACAGGGCAAACACTGCCGAAACAGTCTTACAAGCCACCATAAAGACAGCCATGGAGGAAGGCACTACTTCTGCCAGCGAAAGCGAGGACCCAGCACCTCCAACAACCTCCAAGGGAGGAAAGGGCCCGGCAACGGACTCTTCTGATGGCGAGGGCTATATCAGCCCAAATCGCCGTCGCAAGAGGAAGCGTACCGCACCCTTGTCCTCCAGCGAAGAAAATATAGAAAATACACATGTAAGTAACCCCAATTCTTTGTCTGCAGGCTCCAAGCAGCAAAGAAGAGATCCCAGGACGGCCAAGCCCAAACAAAAGGAGGCCAATGAGGAGCAATCTACTGAAGTGGATAAAAAGCAGGCCACCCCTGCCGCCCAGCAGCTGGATGACGAGGCGCAGAAAAAGCAGGCCACCCCTGCCGCCCAGCAGCAAAGGAGGAGCAAAATCCCTCCAATTGTCCTCCGGGAGAAATCCCGGTATGATGAGATTACAAGGATCCTCAACAACAAAAGGATCAATTATGGCTGTGGCGTGACCACAAAGGAGGGAGTCAGGACTCACCCTCCCACCATTGAGGACTATAGGGCCATGGTGCGAGTACTGGACACACACAAGTTCCAGTACCACACATTCCAACTGGAGGAAGAGAAATCCTTAAGAGTGGTCATCCGAGGGGTAGTGGAAACGTGGACAGAAGGCAAGATAGGAGAAGAACTTGCCGCCCAGGGCTTCCACCCCACCAGTATCGTCAGGTGGAAGAAGAATGGGAACCCCATTGCAGTAGTCCTGGTGCTACTGCCAAAAAGCGAGAAGGCCATTTTCGAGGTTAGGAGCCTCGGCAACCTGCGGGTTAGGGTGGAATCCCAACATGCGAAGAGCCAGTCCACCCAGTGCTTCAGATGTCAGCTGTTCGGTCACGGACAGTCAAAGTGCACCGCCGAAGCTAAGTGCGTTAAATGTGCGGGCAAACACGAAACTAGGGAATGTCCACTCCCTAGGGAAAAGGCAGCTAAGTGCATCAACTGCGGAGGCGCCCATCCAGCCTCGTACTCTGGATGCCCGGCGAAGCCAGCACCTAAACCCAGCAAACTGTCACCAATGACAGCTCGCAGGACAGCCCCAACTGTCACGCCACAACCAGCTAGGAGGACAATCAGCTACAGCGCGGCATTAACGAGAAGCCAGCCGCCCCAGCAACCCACTCAACGGCAACAAAATGGGAAAACAGGCCATGAACAGCTGGCCCAAACCATCCAGGCCATGCAAACACAGATGCAGACATTCATGGCAACTATGCAAGCCCAGATGCTAGCACTAATGAGCAGTCATGTCTAGACTGCTCAGGCCTAAATCTCTGTGTGTCGTCTCCTGGAACGCCAATGGAGTAAAGAAAAGGAAAGAAGAACTCCAAGACTTCCTGGAGAAGTACAACGTGGATGTGTGCCTGATCCAGGAAACACTGCTGAAGCCTGGAGAAAGGTTCACACTCAAGAGCCACAAGATACACAGAGATGACAGGCCCACCAGGGGCGGCGGCACTTTGGTCGCAGTGAAAAGGTCCATTCAACATCATCAGATCGTCAAACCGGCGAACCTGGAGGGATCCATGGTCGCCATCTAAATGGAAAGAATTGAGATCAGAGTCGGGTCCGTATACGTCAGTCCAAGCGCTACGTTGTGTCCCGAGGATGTTCAAAATCTCTTCCCGGATGACCGGCCAACAATACATGGCGGGGACTTCAATGCCAAAAACACCAACTGGGGATGCCACTATAACAACGCTAGAGGTAACATGTTATCAAACGAAGCCAGCAAAGCAATGTACGAGATTGCTGCACCTCTAGAGCCAACACACATCACCCTCAATGGCAGAGATGACATCCTGGACATATTCCTGTACAAAAACGCAGGAAGACTGTCCACCCCCGAAGTACTTCAGGAACTCTCGTCGGACCATTTGCCGATCCTACTACAGATTGGACCAAATCAAGTCAAAGATATCACTGTGACCAAAAGGACCACCAACTGGCAGGCTTTCCAGCACATATTGGAAACCACCAGCAGGATCCAGCCGCCCACAACAGAGGTAGACCTGGACCATGCAGTCGAGAAGCTCACCAGGGAAATCCAAGAAGCCCTGGCAGCCTCAACAAGTCAGCAAGTCGTAGCAGCCAACCAAGAAGACAAAATACCTCCCTGGTTAAAAGCCAAAATCAGGGAGAAAAACCGACTACGACAGAGAGCCATGCGGACACAGGACCCACACATAAAAAGACAAGTCAACCGTCTCCAGGCTGCGATCCAGAGAGACATCAAAGGAGTTCGATCGCAGCACTGGGATGCCCGCATGGACGAAATAGAGGCTGATGAGTACAACACCGAGCTGTGGAAAATGGCCAGGAACCTCAACCAAGGACCAAGGCAGCCAATACCACCCATCCAGGATAACGGAAGAGCCACTGAAGACCCCAGAGAGAAACTGGAGCTCTTTGCAAATCATCTAGAACTCCAGTGCAAAGTAAACCTGGTTGATCACCCAGACCAAGAAGAGGAAGTGGAAAACATAGTAGCCGCCCACTTCCAAAACTGGCAGACAACAACACAAGCTAAGAAAGTCACCAGTGAGATCATCCAGGACATCATCAAGAGGGCAGGAAAGAGAAAGGCCCCTGGACATGATGGAATATCAAATGAGGTTCTCAAGAAAATCCCAAAAACAACAATTGAGGACCTCACCACAGTGGCAAATGCAATCCTGGACCTTCAACACTTCCCAACCACATGGAAGAAGGCAATAGTGGTATTGGTGCCCAAAAAGAGAGCAAGCCGGAAGCTGCTTACGTCTTACAGGCCCATCAGCTTACTACCTATGATGGGCAAGATTATGGAAAGATGTATCCTGACCCACATCCAGGACACAATAGAAGACAAGAAGGTGCTGCTAGATGAGCAACATGGATTCAGGCCGGGTCATAGCACCACCACACTCACAACCCGGCTCACAGCAAGGATCCAGCAAAGGTTAAACCGCCGAGATGGTCTAGGAGCCGTCTTCCTAGACATGTCAAAGGCGTTTGACAAGGTTTGGCACCAGGCCCTGCTAGCCAAGATGATCAAAGCAGGCTTTCCGGGACACCAAACCAAGCTCATCAGCAGTTACCTATCTGGACGCAGCTTCCAGGTCAAAATAGATGGTCAGCTCTCAGCCAGCAAACCGGTGATGTCAGGAGTCCCCCAAGGATCAGTGTTGGGCCCTACCCTCTTCAACATCTACATGGCAGACTTCCCCACCACCAAGACAACAGAGTGCTACATCTACGCAGATGATGTAGCACTCACAGCCACAGGGAAAGTCGCCCACATGAAGGAGAGACTCCAAAGACATCTCGTCCAGGTCCAGAAATGGAGCAGGAAATGGAAAATGGAGTTCAATCCGGTGAAGACACAGACTATATACTTCACCATGAAACGACTCCAGAACCCGCCAGGCCAGCTGGAGCTTGAAGGACAGCGGCTACCATGGAAGTCCAAGATAACCTATCTTGGACTTATCTATGACAAGCGACTGGTCTGGCACGAACAGATCACAGCCACCATATCAAAGGCAAGATACCTGCTCCAGGCCTACTATCCGCTGCTGACAGGTAAGCTCTTCCTAAGAACAAAGGTCAGAGCTTACAAACAGCTAATCAGACCTGTACTGACCTATGGATCACCAGCGTGGTCCACGGCCAGCACCAGCCAGAAACTCAAGCTGGCAAGGATCCAGAACAGGATACTGAGGACAGCAGCCAAGGCCCCGTACTTCGTGAGGAACACAACCCTCCAAAGGGACCTGAAGACAGAAGACCTGCTGGGCAACATCCAGGGCTTAACATCAAAGTTCCTGGATAGGGCCCGGCAAAGCAAGAATCCCACAGTCAGGGATTCTTGCGCCAAGAAGTTCCATTGTGACCGCAGACAGCTCCCTGCGGACACAGTTTAAGAAGCAGACGAGGACCACACGCGATGACCAGTTCCAGCACCACAACGAGGACCATGGACTAGCATAAGTTAGTTAGGAAGCACGAGATGATGTAAATTAGGTTAAGTTAGGTTAAGGTAGGTTAAGGTAGAATAGTACAATTGTTGTCAAAACCGCTAAATGCGAAATGATGTTAACATTAAGGAACCGTAGAATAAGAGCAATAGGAAGATGGAAATTGTCTTAGTTGAAATAAATATGTTCCAAAGCAAGCAAGCAAAGCACTGATATTACCATTGAGAGATCTAATGAAACAAAAAGCAGCCACGACCTTCGAAAAGGCCGAAAACCATCCCTCTGAAGAGCTCCGGAACGCCGTAGCCTACTCCCCAGAGGACAACGGGCCCCGGAAAAAGAGGCCCAGGCACCAGCTGGCCCAATAGGGCAACAAATAGGTACAGCAGTTTACTGCAGAGTGCCATAACTAATTTAAGATAGTGTGATTAGGCAGTATTAAGTAGTATAGTGCTTGCATAAAATTAGTAAGATGCCCATTCTAGCAGCCAGCTAGCATGGAGAGAATGAGAGGTGAAGGCATACGGATGCCAGAGCTGAACCATTCTTAAAGAAGACCACAAGTTTTAAAGGATAACTCCCGGAAACTTGCAGTCAAAAATGGGGGTTTTTTAGTTGGTAGAAATCCAACACTACCCGGTGTCACGGGGCACTGGGTGTCTTCAAGAAGATTTTTATCCTCCAGCCGCCGCCGGGCAAACAAAAAAAAAAAAAAAAAAACTGATATTACCAGTTGAACAGCGACTTTTGAACGCTACACATCGTGCTCCGCATCTAGTGTGTGTTCAAAAGTGAATTCCTGTGATACAGTGATATTTTTTTAAAATATCGAAAGAAATTTGGCGCTATTTGTTAATACCATGGCGCCCAACACGGCGTTAGAAAAGAAGCTGCAGCAGGAGGTGGACAAGCAGAAGAAACAAATTGAGGAACTCACGGGTGAGGTCCGCAAGCTGACCCAGCTGCTGGCAGACTACCTGCCACAGCAGGATCGCCCAGGAGGGCGGTTGCTGAACCAAAGGGGGCCCCGGCCACCTTTAGTGCAGCAGTTAAAGCGGCTCCCAAAAAGCAGGAGCCCAAGAAAACCCCAGCAGTAGCCCCCAAGGCTGCTGCTGGGAAAAAGCAAGCGGTGGCCATAGCAGGGCCACCCAAGAAGACCCCAGCCACTGCCACCCTGCCACCTGGGTCACAGGAAAGCAGGAAGCGTAGGCGCGAGGAAGCCGAGGAGGCTTCAATTGAGAGGGAAACCGGGATGGAGACAGACATCCCGGTCACCAGCAAAAGGGCGGAAAAAATTCCGCCAATCAATGTGGAGGGCCAGAGCTGGAAACAGCTAAGCAAAGCCCTGAACGCAGCAGGAATTGTTGTGGCCAAAGCCACAACTACGAAAAAGGGGATAAGTATCATCACTAATTCCCCAACCGATTTCAGGAGGACGACTCAACTCCTGGAAAACCTCCGGAGGCCGTATTATACATATACGCTTCCGGAGGAGAAGAAAACCCATGTGGTCATTAGGGGGCTCCCTAATGATTACGAGGCGGCCGAGATCGAGGAGGAGCTTAGGGGACAAGGCATCGGGGACGCGGAAGCGTTCCAGATGCTCAGCCGCCGAACAAAGCAGCGACTGGGACTGGTCTTGGTGAAGACCACCAGCAAAAACATCTGGAAAGTGTCCAGACTGTTCAACCTGGTGGTCAAGCTGGAGGCCAAGAGGAAGTCCAAGGAGCCAGGGCAATATTATCGCTGCCAGAGGTACGGCACTCGCAGCGGAACTGCACGTACCAGCCGAGGTGTGTGAAGTGTGGTGAAAACCACAGGAGCAGTGAGTGCCCGCTTCCAAAGCCTGGAGCAGGCGAAGTGCGCACTCTGCGGGGCAGAGGGACACCCAGCCAGCTGGAGGGGTTGCCCACAGTACCCCAAAAAGAAGATCCCGGTAGCCCGCAGGGAAGCCCGACCATCCAAGCCCGCAGCAGCCCGCCAAATGGACCAGCAGGAACTGGCAGGCATTCTGCAGGCGCTACTTAACAAACTCAATGGCTAAACGGCCAGCAAGTTTCAAAGTGGCCTCGTGGAATGTAAACGGGTTGCTAAGCAGACGTCCAGAACTGGACGAATTCCTGCAAAGCAGGCAACCTGAAGTGATGGCACTTCAGGAAACCCTGCTAGGCAGTAAGACTAGAGTAAGCTTTACTAATTACTTTATTTACAGGTACGACAGTGCAACGAGACGACCAGGAGTGGCCATTCTGATAAGAAAGGACATAGACCATCACAGCATTGGCATTGAAGACACTGACCTGCATGCCATTAGCGTGCAAGTCAACACCACCAGGGGACCAGTGACAGTGACATCTGCCTACAAGGCCCCCAAGGCGCAACTGGCACCACAGGACATTGAGACCCTGCTGGGCAACAACCGAGCTAGGCTGCTAATCGGAGACCTGAACTGTAAGAACACGGAGTGGAATAGCTCCTGCACTTGCAGGAATGGTCGGGCATTAGCAGAAGCAGTTGAAACCCACAATGCAGTCGTCATGGGTCCTGAGGTTCCGACAAGGATCCCATCAGGAGCTGGGATACCGGAGGTGTTAGACATTGCCATTGCCAAGAACATCCGGCAGGTGTTAACCATTGAGACCATAGAGGAGGGGACTTCGGACCATAACCCAATTATATTGAGTTGTGGCGATGAAGAAACAACTCCGCTTCTTGGATCAAGGACTACCACTGATTGGTCTATGTTCACGGAGGTACTCCATAATCAGATTGTAATTCCACAGATTACCACGGAAGAGGACCTGGAAACAGCGGCAGGAAAACTTGGTGAGGCAATCCTGCAGGCATACACCAGAAGTTCGGTGACTGTGGAGGTACTGGTAGCTCGTGAGGAACTACCAGCAAACCTTCGCAGGAAAATCGCCAACCACAGACGGCTGCGCAGGACGTACAGAAGGCAGCCCACAGAGGAGAACAGGATTGTCTTGAACCGCCAAGGCCAGATCCTGAAGGAAGCCCTCAGGGAACACCGGAACCAGAAATGGGAAGGACGCATCCGGGAGATGCCATGAGATAGGGCCATAGGACCAAAGTATCTGGAAACTCCAAAAGGCTCTCCGGCAGGAAGACACCAAGATACCAGCTTTACACGGAGTGCAAGGTCTGGTATATACTAACAGTGATAAAGCGGAAACTTTTGCAGATACGATCGAGAGAGAGGCCAGAGAAAACACTCACCCAGACGAAGACGACGAGCACGAAACTGCCGTCAGACGAGTTGTTCGGAGATTCCGGACAAAAGAGGTGAACAGCAGCATCTCACCAACCTCACCAGGTGAAGTGGCGGCTATCATCAGGCACTCAAGGACGAGGAAGGCTCCTGGAAGAGATGGAATCACCAACAAGATGCTTAAGAACCTGCCGAGAAAAGGGCAGGTAGCTATCACAAATCTCATTAATGCCATTTTCAGAACTGGATATTTCCCGCACGTCTGGAAACACTCGGACGTAATTATGCTCCCGAAGCCCAAGAAGAACAGGACCTTTCCCCAGAACTACAGGCCCATCAGCCTGTTGTCCAGCCTCAGCAAGATAGCAGAACGAGTTATCTTGCGGAGGCTTACGAGGGAAACGAGTGAGCTTGAGCTGCTGCCGCCTGAATAGTTTGGGTTCCGTGGTAAACACTCCACGGAACTACAGCTGCTCAGGATCGTTGAAAGATGTGCCAAGGAAATGAACCAGAACAGGACAACCGGCATCCTCGCTCTGGACGTCGCAAGAGCCTTTGACAGAGTGTGGAGAGACGGATTAATCTTCAAAATGCTGGAAACAGGTATTAGTGAGGAAATGTGCCGGTTAATCGACAGCTATATTTGCAGAAGGACCTTCATCGTCAAAGTTGGGAACTGCAGGTCAGAAGACAGAAGCA
The DNA here is from genome assembly GCA_024550625.1 of Dendroctonus valens. Classification (NCBI taxonomy): domain Eukaryota; kingdom Metazoa; phylum Arthropoda; class Insecta; order Coleoptera; family Curculionidae; genus Dendroctonus; species Dendroctonus valens. Next base: position 368,052 of record JAJTJO010000463.1, read on the forward strand.
CAGAAGCTGGAGTGCCGCAAGGAGCGGTACTCTCCCCGATGCTATACAACATCTTCACGAGTGACATTCCCCGGACCGCCAATGCGACCCTGGCGCTTTTTGCGGACGACACAGCTCTGCTGTCATCCTCGTGGCAAAAAGAGCACGTGCGTCGAAACCTGCAACTTGCCATGGACGAACTACAAAAGTGGTTCATCAAATGGAAAGTGCAGGTGAACGCAACAAAGAGCCAGGCCATCCTAATTGGAAGGAAAAAAGACAAGATTGATGGGAATATCAATCTTGCGGAGAAGAGGTCCCATGGGCAAGTAATGTCAAGTATCTAGGTGTTGTTTTAGATCAGAGGCTGACCTGGAGGCAACATGTGAAAACAGCGATCAACAAGGCAAGGGCTAGAGCGGCAACGCTGTATCCCCTGCTGAACCGACGAAGCCAGATGAGTTTAAGGAACAAGCTGCTTCTCATCAAAAGTGTCATCAGGCCGGCCATGACGTATGCCTCCACAGCGTGGGGATATGCGTCAGAAACCTGTCTGAGGCAGCTCCAGGCCACAGAAAATAAACTTTTGCGGATGGACATAGATGCTCCCTGGTTTGTCCGTAACCGGCAAATTTACAGGGACCTAGAGTGGGAGCCATTGAGAGACCTAATGAAACGGAAAGCAGCCACGACCTTCGAAAAGGCCGAAAACCATCCCTTTGTAGAGCTCCGGAATGCCGTAGCCTACTCCCCAGAGGACAACGGGCCCAGGAAAAAGAGGCCCAGGCACCAGCTGGCCCAATAGGGCAACAAATAGGTACAGCAGTTTATTGCAGAGTGCCGTAAGTAACTTTAAGATAGTGTGATTAGGCAGTATTAAGTAGTATAGTGCTTGTGTAAAATTAGTAAGATGCCCATTCTAGCAGCCAGCTAGCATGGAGAGAATGAGAGGTGAAGGCATACGGATGCCAGAGCTGAACCATTCTTAAAGAAGACCACAAGTTTTAAAGGATAACTCCCGGAAACTTGCAGTCAAAAATGGGGGTTTTTTAGTTGGTAGAAATCCAACACTACCCGGTGTCACGGGACACTGCGTGTCTTCGAGAAGATTTTTATCTTCCAGCCGCCGCCGGGCAAACAAAAAAAAAACTAATATCACACCTAACCAAAACAACCCCACTCCCATAACCTCAAAAAACCACGAGCCCCGCAGAAGCAATTCCTCAAGCGCTGAAAGGCAGCCCAAACGCCAAAAACCCCAGCCCTCAGATCGGTAGGCCCTCGAAACCCTTCGAAGAGACATCGAAGCGATTAAAATTCAATTAGCAGCAGCCCTTCAGGAAAATTCCAACCTCAAAGCTCAGCTAGAAGCTTCTCAGCCCCCAGTTCTTCCTCTCAGCCCCCAACAAGATGAGAAAATGGAAATCGAGGATTTCCCAGCATTACCGAAACCCTCAGCCCCCTTAAATCTGCCCAAAACTTCGAATGCAGCACTGCACAACCACATGGTGCAACAATGCACAGCCCCCCAAAAGCCCACAAGTGCAAAGCCCGCACAACTGCCCGAAACTTCTCACTCAAACCCCAAAAAAGCGACGATTCCAATCGTCATCAGAACTCCCGCAGCCTGGACCAAAGTCCAGAAATTACTTTTGGAAAGAAATTTCCAATTTACAAACCCCAAAAAAGTTGCATTAGGGATCCAAATTCACCCCCTCTCAACTGATGACCACAGGGCCATCACAAAACTTTTGTCCTCAGAAGGAATTGAGTTTCATACTCACACCCTTCTGGAAGACAAAAAACTTATAGCAATCGTGAAGTGATTGCACCAGGACATGTCTCTGCCTGAAATCCAAGCAGAACTGCAGGAATTAGGCTTCTCGTCCACCCAAATTCAATTCTTCAAAATGGGGAATCTCCAAACCAAAACCAACATGATCAAAATGTTGCTCCCCAAAGATCAAACCCAAATATTTGAGGTAAAACACCTCCTAAACTTGTCGGTGGTCATCGAACCCCAAAGAAACTCCCAATCCATCAACAAAAGGCACATTCCACAATGTAAAAAGTGCCACAAATTCGGACACACCATGTCCAACTGTGGGGCAAAACCCACTTGCCATAAATGTGCCCAGGGGCACTTCTACGCCGAGTGCAAAAAGCCTCGGGATATCCCGGCCAAATGTGTAAACTGCAATGGCCCCCACCCGGCAAGTTACTTCTCTTGCCCAAAAAACCCCAATTATATAGCCCAAAAGCAGCAAAAAGCGAAGCAAGCCAGCTTCGCAAACACGATTCAGCCCACAATTTCATTTGCAGAAAAAACTGCAAAACCCCCAGCGGCAACTAAAATGCTGCCAGCGCCTAATGCTTCCCGGACCACCCGATCAGCCCCCCGGCTGGCCCCCCAACAACCCCCCATCTTGAGCCCGGCCCTTATTCAGCTTCTCCTGATGCCTGAAAAAGAAATCCAGGCAAAAATACAGCGAATATCGCAAATGATATTCAGCTGTCCTGCTCTTCAAGCGCTGGCATGAACAGCTTAAAGCCAGCAGGCGTCCACATTGTCTCCTGGAATGCCAACTCTTTCTACCCCAAAAGGCACGAATTTGAAGGCTACCTCCACGATGTGGACATTGCACTTCTCCAAGAAACCTTTTTGCAACCACAAACACTCTTCAAAATCAACAACTACAAAATTTACCGTAATGACCGCCCCAACAAAAGGGGGGGCGGCACTGCCATTCTTATTAAAAACAACCTTTCCCACACCCAAAACCCCCCCTTCACTAACACCTCAATCGAACACTCCTCAATAACACTAAAAATGGAAAACTCCCAAATCCTAATCATTTCAGCCTACAAATCCCCCAATACCAAAATAACGGAGCAAGACTACACCGAACTTTTCAAACACGACGTCCCAACACTAATAGCTGGTGACCTAAACTCCAAAAACACTGCCTGGGGTTGCAGAACTTCTAACCCCGAGGGAAACAAGCTCCTCAAGCTCTCCCAAAAGCTCCAATTCGAAATTCACGCTCCTTCAGAGCCAACACACTACGACCACACAACTCCAGACATACTGGACATTGCCGTCACTAAAAACATCTCCCACATTCTCACAGTCACCAACTCAGATTCTCTCAGCTCAGATCACAACCCAATAATCATAAACATAAACGAACAATACACTAACAACCCCCTAGCCCCCATTTCCATTACTGACTGGGATGCCCTCGCCTACTACCTTGGAGAAACTCAAATTCCAGACCACCCACCTCAAAATCAAAAAGAATTAAACACCTACACAAATAAAATCACTGAAAAAATCTGTATAGCCATCTCAAAAGCCACAACTTTAAAACCATATTCAAATACAAATCCTTACTCGCTGCCGACTGAAATTAAACTCAAAATAAAACTAAGAAATAAACTAAAACGGAGGGCTAAACAATTCTCCGATTCACAATTAAACAAACAAGCAAACAAACTCAGTAAAGAAATTAAATACGAAATAAACAACCTAAAAAACGAAAGGTGGTCAGAAATACTGGAAAATATCCCAACAGGCGGCACAGACGCCTGGAAAATCTCGAAGGCACTAAGAGGGAAAACCAAAACCCACTTCCCACCAATCCATGGTGAGCGAGGACTGGTGTACACAGACGAGGAAAAAGCGGAAGCTTTTGCCGACTCTCTGGAACGCCAGTTTTCGCCCAACAGATCCCAAACGGACGACCTGGATTTCGAGGAGGAGGTTGACACCGTCCTCACCGAAATCAAACAGCGACAAATCCCTCCAGACTCCCCACAAATCCCCCCAGCAACCCTTTCCGAACTTAAAGAAATCATTTCTGCCCTAAAAACCCGCAAAAGCCCCGGCCCTGACCAAATCACCCACAAAATCATAAAAACACTTCCTGAAAACCTTCTAAACCACCTACTTACCATAATTAACACTTCTTTTACACTACGAAAATTCCCAAAGCCTTGGAAAACAGCAGCCATCGTCCTAATCCCAAAACCATCAAATAACAAAACTTTCCCGCAAAATTGGAGACCAATCAGCCTTCTCTCTTCGCTCTCTAAAATAACAGAAAAACTTTTTCTAAACCGCCTAAACCTACTAATAAACGAAAACCAATTAATCCCTCGAGAGCAGTTCGGATTCATGCAAAAACATGATTCAGTACTGCAAGCAGCCAGGCTAATTCAAGATGCCACGATCGCTCTCCAAGACAAAGGCTCCACTGGAGTCATTTGCCTGGACATCGAAAAAGCTTTCGACAAACTATGGCACGAGGGCTTAATCTGGAAACTCCTTCACTTGCACAAACTACCAATAACTTTCGTCCAATACGTGGCAAGCTTCCTTAAAAATAGGAAGTTTTACACGCTAGTGGAAAAAACTAAATCAAGCATTCGCTCCATAGAAGCAGGAGTCGCACAAGGCTCCCCACTTTCCCCAACCCTGTACAACCTGTACACAGCCGATGCCCCAAAAGCCCCAGCCACAAAACTAGCACTATTTGCCGACGATACTTGCATTTATTACTCAAACCGTAACATCAAATACATAATTGGCCCTCTTCAAAGGCACTTGAATATCTTCCAAGAATGGGCAGACACTTGGAAAATCAAAGTCAATGCGGAAAAAACCACTGCCATCATAATCACAAAAAAAATACAAACGCCCAAAAATCTTCCAAAACTCACATACAATAACATAGAAATAAAACTCGCAAAATCTCTCAAATATCTGGGCATCACAATAGACTCAAAACTAAACTTCACAGAGCACATAAACAAAATCATCACTAAAGGCAACAAAACATATGGCTATCACTACCCGCTCCTAAATAAAAAAAGCAAACTCTCGCTCAAAAACAAAATTCTACTATACAATATGGCGCCCCAATAATCAGTCAAACCGCTAAAACCAACATTAACAACCTCCAAACTTTCCAAAACAAAATCCTTCGAAGATTTACAAGACCCCCCTGGTACATCCGAAACTCCCAAATTCACCAAAACCTAGAAATAGACCCCATTAAACAGCACATCACAAAAACCCATTCCAAATTCAAAGTCAGAGCTCTCAACCACACAAACCCACTAATCAAAGAAACCTTCTCCCAAATCATCCCGAAACATCACTTCCAAACTCCAACCAGTCTAATGGCAGACCCCCCTGGAACCACCCACCATAAATCTTAAAAAACAGCTACAAAATCACTACCTTTCGGCAAAAAGTACAACCCCTTTCAAAATTCAGCGATCAGCTGAGCGACTGCGAAAACTCCCCAAATTTCACTCTCGCTTTCATTCTCACCATCTCTCTCACTCTCAGCCAAAACGAAGCCCTAAAAGCCAACACCCAGCACTCTCGCTTTCATTCACACTCTCTCTCTCTCTCTCACTTTCGGCCAAAACGAAGCTCTAAAAGCCAACCCCCAGCCTTCTTGCGGCAGCATAAACTTAATGAAACCCTCCCCCATTAACCAAAACACACATCCCCTTACGTTTATTCAATCCCAACTATAAACAATAACAATAAATTAAAAAAAAAAAAGTAAATAAAATTTTATTTTATTTCTTTTCTTTTCTCTTTTTTCTCTCTAACTTACTCTCCCAAACAAACCACCGACTCCCCAAACCCCCACCCCTACGGTAACCAGGCTCTTTCATGGACCACCAGAAAAGACTAAAAGCCTTAATTGGCTAAGTATAATAAATCGCAACACACTAATATCACACCCCCTTCTGATTTCAGGAGGACTACGCAACTCCTGGAAAACCTTCAGAGGCCGTACTTCACATACACGCTCCCGGAGGAAAAGAAGACGCATGTGGTCATTAGGGGGCTGCCGAAATTGAGGAGGAGCTACGAGGACAAGGCATCGGGGACGCGGAAGCGTTCCAGATGCTCAGCCGCCGAACGAAGCAGCGACTGGGACTGGTCTTGATGAAGACCACCAGCAAAAACATCTGGAAAGTGTCCATATTGTTTAACCTGGTGGTCAAGCTGGAGGCCAAGAGGAAGTCGCAGGAGCCTGGGCAATGCTACCGCTGCCAGAGGTACGGGCACTCGCAGCGGAATTGCACATTCCAGCCCAGATGTGTAAAGTGTGGTGAAAACCACCGAAGCAGCGAATGCCCGCTAATAAAACCTGGAGCAGGAGAGGTGCGCAATAGCAAGTGCGCACTCTGCGGGACTGAGGGACACCCAGCCAGCTGGAGGGGTTGCCCACAGTACCCCAAAAAGAAGATCCCGGTAGCCCGCAGGGAAACCCGGCCACCCAAATCCGCAGCAGACCGCCAAATGGCCACCAAGGGCCACCAGGAACTGGCAAACATCCTGCAGGCACTACTGAACAAACTCAATGGCTAAACGGCCAGCGAGTTTTAAAGTGGCCTCGTGGAATGTCAACGGGCTAATAAGTAGACGTCCAGAACTGGACGAATTCCTGCAAAGCAGACAACCTGAAGTGATGGCACTTCAGGAAACTCTGTTAGGCATCAACAACAGAATGAGCTTTACTAATTACTTTATTTACAGGTACGACAATGCAACCAGACGACCAGGAGTGGCCATTCTAGTAAGAAAGGACATAGACCATCACAGCATGGGCATTGAAGACACCGACTTGCATGCCATTAGCGTGCAAGTCAACACTACCAGGGGACCTGTGACAGTGACATCTGCTTACAAAGCCCCCCAGGCACAACTGGCACCACAGGACATTGAGACCCTGCTGGGCAACAACCGAGCTAGGCTGCTAATCGGAGACCTGAACTGTAAGAACACGGGGTGGAATAGCTCCCGCACTTGCAGGAATGGTCGGACATTAGCAGAAGCAGTTGAAACCCACAACGTCATGGGTGAGGTTCCTACAAGGATCCCAACAGGAAGTGGGATACCGGAGGTGTTGGACATTGCCATTGTCAAGAACATTCGGCAGGTTTTGGTAAGAGCACATGTTGAAGGGCATCATAACTAGAATTAGACTCTTGAGTTGATGTTTGAGATTGCTTTTCTTTAGTTATAAATTGAAATAATTGATCACGCACCTGATAATATTTCTCTTCAAACTCTTCCCTTTCAAGAAATTGATTTTCTAAATCGCTAACGTTACAATCAGACTCTATTTCTGATTGGACTTTATTGAATTCGTCTAATAATAAGCACCCATTGTTATTCTTCAACATCACTTAGGCTTTACAACTAGGCCACATATTTGCTAAAAATTGTTAGTTAGTGCTTAATAGAACCTCGATTTCGCGACAACTTCTTTAAATTTTGTTCAATGTTGTCTGATGACTGATTGCCATTTTTAGTTGTGGATAGAAATAATAATTTTAAAGAGAAAATTGTGGTTATCTAGCAGATTGTAATGTGTAATGTAAAAAACGTGCACCACGTGGAACGTATGAGGGACCACGTGCAACTTAGAATTAATAGCACCTACCTTAATAATAAATAGAAACTAATAAGGCTAAATAGTGTAAAATTGTTAAAGCGAGCACGTGTAAAAGACGAGTTAATCTAGTTGCAGTCACGAAATGTACTGTCTTCCTAGACCAGTGATTACGAATCACTGTGCCGCGGCACTTTTGTGAGCAGCGAAGTTCTGAAAGTGTTCCGCCAAATTTTACAGATGTATACAGGGTGCTTCACGGTCGATGGGGTATTAGACGGTTAAGGAGAACGCGATACCCGATCTATCTGCAAATTTGTACAACGAAGTCATCGGATATACTCTATCGGAAAAATATTTTCAGCAATGCGAGGTTGCAGCTTATACCGAAAAGTACATACAACTTTGATATTTCACATGAGACACCCTGTATATTATTGCACGGTTAGATTGGCTATATAGATCTGATTATTTTTGCATAACGATTCCTATATCTATCTAAAGCGGTTTCGGAAATATTAAATAAAATTCATTATTTTTAATCAAAACGTAGCCCCAAGGAATCTTGTATTACAACGCGATTTCGATCCCTGGAAATTTAAAATTTTGGTACTGGGTTAGGAAAACCCTATGCTTGAGCCCGGCGTGCAGCAATTTATTCCAAATTGTATAGAATGTCTTGGAAATACTGACCCTTCGGCTAGAGATAAAAACTGCTCCAATTAAATTTTTTCAAATAGAACACCCTGTATATTAGTTCAAATACGGGAAGACCGTTAAATTCCCTTAACGATTATAAACGATGTATCATGTTTCTAATCTAAAGCGTCAAATTTCCGAAATAAATGGACAGTAGTAGTAATAGATAGATAGATAAAAATTTATTGAACATTCACATTAATAAAACTCACAAAGTTAAAAAACATAAGTCAACTCCCATGTCTAGCCAGATGTTCGGTCGGTTGCTCTCTTTGCCCATGATCTAAATAGGCGCGCTAAGTCGTCCATTACCTGGGCAGTGCCCTAACATGGACATTCCCCAGCTGGCCATACGCACGACAACGTCAGGAGATAGTCTTGAAGTGGCGGTTTTGGTTTTATTCGAGGGGCAGTTATTAAGGAAAAAAGGGAAGCTCTTCCTGAAGGGAAGCCAAAACCCTTTTTGCTTCGACCTTTAAGTTTGATACCGTCAGCCGTGGCGTTAACTGCCGGCAGTTTCAACTAGATGACCAAATCCATCAACTGTGTCAAAGGCCCTTTCCATATCGAGAAGCAGCATTACCGTACTTCTTAGCTTATTAAATGCTGCATAGGCATCCGTTGCGATCCTAGCAGTCTGCAGCGTTGTGTTTTGTCTTGCTCGATTTACAGAGTGGTTTGTGGTTCTGTATCTCATCAACATACAGTTCTCCAATGCAGTGGATGATTCGACGCCGGAATTCCCCTATGTTGTTGACCGTGGACTTGTAAACATTTTCTTTTAATTTACCCCATAAAAAAAAATCCGGTGGCGTAAGATCGGGAGATCTCGGAGGCCAGTCCCATGGCCCCAAGCATCTAAACCAGCGGTCATCAAACATTTCGAAGAGCTCCATGGTAACCTCCTGAGTGCAATACTCTTTTAGTTTCAGATTTTCAAAAAAATCGCTTACCACTGTCCTTAGAATTGATTCTCCTTTATGAGGCAAAAAATATTGATGCTGAATCTTTCTTGAAATGGCATTTGATGAACCACGTGTACAGGGTTATTCACGCTATACGGCACGGAAGTTTAGTGGTAAACCGTTTGATTTTTACAAAGTATTATTTGATGAATCTACTACCTTTTAAAAATATTTTTGTAATATACAGGGTGTCCCAAAAGCCTTAAAAGTATCAAAGTTGTGTTTTTTAAAATGAAATACCCTATATATTATTGCATTTTTAGATTCTCTGAACAAAATAAGTGTTTGTTTTAATAAAAAATTTCCCGGACATGTTTGTCCTGACTGAAATCACCTGAAAACCAATGCTCTTAATGTACGTTTTAATATGTGTGTGATTTGTATTTTAATATATGAATTTTGTGAAAGTTTTTTATTTAAATTGATGATAAATGTAAAAATATATATTTTAGACAAACTGATGATGGTGGAGAAAGACACCGAAACGTATTTGTAACATTTTGAAAGATAAACAATAAAATTGACTGAAACCCAGGAATAATTTGAAGTGTTTTAATAAAGTTTATAATACCTAAATCTTCGGTTTTTAAAATAATCCGAATTTTATCAAAATGTAATATAATTTTCATGTGTCAAATACTTTAGAATTATTTAAGTTATGTAAGCGTAATTTGTAGTGAAGTGTAACAAGAAATCATATTTAATATCCCAATGATAATAAACTTACAATGTTATACAGGGTGTCCACAAATTTAAACTAATCAAATAAGAACTTTAAGTGGCTATAACTTGATTAATTTAAATACAACCCCATATTTTTTAACTTACCAGGAAATGAAATTTTTAATTACCTATCGAACGGTATTAGGATGTTAATAGCTAAATTTTTGCCTTTTGACAAAATACGCCAAATAAACGTTTTGGGCACCATTTGGTGTTTTTTTTTAAATTAAAAGCCCTAAATAACATATCAACAATAACATAAAAGAAAGGCAAATTATTTATAACAAATGTTCAAAATGTTGACCGTTCATTTCCAGACACTTGTAAATTCTTTTTTCAAAACCACTGCTATCTCTGGACAACTTTTGCGGAGTTGCAGTTTTAAAAGCGTCTCTTATGCGTATTTTCAAATCGTGTGAAGTTCTCGGAAGCGAATTTTGAAATCCTTTTCTCCCAATCCACCTGTTTTGAAAGTTGGCATTTAAAAATTGCCAAACTTCGCAATGATCATGAGGCGGAGTTGCATCCAATTGAAACCACATATTGGTTCTAATATATAAAAGGACTTCTTCTAATAATACTGAGGGATGGCTTATTAGGAAATGAACGGTCGACATTTCGAACATTTGTTATAAATAATTTGCCTTACTACTGACACAATTGACAAAAACGGAATAGAACGTTACACAAACAAAGAGAAAGCGGACGCATTCGCCAGACACTATCAAAGGGCCTTCAGCATATCGACAAACCCTAACTTCGACAATGACAACTAGACCTTGATCAACGACTGGTACTTGAACTATTTTAACAACTCACCAAACTACACCTACAAACTGATCACAGACACAGAGTACGATTAAGCCCTAGCGCACATCAAAAACACTGCACCGGGGAAAGATTAAATTAAGGCAAAACTCTTGAAAAGCCTAACTCAAGAAACACACAAACTGATCCTAACTGAATTGAACAACTGCATCACAAATGGCAGAATCCCAGAAACAAGGAAAAACGGCTTAATAATCCCTATACCCAAAAATGGACTGGACAATACACAACCGAGCAACTACAGACCAATTACACTACTTCGAGTACTAGGCAAAATTTTTGAATACATAATAAAGCAGCGGCTTGAAAAAGTGATTGGAAAATATATACCTACCTACCAATTTGGTTTCAAACAACATCACTCGACTATTCATCCGCTCTTTATTTTGGCCAACAAAACACAAACGACTCACCTAACTGACAGAAAGTCGGCGTGTCTATTCATGGACATTAACAAGGCCTTTGACAGTGTCTGGCATATGGGCTTACTCTACAAACTTCACAAACTCCACACACCAACATATCTACTTCACATCATAAAAAACTTACTTGAAAAGAGACTACTACAAGTACGAATTGACAAAACATTATCTTTTTCTTTTACCTCTGAACAAGGACTCCCGCAAGGATCCCCGCTCTCACCATTCCTATATAATATATACTGCCATGATATCTATAATTACCACTTACCAGACAAAAACCAAATAGACAAATCAGCGTACATATTACTATACGCCGACGATACTGCACTAATAGTACACGACAAAACCACTGAAAAAGCGACTGAAAGACTCCAAACACTAACGAACAATACAATGCCATGGTTCTATAAATGGAGACTAACACCAAACGCGTCAAAAAATCAACTTCTTCTCACAAACCACCGACTCAACGCTGACTCCCCTACGATAATTGCAGACGGCCAAACGACAGAACCAAAGAATGACATAAAATACCTAGGAACCACGATTGACCACAAACTTAAATTCACTAAACACATACGAAACATGAGGACAGAAGCAATAAAGAGAACAAAACACTTCCGATCACTAGCCTACAAAGACAGAGGAATTAACACAAACACCGCCACCAAAATATATAAAGCTATTTGTAGACCCTTGCTAGACTATGGACATATACTCATGACCAACGGAACAGAAAGGACAAAACGTTACATACAAACAACAGAACAAATTGCACTAAGACTAATAACACGAATAAGACACCCCCAAAACCCACTACACAACGCCTCCACCCAACTACTATACGAACGCACAAACATTGAAGAAAAAAATTGACGCTTTAGGTATAGTAACATGATATATCGTTTCACAGGGAATTTAACGGTCTTCCCGTATTTGAACTCATATATAGAGTGTTCTATTTGAAAAAATGTAATTGGAGCAGTTTTATCTCTATCCGAAAGGTCAGTATTTGCTGTACGCCGGGCTCAAGCATAGGGTTTTCCTAACCCAGTACCAAAGTTTTAAATTTCCAGAGATCGAAATCGCGTTGTAATTCAAGATTCCTTGGGGCTACGTTTTGATTAAAAATAATGAATTTTATTTAATATTTCGGAAACCGCTTTAGATAGATATATGTTAGATAGATATATGATATCCATAGAATCGTTATGCAAAAATAATCAGATCTATATAGCCAATCTAACAGTGCAATAATATACAGGGTGTCTCATTTGAAATATCAAAGTTGTATGTACTTTTCGGTATAAGCGGCAACCTCGCATTGCTGAAAATATTTTAAGCCGATAGAGCATATCCGATGACTTCGTTGTACAAATTTGCAGATAGATCGGGCATCGCGTTCTCCTTAAACGTCTAATACGCCATCGACCTTGAATCACCCTGTATAGTAAAAATTATATAGGTTCAGTTTTAATAATAATAGTTATTCAGTTTTAATTAAAATTTTATGAAATAATATAATTTAAAAAAATTACAAATTATTTTTGAACAGAAATAGATTTTTAAATATATTAAATTTTTTTATTACTTGTGCCAGCAAGAATATCAAGCTCGAATTTATCTTTATAAGCATTTTTATTATTAACTTTGTAATTAATCCGTTAAAACACTACTCTATTTTACATAACAATAAACAACTTTTAAACTTACTTTTTTCTTTGTGTGTCGTCAAATTTTCAAAATCGTTTAGTGTGCCGTGACAAAAAAAGGGTTGAGAATCACTGTGTTGGTAAAGATTTCGCAACTGAAATGGCCAGTCTTACCGAAAAAAATTCTGAATTGATCCAACAAAAATGCCTGCCTCCTGAACAAACAGCATTAATGGAACTGCCGGGATAGCTTTCGTAATAACCTTTTATTTTCTTGATTTACGAATGAACCGATTCTATATATTTTCTGAACATTTAAACGGTTTCCGACTCTGCTTCCAAGTTAAAATGACTGTGTTTTTATCCTATCAAATATTGGCTTTAAAACACAGGCATGACGCCTTGAAAACACCCTATACAGGTGATTAAAAATTGGAGTTTTAAAAAAGTTTACCTAATATCTGTGGCATATTGTCAGATTTATTTGCAAATAATGTAAAAAATTAGTTTATGCTCTTTTTTACGTGCTTACTTATTATCAGTTGGACAAGATTTGAGTCTCTCTGAATTGTTCTAAACAGCCACAATCTTTATTTATTCGACATAAATAAGCTATCGACCAATTGGTATTTCTAGACAAGCTATTTACAGCATAGTAATACTTTATTACTTAATTATAATTGCAGTTTAGATGTTTTGCAATTTCTCAATTAGAGAAGTCGACGGGAGGGAAACGGTGAAAACTTCTCTTGTGAAGCATAGGGGTTGTACAACTGTTCAGTTGCTGAGGTTGTTTCTCCGTTTCATCTGTAACTGTATCAGTCTTTCTGATATTTTTCATATTTGTTTGTATTAACGTATCATATTCGTGCGTACAATAACTGGTTTGAAAGTTTGTGCAGTGGGTTTTTTGGATGTCTTACTTCTGTAATTAGTCTTGTGCGATTTATCAAGAACCTCTACATAAATCAAACAGCATCGGTGAAAATGGGGAATGAAACTACAAACTTCCCAGTAGAGAAAGGTGTACGACAGGGTTGTGTTTTGTCCCCCCTTCAATCTTTACTCTGAATCAATCTTTGAATGTGACTTGAGAGATACAGAGGATGGAGTCATATTGACTGATAGCCAGCAATCGCTTCAACGCCTTATCGACAGGATCAACACCGAAGGAGAACGACTTGGGTTAAAAATCCACGCAGACGAAACAGCAGCATTAGCAGAACACCAAATGTACATTTAAGTATCAAAGTGAACGACAACAATATCCACCATGTCGCCAAGTTCAGATAACCCGGAAGCTGGATAACTGAGAACCTCGACCCAGATAAGGAGATGCGTAGCAGAATAGAGCAGGCCAGGGTAGCATTTACAAATATGAGAGCTCTGCTGCTTTAGTTACTCAGTGCTGCTGTATGGAGTGCAGACTTGGACAACAAAAGCTAACGTCATGAACCGTCTCGAGGCCTTCGAAATGTGGGTGTTCAGGGGAATCCTTAAAATCCCGTGGACAGTACCACACGTATATAACCAACGCGGAAGTATTAAACCGAATGGGAAGAGAAAGAGAACTGCTGCAAATAGTGAAACGAAGAAAAGCAGCCTACCTGGGTTATATATTCAGGAATTCCAAGTACCAATTACTGAAGTTCATTATACTCGTGCCTAAAGAACATAGAGAGAGAACATAAGAGACTAGACAAACCTCGATGCCCATGCACTTTTCAGAGTCCCAAAAGATCGAAGCGAGTATGCCAGAATTGTCGCCAACATTCAGTAAATGAATAAAGCACCTTAAGAAGCAGAACAATTACGGATATTTTAAACAATATAAAAGTGTCGAACGTGGGACACCCTGGATATTAGGTACTTTGGTGTGATTACATTTGTAGAGTAGTATGCCATACACTATCAAAAGCCTTGTTGATGTCCATGAAAATACTTGCAGATTTATGTCCTTTTAGTTGCTTTGTGTGGTGTTGTTGGGTGATTTGACAATTTATCCACAGAAGTGGATTTAAGGCAAATTAAGGCTGTTTTTAATTATGTTATCAAACAGTTTGCTCAGCACCGGGAGTAAAGTAAAGCGTCTGTAGTTGTGTGTTGTTGAAGCCATTATTTGGGCAGGGAATTTTTTGTTTGTTGTTTTAATACAGTTGTTTCAGTAGTTAAGCTTTTCACTACAATTATTTATTATGTCTTTTTTTTCCGCGGATGTGTCTGTCATGTTTGTTAGTGATTTGTCATATTTAGTTATTTACATATCATGTTAGTCCATGTCTGTGATATATTTGTAGTTGTCATTTGATAGAGTGAAAGTAAGAGTAGTTTGTTTACTGTCCAGTTTTGGATTTGTTGTGATACCGAAGTATTTTTGAATGTGCCTCGGAAATGTATTATCTTTGTCTTTGTTCTTGTGGTGCTATGTTCTATTTCGTTCTTGTGTATTGAGTCTATCTTTCCCGGTTACTTGTATTGTAATAGCTTTATGGTATTTTGCCAGTATCATCCGCTGGCTTTTACAATATCCCGATATGCCTCTAGCCATTTGTCCTGTTCTTATTGGAAAATTATGCTTATAGTGTTTCTGTTTAAGAAATTAAGTGTTTATTTTAAATAGTATATCGTCTATCCATTCTATTATAATTATTCACTTGAAACCCGTTGTAAATTTAGTCTACAGCATGGAAGTTTGAATGAACCATTTAGCCTAAACAGTTTTTAATCCAAACAAATGACCTACTCGAACTTAGTTATAAATGCTTTCACAACATAATTTTCTTAAAATTTGGTCTATTCTATAACCATTCCTTTAAGGTTTCAAGGGTGCTAAAAAGTTTACGGCCAGCTTAATTTTTAATTTGAATTTTGTATCTCTTTTACACTTTAAAAACATAAAATAATTCCACAATAAAAATTCATCAACTGCTTATTTTTAATGGTATTCTATGAGGAGTCATTAAGTTTAGGCGGACAAGTTGTTGGCAAATTAAATTCACAGAAAAGTGTTTCAAAGCAGTTGCTTGAGTACAATTTTTGAAAAGTTTTCACAGAAAAAATCTTTGAAAATGAAGCAATCTACTGTTAAAGGATTATCATTGCTGTTTGACTTGTTAGGCACTTCTTCAGCAAGGTAAGCACCAGTAATTTATATAATATTCTTGAGAAGAAATTTAAAAGCATTTTTGGGTTTAATGAAAGTTCGACCAGCATCATAATTGAATCTGAAACGAAGTAAAAACGAAAAAAAAAAACGTAATAAAATATTAGCTGCAATAAATTAATGTTTGCCCCAGACTTATTATTTGCATTCGTCCTGTTTTCCATGTACCAAAATTGAATTTTCCTCCAACATACGTATAACAAACGCTTTTAGATGCTTTGTTGCCATTAGTGAACGCGACATTTTATTATTTTGGCTACTCAATTTAATACGCAAAAAGGAATAAAAAAAATAATAATAATAAGAAAGAATGGTAGTCTCGACCGACTAGTCGTAGTAATAAGTATATACAGAAATTAAGCCAGAGATGACAGCAAAGTACAGCTGGTTTCCACTCTTTGCCGTCCTTGAGAAGAAAGGGTCTTAGGAAAAAATAACTTTTTTCACAGACCACACAAAGAATAGCAATGTTCCAATTGCGTTATAACGGACAGTCAAAAATGGCATTTAACTTTTAATAGAATAATTACACAATGGGACCCTAAGTCTGAATTACTCCACTGTATGTGATTTCAAGATCTATAGGAAAGCATTCTAATCCCAAGATGCGTATTTATGGCAAAAATAATTTATTAATATTAAAACCTGTACTCACCCTGATATGGATGGCCTTGCTCAACAAAAAGCGATATTCATGTACAGCTCTGAAAAAAAAAGAAAGGCTCTTTCAAATAGAACGTGTCATTATTTTATGTTACGTGTTACGCCCTTACACACCCCCATATAAAATAACCCAGATCAACATTTAATGGTATATAAATTTATGTTTTATAAGAACATTATTTATTCATCAATTTGAAAGTATACACTACCTTACTCTCACTTTGTTTATTTTAATAACAAATTCTTAATCAACTAGTGCTTGAATATTAATTTATAATAATTATGTGCATAAAACTATGTAACCCAGATTAAATTTTTGCTAAATCAGTTTGTCATTCTTTCATTAATCCTACTAATTAGACAGGATCTCATAGAATAGAAAACATATTCTGCAATGTTAGCTGGTTACTTACACTGATGGATGGGAAAGAAAAAATTAGCTCGTCAGGGAACCCAATACAAAAGAATGTTTTGTAATTGTAACGAATTAAATCTATATTACATAATTATTATTACTTTTGTTTGTTGTGGGTAGACAATTGCTTTGTTGAGACATCCGAGAACACAGAACCTTTATGGATTTCTCAGGAATGATATAAAAAGGATCATTTGACTACAATAATTACGCATTCTATACAGGGCCGGATTTATACATCATGGGCCTTTAAGCGTCATTTCCTTCGGGCCCCCAACTCAATGCAAAGGATTAATATTTCAAGTCAAAAACTTCAAAAACTCAAAGACTATTAAAAAAATACACGTAAATGAAATAATAATACTTAACAAAATCAAACGTAACTATATAGTAAAAAATATAACTAAAAAATATAAGTTATTAATATAACGTTATAAGTTAAAACATAGAGGGTAGGTTAGGTGGTTACGTGTAGCGGGTGTGGGTACTTTAGTCCATGATCAAATATGTTTCTGTTTGGATTTATATTTTGCAAAGTGGTCAATTATTGTATGGCAATCTAATTTTTCTATATTGAATCCTTTATATGTATAACGAAAAAACACCGAGGATTTCTATGCTAATGGAAGATCTTAAATATTTTTTATCCTTTTCAAAGCAGAAAATGAGCGTTTGCCGGTCGCATTACAAATTGACTAAATAAAATATATTTCAAGCAATGTAAGAACATTGGAGACGGTACTTCCGGCACGAGTACAATTTTTTCCAAAATGTCCTTATTGTTTGTGACATGTTGGTTATGCAAACATTATTATTTGAAAATGGGGGCCGCCTTACTGGCTAAGTTAAAATTAGTGTCTATTGAATGTAAGTTGGTTATTTGCGAATGAAGAGAGATTTCATCAGCATACCCTGACCGCTTTCACATTAATATAAAATCCACTTCTTTACAACGAAGAAAAACCTTTCCAGAAATAAAAGCTAATTATTGCATTTTTAAATTCAAATTCTTAAAAACGAACTAATTCTTGTCCAAGCCGTGTGTGCGCCTTTACAACATATAATTTATATTGAATCTGTTCTTGGATAAAAATTGCTTAAATTATTTCCAAAACACAGCAAAAATCAGATCAACAACTTCAACATGAAAGCGTAAAATGCCTTGTTAAATTACGTGAATAATGTTTTCGACACAATTATGGCAAATTCCAAATCCACACCTTCACGAATACGAGGGCAAATAAAATAAATTTGAAAATAGAATGTGATGCAAAAAGTCACCGGCGATGAACAAATTATTAACCTTTTCCAGGAATAGGTTTGGCCTACCAGTAGGACACTGACTCCAGTCATGCAATCATTTACTGTGAGACAATGTTACCTAAGATTGTTTATGCGTTTTTGAAAACACTAGAATTGCGGCATTTATTATTAATTTTCCATAATTAAGTTTTTAAATGTTAATCGGTTTGTGGTTTAATTGCCGTATTATATGGCCACTGTTGCATCATATTAGGAATTTAAGTAAAATTGTTTTGCAGCTTGCACTAAGTATTTATACAGGGTGATTACAGAATGATGGGATCACAGTTCTAGGAATTATTCAAAGCAACAAAATAATACATATGAGTATAAAGACCCAATGTATCAAAATTCCAAAAATACATTTTGCAGATAAAGTTTAAGTAGATATTTCCGTGTATGGGTTCGTATACTTAAATGTCTTCTATTCTTTCACTGAACAATCTCTAGAAGTTTGGTCCCATAAGTCTGAATCACTCTGTATAATACATAATAAAAAGATTGGAAAACTTTACCGAGTAAAACCCCGATTCGTGGAGACCAGACGGCTGCCTGGAAACATCTATGGGTGAGTTAATGTATATCTAACGAATACAAGGTTTAAATAGTCGTTCAACACATCTAGAAATTAATAAAATTTATAAAACTTAAGACAATAAATCTTCCGGATTTACTAGAAAACCACGTGAATCGGCCTCATTAAACACATTGTTTTTACTTTTGAAAACGTGGACACTTTTAAAGCCTTAATATTGTTGTGAGCTAAATTTTTTTAAAGTCAATCTGATAACTATATATCATTAAGTATTTAAAAACAATTTGACGATTGGCCATTGAAAAATTGTAAATGTTACAGCATAAATATAAAATAGACAGAACTTCCTTGATTCGTTTGTTTATGTTATGGGCCATAGTTCTTGGAGTCTTTTTTTATGTAACAGATCGCAAGTTGTGCGAATTAAAGATAGTCTCTCACAACTTCAAACTGTGAATTCTGGAGGACCCCAGGGGTCCATTGTTAGTCCCTTACTTTTTATTATCTATACATCTGATATAGGTATTCTTGATGGCCTCGAATTCTCATTTGTAATCATCTGCTGACGACACCCATCTTCTACTAAATTTTGATTCCTTATACCTTGTGTACATTGTAAAAGTTTTCCACTGAGCATAATCTTAACATCAACCCTAGAAAGACAGAAGAGGAGTACCTCTTTTGCTCAGAGAGACTACGGAATTCTCAGGTTGATCGTTTGGAAATACTGATTGGTACTGATGGTCTTGGTTTTTCGCACTGCGCCAGGAGCCTGGGAATACATGTAGATGTCTGTCTAAGGTTCCTTAAACATATACACAGTTTGTTACAAAAAAGGTATATTAAGATAAAGCTTCTATCTACAAACAGGTAAATTCTTAATTTTAAGTCGAGGAAAAAAATGTGTGAAACACTCGTATTATCGACCTTCAACTACTATTTTATAGTCTATAATCCATTTATAGAGTAGTAGTAGTCAACATCTTTATTTCTAAAAAAAAAGGCTATCGAGCTATCGGTCTTTCTGCCCTTGTTTAGTACATGCAGTCTTAATCTAAACAAACAAATAAAGGTAAAAATTATCTTATTCTAGGTTACTAATTGAATAATTTTAATTCTAGCAAACAGAGATCTTGGATTTATTGCCCAGTAGTTAGTTACTATTGTAAGCGTTCGAGTAGCGTTGATGTAGGGAAACGGAAGCGGGATTGTCTGGTTGGTCTTGTAAGACAAAGGGGATTCAGTATGGTCCAATTGTAGGGGTTGTTTGTCCATTTTGTCTGTAGATGTATGAGTCTTTCCGAAATCTTTGTCATGTTTGTTCGTTCGTATAGTAGTTGGGTGGATTATTTTATAGATTTAGTCAGCAATTTATAGTCAACCATTTATAGATTTAGTCACCAAAAAAATAAGACAATATTTTCAATTTTAACTTATGTCAAGGATGCATTAAAATAGTTTTTAATTTCTCAAAAAATAACGCAAAGCATATTTTTAATTTTTTTTTAAATTAATTTTTTATATAAATTTAATTTTTTTTAATTATTAAAAGGCATAAAAAAACAATTTGAAGTTTGATTACTTTCAGAAACTATTTCCATTTTTATAAGTATTTTGGTACAGTAGTAGTAAACATCTTTATTTCTAAAAAAGGCTATCGACCTATCGGTCTTTCTGCCCTTGTTTAATACATGCAGTCTTAATCTAAATAAAAAACAAATATGAAAATTCTCCCATTCTAGGTTAACAATAGTAGTAGTAAACATCTTTATTTCTAAAAAAGGCTATCGACCTATCGGTATTTCTGCCCCTGTTCAATACATGCAGTCCCAATCTAAATAAAAAACAAATATGAAAATTCTCCCATTCTAGGTTAACAATACTATTAAATAAATAAGATTTCAGTGGCAAGAAGAAATTATTTTATTGTCCACTAGTCCGTTGCGTTTGTAAGTGTTCCAGTAGCGTTAATGTAGGGAAACGGAAGCGGGATTGTCTGGTTGGTCTTGTAAGACAAAGGGGATTCAGTATGGTCCAGTTGTAGGGGTTGTTTGTCCATTTTGTCTGTAGCTGTATGAGTCTTTCCGAGATCTTTGTCATATTTGTGCGTTCGTATAGTAGTTGGGTGGGGGGGTTGTGTAGTGGGTTTTGGGGGTGTCTTATTCGTGTTATTAGTCTCAGTGCAATTTGTTCTGTTGTTTGTATATAATGTTTCGTCCTTTCTGTTCCGTTGGTCATGAGTACATGTCCAAAGTCTAGCAAGGGTCTACAAATAGCTTTATATATTTTGGTGGCGGTGTTTGTGCTAATTCCTCTGTCTTTGTAGGTTAGTGATCGGAAGTGTTTTGTTCTCTTTATTGTTTCTGCCCTGATGTTTCGTATGTGTTTAGTGAATTTAAGTTTGTGGTCGATTGTGATTCCAAGGTATTTTACGTCGTTTTTTGGTTGTGTCGTTTGGCCGTCTGCAGTTATTGTAGAGGAGTCAGCGTTGAGTTTGTGGTTTGTGAGCAGAAGTTGGTTTTTTGACGCGTTTGGTGTTAGTCTCCATTTATAAAACCATGTCATTGTGTTGTTTGTTAGTGTTTGGAGTCTTTGCGCTGCTCTCTCAGTAGTTTTGTCATGTACAATAAGTGCCGTGTCGTCTGCGTATTGTAATATGTATGCCGATCTGTCGATTTGATTTTTGTCTGGTAAGTTGTAATTGTATATGTCATGGCAGTATATATTGTAGAGAAACGGTGAGAGCGGGGATCCTTGAGGGAGCCCTTGTTCAGGGGAAAAAGAAAATGACAGTGTTTTGTCAATTCGTACTTGTAGTTGTCTGTTTTCTAGTAAGTTCTTTATGGTGTGTAGTAGATATGTTGGTGTGTGTAGTTTGTATAGTTTGTATAGTAAGCCCCTATGCCAGACACTGTCAAAAGCCTGGTTAATGTCCATAAACAGGCAAGCTGTCTTTCTGCCAGTTAGGTGGGTAGTTTGTATATTGTTGGCCAAAATAAAGAGCGGATGAACAGTCGAGTGATGCTGTTTGAAACCAAATTGGTAGGTAGGTATATACTTTCCAATCACTTTTTCAAGCCGCTGCTTCATTATGCATTCAAAAATCTTGCCCAGTACTGGAAGCAGTGTAATTGGTCTGTAGTTGCTCGGTTGTGTATTGTCCAGTCCATTTTTGGGTATAGGGATTATTAAGCCGTTTTTCCATGTTTCTGGGATTCTGCCATTTATGATGCAGTTGTTCAATTCAGTTAGGATCAGTTTGTGTGTTTCTTGGGTTAGGCTTTTCAAGACTTTTGCCTTAATTTTATCTTTCCCCGGTGCAGTGTTCTTGATGTGCGCTAGGGCTTCATCGTACTCTGTGTCTGTGATCAGTGTGCAGGCATAGTTTGGTGAGTTGTTAAAATAGTTCAAGTACCAGTCGTTGATCAAGTTCCAGTTGTCATTGTCGAAGTTAGGGTTAGTCGATATGCTGAAGGCCCTTTGATAGTGTCTGGCGAATGCGTCCGCTTTCTCTTTGTCTGTGTAGCGTTCTATTCCGTTTTCGTCAATTGTGTCAGTAGTGCCAGTCTTCCTGTATTGCGCCAGTTTCCTAATTTTTCGCCAGTATGTTTTGCCTTTGTCCTTCTGTATTTCTTTACATGTTTCTAGCCATTTGTCTTGTCGGTATTGTCCAATCAGAGTTTTAATGTTTCTGTTAAGTTGGTTCAGTATCTTTTTTAGGTCGTTATTTTGAGTGTTTGTATATAGTCTGTACAGTTCTCTCTTATGTTTTATTAGTCTCAGTATGTAGTTGGGTAGTGTATGTCGATAGAAAGCATTTTTTATTTCCGGGCTAAATTTTCCTATGGCTAGTGAAAGTTGTTGTTGTATGGTTTCTATTGAAATGTGCTGTGCTTGTGATTGAATGTAGTCATGTATATGTTGTTTCACTTTGTCTATGTCAGTCTTTGTTAAGGTTTAAGTTTTTTTCTATAGGAGGTGTATTGGAGGTAGGTTGCGTATGTTGTAAGTCTATGTTAAACGTAATAGCCAGGTGGTCGGATCCAAGTTCGTTGGTTAAGTTTATGTTGTTGATGGTGTTTGTCAAGTTTCTTGTGTGCAGTAGAACGTCTGGTGTTGAGTCTGGGTTTGCGGGCATCAGAAAAGTTGGTGGGGTGTGCTGTTTTATAAAGTCGGAGTTTTGCAAAAATCTTTTAAGTTGTTTCGTTTTGTTCGTGTTCAAGTTAAAGTCGCCTATAATTATTGCATATTTATAGATGCTCGCCTTAGTCAGTATGTTTTGTTCTAGGTTGGAGTGTGGGTGTATGTATGTCAGAAATATGTGTATCAGGTCGTTTAAGTAGGGTATGGTAAAATGTAGACAGTCGTTCAAAGGGTTGTTGAGGGAAGGAGGATTTGCTCTTCCAAGTTTAGATGTTGGTTTTAGGAGAGCTGCGACCCCGCCCCTGGCATGATTGATGGTATTTCCATGCCTATAGATATACTGCCAATTTCTGTACTTTGGTGTTTGTCGTAGTTTGGTTTTAGTCTCTACAAACATGCAGCAGTCTGTGTCGTTTTATTCTATGTAATTGTAAATAAGTGGTTTTTTGCTGTTAAGTCCGTTGATGTTCGCGTAAAGTACTTTCATATTAAATCTTGTATGTTTGTTACTGTCTGTCTCACTTGTTCGCAGGGTTCAGTTGGAGAGCGTCCCTCGGGCAGGAGCATGTCAAACATTAGGATGTAAACATGGTTCCCGAAGAAAACAACGGAGGTGTCAATGTCGAAGTCTTCTATAAATTGTTTTCGTAGTTTTTTTAGTAGTTCGTCTCTGTTGGTATTGTTTGTCTTGTTAAGTTGATGTTTGTATTTATTTATGATGTTGTCATGTGTTGTAATGGGTGTGTGTATTCTACTTGCTACTGTCGTTGTCTCCGCAATCCCGGACGTACGTTTGTTAACACATTTTATTTTTACGTTTGGGATTCCGACGATTGGGGCTGTGGGTCGTTTTGGGCACTTCATGCTCCATGCTGCGTGGTCCTCTGAGTTGCATGCTGCGCACTTGGTTGGCAGTGGCGACTCGCACCTGGAAGTTGGATGGGGTCCCTGGCACTTGTTGCATCTTGGCGATTGTTTGCAATCTTCAGTTTTGTGGCTGAATAAGTTGCATTTGCCACACGGCGCAGGCACGGGTGCTGGTGGTTTACTTTCGGTGATTTTGGTACATTTAAATTTTAAATGCACTTTAGATTATACAGCGAGTCCCAGAAGTAATGTTCAGTAAATTCAGTGGACTGTTCTTTGGAAAAAAACTCGGACCCGGCAATTTTCAATTGTAAATGCGATTTTTTTACATAAAATTTATTCATATAGAGTGATTGAATAGGAAAATGGGCATAAAAAACTTGATTTTTTCAATGGAATGGGATGCTGTCGCTGAGCTTGTGTGTTTTATAGATTCATTATCAGTCCTCCAGGTCGAGGCAGCTTCGATATGGCTAGCAATATGTGTAAATAGGTCAAGCCGTTCTCTGTATTCAACAAAAATTTAAGTTTTGGTAAGACTATCCTTAGTCGTGTGTGTGTATGCGTTTTTCGTTCCAGGCTAGATATATGGGCAGATGCCCTGAGCTGATCTGTTTGTTTACCACATTCCAGCCATCTGTTTACCATATTCCAGGAGTCACCGTTAAACTTGGGGTTTGTCGAGATGCTGAAGGCCCTCTGGAAGCGTTTGGCAAAAGCGTCGCTATTTCTTTATTTGAGTATCGTTCTGCCCCTTTTTCATTCATCATCATCATCATCATCGTGATATTTTTGTGTAAGTCTTGAGGGATTTTTTAAGGTAAATGTCTTGTGTTCACTTATATATATTATACAGGTCACGTATTTGCTTAATTGGTCTCAGAATGAATCAGGGCAGTGCTGTTAGTACAAGCTTATGTTCCTTTCCGGCAAAAATTTTTCTGCAACGATTAGTATTTGGTTTTATATGTCTTCGACGCTTATTGCTTCGATTGTTGCAAGTATGTAGGTATGAATATGGTAATAAATGTGTTGCTAATTCTTCCAAGTTTATTTGTCGTAAGTTGATTTTACTCATATTTGTTACTGTGGGAATTGGATTTATGTTTGGATATTTGGATTGGTTTTAATATTGGATTTGTCTTGCGGATCTATGTTTTGATAATATTAAAAAATAGCCCATTCAACAACCATACTTTTACCGTGCATTTATGACTGATTAGTGAGTCAATATACTATTTCCAGATAATAGTTTTGTTAACAATAACAGTGATCGGAAAACGTTCGAAAGAGGACGTCAAACCATTGTTTTATTTTGCGATAATCGTATATTAGTTGCTACAGTTAGATTCATGGGCTACAATTGAAAATTAAAAATAATAGTTATCTTTTAAAGTTTTTGAAATGTTTTGCAAAAAGTTAGTTTTCTATGGTATTTGGGTCAAGTGGGGTAATTATAAAACGGGGTAAATGTAAACATGCACAGATTTCAATTTAATATACCGCAAAATTCGACACTTACTAACACAATATTAATGTGATTTTTTAAATTTTAAAGTATTGTTTTCTTTGCTTATAAAATGCCAAAATATATCACTTTATCTACCTACACTTGCATAAATATTGATTTAATAATAAACCGTTTGTTCTATTGTTGTTTACATATACCCCCATAAAAATGGAATATGGTGTAATTGTAAACAACATTTTGGGGTAAAAGTAAACAATGATAGGCATTAAAATTGAACATTAATGAAAGTAATATTTTTTAAGATGCCTCGAAAATATGTTCGAAAAACTCGTGGAACGCCGTACACTAAAGAAGATCTTGCTAATGCTGTTGCTGATGTGAAAAACAAAAACGTGTCTTATCGAGCGGCTGCTGAATACTACAATGTTCCAATGGCATTCATTTCGTAAAAAATTAATGGGAGAATGCCTTCAATTGATGCAAATCGTGGGAGAAAAAAACTTTCAACTAGGAAACTGAAACCATGATAGTTGCTGCTTGATGATAGAGCTAATGCTGGGTATCCTTGTGACAAGGATGCACTCCTTAACCTCATCCAGGAATATGTGATAGCTCATAATTTAGAAACTCCGTTTCGTGATAATAAACCTGGGAATGATTGGTACTATGCTTTCATTAAACGTAACAAAGATCTTATTTCACTCAAAAAGGCAGAGCACTTTCAAAAATGCAGAAACGATGCAAGAAAGCCTGAGGTGATTAATTCTTTTTATAACGAATTCGAAAACACGTTCACTCGTCTCCACCTTGACACTTGGTGAAAAGGGCAAAGTGTTTATAAGGTTTTGTGAGGGCTCAGGACCCGATTCAACAACGGTCCTCGCTTGTGTAGCAGCAAACGGGCCTACGATGCCCCCTTTGATTGTATTTAAGGGAGCTGGTGTACAGGTACGGTGGACATCTAAAAATGCATTTCCAGGAACTCTCTCCGCAGCCTCAAGAAATGGATGGATGGAAGAACCTCAGCTTTATACATGGTTTACTAAGACGTTCATACCTCATGTTAACAAGATTCGTGAATTGAAATTGTCTTCAGAACAAGCAGCTGTGCTTATTTATGAGGGCCACTCTAGCCATATAGGCGTACGCATCATTCAAGAAGCCATTTCAAACCATATCACGCTCATCAAGCTTCCAAGTCATCTGACAGATTTGATTCAGCCTTTAGACAAGTGCGTCTTTGGCGCAGTCAAGACCTTCTGGGAAAAGAAACTTCTCAGAAAAGAAAGGAAAAAAGGGACTGGCCGCCAAACCAAGTCACAGTTTGTAGAAATGCTTGGAGATGTTTGGTTACAAGGAATGATGTTTTCAAATATAATTTCTGGCTTTAGGAGATGTAGTATGTTTCCCGTAGATAAGTCAAAATTTCCAATAAGTGCGTTCAAAAAAGAAGAGGTGGATGAGTATTTGCAGAAAGCATCTGAACCAGAGACATTACAGACGTGGTTGCTGAAGTAGTTAACATGCAACTTTACCTGTGGAAAAAATATCTCAGCTCAAAGAAAAGGATCCAGCATCATGTCCAGGATCATTTATCTAACGAAACATGTACATCCAGCTGTCCACAAAGTGCTGATATTGGAAACAAATTGGATTTAGAAACATCAAATAATATAAAACAATCAGAAGAATTACATAAAACTGATTTGGAACAAAATAAAAAGCCACACAAAACCTGCTCTGCAGCGCATCTTTTTTAAATCCCCATAAAAAAAGAAAAACGTAACGACCATTGGGCAATTCTCCACCAAAGAAACAAGTTATTCCAAGACAACTAACTTACGGAGAACTTTTGACAACAGAAGAAGTCCTGAATAGGCTAAAGTTAGCTCAAGAAAAAAAGTTTTTGAAATCCCATCCGAAGAAAAAGCCGGTACCACAGAAAAGAAAATTAGGAACAAAATACAAATTATTACAAATAGGAACAAAAGTAGTTCAGACGATGAACAAAATGCCCATTCGTTATCACTATGTTGTGTGATGGAGACAGTTCTTTCGAGGAATATTTTAATCATGAAGAAGATACGATTACGATAACTAAGACACCTATTTTTGAACTAAAACATGGAAGTTTCGCACTTGTACAATTTAAGGGAGGGAAAAGAAACACAACTACACACAAATATGTATGTTCTATAGATAATATTGTTGAGAAGGAAGTGGAAGTAGTAGGACTAAAATCCATAGATAATACAAAGGAAAACTTTGCTGTTCAGGCAAGTGATGTAAGTTTTGTTATAGAAAACCAGATACTAGGAGTATTGCCATTTCCCACAATTAAAATGAAAGGAGAAACAATGTATTATAATTTTGAAAAAGTAGTTCCAGTGTCGGAAAATTAATGTTTATGTTATTATTTAATTTAATTTTTTATTCGTTTCTTAAGGGTTTAATTCGCGAGTTTCTAAGTAATGTTTAAATAAAAAAGCTAAATCAAAACAAAACATGTTTTTTTTAATTCTGTTGGGGTAAATGTAAACATGTACCTAAATTAGCAATATGTTACCGGCATTAATCAAAATATCAAATGTTTATATTTACCTCGTTACTTATATTTTATAATATATGGTTCAAGATTTAGATGTTCACGATTACCCCGAACTTGTTGGGTAAATGTAAACATTAACAACTTCTTCTAAATATTTATTTTTTCAAAATTTCATTTTTGTTTCTATTATTTCATCTCACTACATTGAAAGTAGCTTTATCAATTATTACAATAAAAAATTTGTAGGCCGAAAAAAGATAATGATCTATTTTTAAGTGATCATCATCATTTAAGTGATCAGATGATCAATAAATTTGCAAGTAAAATCGTTTACTTTCACCCCCCACTCGACCTATATCGACTAATTTAGAACTATCAGTGTGTTAATAAGACTATTCATGTAAAATACGTAAGTTTCCATGTTTACATGTTTCTTGTACCAGTAACGAGAGTAACGAATAATGAATATTTTGTACCAAATACCAAGGTTTTTAGTAACGAGTAGGTATATACTAGTATTCCGTTTTTCCTTACTTTTACAACATTAGTAACAGGACTCGTGTACATGTATTAATATTCCGTAATAAATACGTACTGTTTATGGTTTCAAAAATAGAATAAAGCAACAAACCATTAAGCAAAATAGTTGAAATATCTGATTAATTTGTTTAAATTTAGCACTGTTTGCTTCTTTTCTGCTCGTGTACATAAATATAGAAATAAAAGGCCATTTCTCTAGACCTATTAGAAATTAGCACACCAAGTGGCTCGGCTATTTATATAAATATATTAAATTTTACAAATGTTTCGCGGCTGATGACTTTAGGAAGTGTAAAAGATACTTAATTTCTTGGTTTATTTTCGATGCCGATGCACAGACATGCCATTCTCTTTGTTGCCAACAAATTCCAGAGCAGTCTGAATTTTGTGAAAAATACAAAGTCAATATTATCCCAGAAGCAAAC
This sequence comes from Dendroctonus valens, assembly GCA_024550625.1. Classification (NCBI taxonomy): domain Eukaryota; kingdom Metazoa; phylum Arthropoda; class Insecta; order Coleoptera; family Curculionidae; genus Dendroctonus; species Dendroctonus valens. The sequence goes on from JAJTJO010000463.1 coordinate 396,816, forward strand.
AGTATAGGCCTTTTGTAATAGAAGACAATCACATACAATATTACAATCAAACAAGTTTTTTGTAAGGAAGTGTGTATCATCATCAGGGCCGCTAAAAAACAAAGTAACAGTAAGTACTCTGGAGGATATCATGCAGACGAAACAAAGCAAAAGGAAACAAAACTTACTCGTCAAACTACAAGCAAACATCTCCAAGAGCACCGAACAAAACATGTTAAACAATAGTCAGAAAATGGTCAAAACGGTCTAAAATGGCTAAAAATTGTAGATGACAAACTTACGAGGAATCTGAAGTTAAAATTAATGGGGCTTGGCCTTAATTGCATTACATTTTGATGGAATTTCATCCAGTGTGTACACACCTACTTTTCCTGTAGACACATGATTTCTTGTAAAATAATTTTTGTAGCCTCAATGCAAATTATGCATTTATAGGAGTTATTGTAATGTTGGTTTTCTGAAAGGAAAACCTATATTGTTTGGCACGTTACGCATTAAAAGCCAGACAATATTAATTTAAATCCACCGCCGAGTAATTACAGCACGACCAAAAATGTTCATTTAATGCTATATTACTCTGCAAAATTTTAATCCATCATTGAGTAATTCAAATGCAGGCTGACCAGCAGACAGCAGATACGTTGAGAAAATAAATTATCTTTCGATTTAAATTTTCAAATACAAAAGAATATATTGACAGGCATTAAGGAGTAAAAGGCTTCCTCCGTTTTCAATTATAGCAGAAACAATCCAGTAAAACGCAAAAGTCAAAACATAGCTAAGAACCAAACATCCTGAGACCAGAGTACACTTAACAAGTACTAAATCCAAATAGTTAAAGGACATAATCTATAAATATCAAAATTAATATTTCCAATATAATCATGAAAAAATGGCCAATATCCGAAGAACATCAAGGAAATCGGTCCAATAGCTCAACGGTGGACGCAATATTCATATTACATATATGTTTGTCTGTTTTGTGGATTTAACCAAGGCATTCGATAGGGTTCAACTGGATGACGTAATCAAGATTCTACACTAGAACAACATTGATTACAGGTAGCAAATATTTATACAAGAAATGAACAGCAGAAGTAGAACAAGAATAAAAACGAACCATGGACTGTCTGAGGAAGTATAAATCAATACGGGCATACCACAGGGGGGTAGCCTCAGTTCATTGTTACGGAGCAAATTATTGGAACTATTTAAAAAGTTTACGCCGGATATAGGATGGTTATGTATGGTTATGTATGGTTATGAAGTATTATGTTATGCAAACGATGCAATCCTCTTAGCAGAGACTGAAGCCGACCTGCAACGTCTGCTATACAAGATGAAATTAACAGGACATAAATTTAACATTAATCAATGGGTATCCCTAAAGAACCCATCAGGAGCAAACTGGCAGTCGAAATCACGATGATTCAGCAGGTGAGAACATACCAAGAAATAGAAGCAGAATAACAAGCTGGATTTCACTCTAACCCAAAAAAATTCCTGGGTTTCAGTCAATTTTATTGTTTATTATTCAAAATGTCACAAACAAAATTTATATATATTTTTTTATATTTTGTTTGTGACATTTTGAATAATAAACAATAAAATTGACTGAAACCCAGGAATTTTTTTGGATTAAATTGAAATACAGTCAGGAAAATATACACAGTAATTCACTCTAACGCAAGTCATATAGAAAAAGATGGCACGCAACCAACAAATCCATCTCTTATTTGTGTAACTGAAGAAAGCTTAAAGCTAAAATATTATAGAAAACGAACATTAATGTAGAGCTAATTAAGGCCATCAAGAGTATCTACAAACAACCTGCAATGAAGATAAAATCAGGAAAATTAATAACACCCGGCTTCATAGGAGCAAAAGGATTGAAACAATGACCTCACCGACCTTATTCAACATATGCCTGGAGGGAATCTTGAAGAAATGGAAAGAAAAGTACAATACTATGGGCATACCACTCTCAGACACGACCCTGTATACTCAATCATTCGCCGATGATCAAGTACTAATCGCGCAAGACCACGACGATTTGAGATATATGACCCGAAAGCTAATTGAAGAATATCAACACGGGGGTCTGGAAGTAAAAACACAAAAGGCCGCGTTACATGGAGATAAACAGAGAACAAACGGATCTTGATCTGGAAAGCGGGGTTCCCATCAAACAAACAAAAGAATATAGAGGCCTGGGAGTTAAAATCACCGACGACGGACTTCTCGATACCGAAATCAAACACCGAATATGCCAAGGCAGAAAGGCGATCGCTCTTTTAAGTGCACTACTTTGGTACAGAAGCCTCATCAAAGAAAACAAAAGGCCATTTATAATGCGATTGTAAAAAGCATAACCACCTTCGGATCCGAGGTGTGGGCATTGAACCGAAATAGAATTTGGGAGTCGAGCGGCAGGAATATCGAGAAGAGAAGAATATGGAAATATACAAAAGAATGCAAGAACACCGAATCCCGAAGCAAGTGATGAAATGACAACCAAGATGGCGAAGACGACCCAGAAGACCTAGAAAGAGCTGGAGAAAATGTATCGACAGGGATCTTAGAGACAGAAAGCTTGAAGACTATCTATGGAACGATCAGAGACAGATGGAAAATAGAAATCGGAAGACGTTGTAGAACGTTATAAACCGATATATAGATAGATCCAGAACATTCAACCACCTGGGACTAGAGGTATCAAGCCAGAAAAACCTTAGTGAAGAAGCACGAACACAGGCCATAAATGCAACAAGTCAGCGGAAACCTAAGGGATATAATATGGCGAAATAAAATGATGAGTACAAAGAGCAAGCTGATGATTTACAAAACGTGCATGAGACTTATTTTAACATACGCCACAGAAACCAGAGCTGAGACATCAACAACGAAAAGAATTATGAGAACGACCGAAATGAAAATATTAAGAACCATCGAGGGTGTTACCCTCAGGAATCGAATAAGAAGCCGGTATATCAGAGAGGAACTGGAAATACAGGATGTGACAGGATGGGTCAGAACATGCAGGAGGTGATGCCAGATGAAGAATGGGTAAAGTCGCAAAAACCAAACTAGCGAAGATCGGTAGAACTCAAGAGATGGTTTGAAAGCTGGAGCGTTCAGCGTCAAAGGAAGAGTCCAAAAGGAGGCGACACGCAACGAATTAAACAGGACTAAGTCCTAATATAAGAAGAAGAAGAAAAATAATGTTTCCAAGGCTACCTGCAAAACTATCCATTTCCCCAACCGAAGTCTATTCTTTATGGAAAGTTACACAAACGTCCAAAAGAACCATGAGACGAAATATCATGCTCCCTTCTACACTAAAGTTCGATGTGCGCGCGATGTTCAAACAAAGATAACAGCATTTGCAAGATACCTGATTAGCCAAATGCGTCTACTGGAAACGATATATTTGAAAGAAAAATAACGAACTTTTTAGGTGTCCACTACCTACATCTAAGACCTTAAAATATTTAATTGCAGACAAAATATGGAAAATGTGAGGTGGCAATGATATTGGCTATGACATAGTAGCTACTCATTTTCTAAAACAGCTTAAAAAGACAAGCAGTAGTGTTCGGCGCAAAGCTGTTCAATGGAGTACTAAAAACTTTTTTTCAGCCCAGTGGAATATGTTACAAATAATTATGTTAATATAACCGGAAAAACCAGATGATCAGTCTACCTTCTATGAACTCATAAGTTTGTTGTCGGTTTTCGCGAAACTATTCCATTACTTGTGAGCATAAAAAAGTGCACCCACACAAAGGAACTCATACCCGATTATCAGTTGGGATGCCGAGAAAATCGTTCAACTAGAGAGCAGGTCCATTAAGTGGTAAATAACATCAAATAATGTTTGGAGATAACTGCTGGAGGTCTTGACTGAATTCCCAACTATTCTCTAGCAATTGCCCAATGGTAAACCGCTGGTTCGTTGTTGACCTATTTGCTCTGAAACCGCACTGGTAGTCGGTGAAGGAGGTTAGTCTAAGAAGAATTAAGTTCTATAGGACTTTATAGGTTACATTGATTAGTGCTATCCCTCTGTAATTTTTGCAGACCCTCCTATCGCCTTTTTGGTGGATCGGTATCATAATACTCTCCTTCCAGTCATCAGGGATAGCTCCTTTTTCCCATATGGTTTTCTTGAGGTTTTGCAGCTGAGTTATGATAGTATCGCCAACGCACTTAAGGAGTTCTGCTGTGATTAGGTCTCCGCCAGGAGCTTTATTATTTTTAATTTCCTGTGTCGAAGGGATATCATTTGGGTTGTTCCGCAGCCAGCAGATCCAGTGCTTCCTCCTCTTCACCGGTTACTCTATTAAGCAGATGATGGAAGTAGTTTTTAAACGTTTGCAATATTTCTACTTTGTCAGTTATTAGATCTCCATTTTCCTTCTTTAAGATATTGTCGGTCTTGGGTCTGAATCCTGCTTTTGTGGAGCATAGTTTTTGGTAGAATGTTCTTGTGTTATTTTGCCTTCTTCTTCTAGTGCAATTAATTCTCTGTCTTGCCATTCTCCTCTTTTTTCTTCTTAACAGTTTCTTTCCTACGGTTCTTAGTCGTTTGTATCTTTCCCTGTTCTCGTCTGTGGGACTTTTTAGCATTTTGATTCTAGCAGTATTTCTCTTCACCATAGCATCTTCACAATCTTGATCATACCAGTGGTTTTTGTGTTGTCTCCTGGGTTTCTCCCCTACCACCTTTCTAGCTGCTTCTGTAATTATTCCTGGTATAAACTTCCAATGCGTATCCATATCAGTATTGTATGTGGTGTTAATATTTTCCCTGATAAGTCTCTCTAGTTATTCCTGATACTGTGCTCTTATCTCTGTCTGCTGAAGCTTTTCTGTATCCCATTGAGGAGAGAGACGATTGGTTCGCTTGTTCTTTGCCTGTAGATATTCCGACTTTGATCTTGGCTTTGACCAGAAAATGATCTGAATCGGCATCTGCCCCCCTGCAGCTTCTCACGTCTAGTACATTACGTCCGGGTCTTGCATTAATTAAGTGCAAAATTGGTAATATGAAATTTGCATGTTAGTTTGCAGTAAAAGGAGCCAAGTGGTTTGCGACCACTTAGGACCACGTATCAGTCAGCGGAAGAACCTTGTTGCAGAATATCCAAAATGTTTTGGAGGCAATAGGAGTCAACTGCACTTGATTACTACTACCACCCAGCAAAAGATCAGTTTTATTTGATGTTAGTATCGGTTGGTATGGTAAATAAATTAGTCTTAAATAAGGGCAGTTTGTTTTGATCTCCAGAAAACTCTTACACCGATTTTCACAACGCACAAGGTTTATCATCTGAGACAACTGTAGACACATAGCTTCTGCGTTTTTGATATGGCTTCAGGAATATATTACATGCAATTGGTAGTGTTGTAAATGTAAATGTGTAAAATGAAGTTATTGCACAATGAGTGTTGAGACTAAAATGGTTGAACAGCTCATACATATTCTAGTAAATACTCTAGCGACTCGTGTGGTGGCCAGAATAAAAACAAATATATATCGAAAGTCTTTTTGTTTTCAGTCTTTTTTATAGATTGCGATCGATTATGCGCATGTTTGAATTCCTGATCATTCGTCAGATTTTATTCGAAGGTCGTCCAATAATTTTCAGGTCCTTTATTGGATAGCAACTGATTTTGTAAACTTGCAATTTTCACACTCTGTCATTAAAGACTTGATTTTAAAGAGCTATCTGTTAGAGCGAGCCTTTAATTTTTATTTATATCAAGCATAAAGCACTTGAATAAAAGGAAATTCAATTTGAGACATGTTCCATTCTTCAAAAAGCAATGCCGGAATATGAAGATTTTAACCACGAGTATAATAAATATCTAAAGTACGAAACAAAAATGAAAAAACAATCCACAACAAAAAGGGCAAGTACCAAAACCATTGAAGACGCAGTTGAAAACCTCGAACACTTTGTCACAGTTGAACCAGTTAAGACTACGACGAATGAAAGTGTTTTTCCGACTTGCTCTGACTGACCTTGCTCTTTGTTCGGTGGTATTATAGTTTAATAATATTATTAAGCAATCTCAATACGATACAAGAAGTGAGTTTTAAAATATTTTATTTGGAAGCAAAAAGTGCATTTTACAAAAAAATGGTTAAAGTTTTGGTTTCGTAGTTAAAGATTTTATAATAATTCGGGACACTCGGTGGCCCGAATTTGTCATTTGTCGTTATTAATAATACAGAGGGGTAGTTAGTTCTGACTTTGTTTGATTACTGCAAACTAACAAGTTCGAATGTGTTTATAAAACACTTCGGATAACACGGAATCAATTTTTCATTTCTTGCAACATGCCATAAATGTAGAATAAGCAATAACTCCATCTTTAAACTCAGACTATCCTTACTTACAAGTAAGGATAGGTCATGTACCCTGGGGCCCCACTGTATCAAACATATCGATGTTGTCCCATGGCTCATTACTTATTGGATATATATTATATCTAGCCATTGATTGGGTGTATTTATTTTTATCGTTTTGTTTGTTTGCAGGTCGGGAAAGAATATACGATTTGAATTATTTATTTATTAACAACAAAGCGTGGGTGGCGAATTTGTCCCAGTTAAAGCCAGCATACTTTACAGGAAGTGTCCGTCACCCACAATCGATACAATTGGGTCGAAAATAAGGGTTTGGTTTAATTAATTATCAATATAGTTCTCTTTGAACATGTCAAGGCAACTATTTCCGTTAGCAATTCGAGTTAATTAATAATACATTTAGTAAGACCTTATACCTTGTCAAAATGTATTAATTTTAGTTATAAAATTTTTCTCAATGGTTTATTTCAGTAACGATCCTGTGCAATAAATCTAAAGTGTTCAACCAGCGTTACCGACGAATTGCAGCCCACTTGCTGTATGTTCGGTCAAACTATGGTCATAAAATATGATCCTATTCAGAGCCCACCAGTGTACAGCATGGAATATCCCAGGAAAATGTGAGGTATTAAAATTAAATACCGCAACGGCTGCATTATCGCAAAACAGGTTGTAGGGATTCAACAATGAGTCCGCATGAAAGAACTGCTCCAACTTAAGCAGTAAAGAAATAAGGAGATTTGTGTCATTTACAACGGGATGATACCTGTAGGGAATGTGAATTAATCAGAGGATGAAAAAACTCTACATATAATGTACTACTGCACGACAAATGCAGCAGGAAGGCGAATACCACTGGGACGTGAAAGGCCTACCAAGTGGGGTCAAGGGTCTTCTTCTTCTTTGAGTACCGTGTCCGTTACCGAACATTGGCTACCATTCTGGCTATTATCACACTTTATTGACTACCGCGCGAAATAGGGATGTGGTGGTCTCGTATTCTACAGTGCAGAATTTTTCTTGGACTTGGTATTTTTCTGGATATCGCATCACATGAGCAAAGTATTCCAGTTTACGTATTTTAGTTGTTTTCAATATTTCTGTATCCTTGCCCATGCGCAGCAAGACGTCTTCATTTCGGACCCTATCGACCCAGCTAATGCGGAGTATTCTCCGGTACACCCACATTTCGAAGGCTTCGAGATTCTTTTATAGTGTGTCTGTCAATGTCCAATCTTCGAATCCATATAGCAGTATCGGGAGATATGTAGCACTTCTGACAGCAGTTGTGGTTTATATTGCATCCGAGATACATGATTCTGTTGGTCTTTTCAAGTAAAATTATCATATGATATATGATATCCATATGATGTAATAGCGGTTTGATGCACAGGAATTTTGTTGACTATCATATATTGAGTCGTCTTGGTGTTGAGCTTGAATCCAAATTCATCACAGACGGACACACTGCCGATCAAGCACAAGCTGCAAGCAGCACCGTATCATCTGCGCATCTCCCGTTATTTGTATTCACGCCATTAACCTTGATTCCACTATCAATGTTCTCTAGTGCTTTATTAATAAAACCTGGTTAAGGCATCAAAAAATATTGAAAATATTTTGAGCATTACATTACTTGATTTAATTAAAGCATTTAGATTAATTAAGAATTTCACATTAAACCTTATCGCACAATAAATATGAACTGCTCTAAGTAATGCCATCGTTTAAAACTTTCTTGCGCAAAATTACCTGCAAACATATTTAAGTCTTCCTTGGGAATAATTAAATTACATAATAATTAACGCGCAGTGATTGCCTTCAGCCAGCCCAGTAGGCGCCAACTCGTAAATGCACTTATCTGTTAGGATGATTACTTTATTTTCATAGAAACGAAGTTACTACGAAAAAGGCAATATGGATAATGAATCCGTCATCTCCATTAGCCCTTTCAACCACATTATCACACAGATTCGTTCGAAGAATTCGCTTGCGTCCCGGAAAATTGATTTTTGGGACACAAAAATTCGATTTTTCTCATATGTAGTTCCAGTTTCTGTATCAAACTCTTCTGTACGTTGAGTACTGTAGTAAGTTAAATTGAGCTAATCTACAGACAACATTTTCGTCATTTTTGAGCTCTGCAATTAAAGCATGAACAAACTGTTTGTCAATGGTTTATGCTCTACTAAATGAAATCAATTAGCAAAAAAATGTATTTAATTATGTTTGTTAAAGGATATCAAATTAAAATATGGAAAAAAATGAAAATTGAAATAACTCAGTTGGATGTGTTTTTATTTTGATTTTTTTCCATTCATTAAAATATGCATTATTTGTAGACGGCAACAAACTTTAAAATTCTAATCACCTATACAAAGATAATAAAATAAAACGAAATCCTATAACTAAACATTTACCGTGGGTTTTTCGATACCTACAGATTAATAAGTAGATGAGACAACATCTGAAAACAGTTATTTAGAAATTTTATTCTTATAAGTCCTAATTATATAAAAACAAAAAACATATTTTAGTAAAATCATTAATATAATTTAATTTGCATTAGGGTAATAATAAGTGTTATACTGTGTTATATACAATACGTACAGAGGAATAAACCTTTTCATTCGCAACTTTGCCACTTGTCTTTTCAATTTTATTTTTTTAACCCTTCTTTTTATATGTTTCAAAGGCTTTGTGACTTGGTCTGAACAAGACTCATGTGGACCTCAACAATTCATAACGGTTCATTGAATTCGCTGTACATATGAAAACAATATAAAATGTAATAATAAATTCCTAGTTTTAAAAAAGTGTGAATTCAATAAATTTTCCTAAATGTAGCTAAATGTTGCAGTTCACGATCGTGCCTTTCATTTACAGATAAATTACTATTATGGAATTTATTTAGCATTTAGAAATCAAGAACTCGTTAAATGCCAAACTGGGTAAGTACCTCAGCCAAATACCAAATTGACTTTAGCAGCAGATTAGAAGATAAGTTCAATATCCCAATTTGAAACATTCCGAATTGAATTTTTACTACAACACAAACAATAGCAACACAAACAGGTGCAGCGGAATTGCTTCAGTGATTTTTTCATTATCATCTAAAATCTATTCGTTTATTTAGCCATTAAGCGCATTGATTGAATAGCAAATTGTACTTCCGCAAGCTGTAAATAAATAATAGATGCACGTCTAATATTTGTTCAGTGTCAATGATCTAGAAGTCATGGGACAAGAATAGATGAACGATGGTTTCCTACATTAACTTCCTGGAAATTCGCATAAAATTATCCTAAACTCTATTAATAAGAATATTTTTAGGACTAGTTTACACATAAAGTGTACATTTCATAATTTCTCGCTATCAACCTTTTCAAAGCTGATTCAGGATATATTTGCAAAACTATAATTTTAAAAAGATTTACGTACCTCTGTAAGGGCACACTAGTTAACTGCTGTTTTTTAAGTTATGAAGCAATTAAGTCAACAACAGCTCATATTGATGCCAATTTTTTGCTTAGGAATGACGACCAATATTTGAACTGTTTATATTATCGAAAGACAAAAACAATTTTTCGAAGTTAAGATAATATTGTTAATATGTTTAAAGTCCTTTTTTAAGTAAGAAAATGTAAAATAGAGATGCATCGGACGATCTCGATGACCATCTTACTAAGCTTCTCCGTGTCATCCATTTATTTGTAGGTTCATAATATCGTCAAATAATCATGCTCACTAATCCTTAAGTGATAGCACATTCTGATGAAGAAGGAAATTTCCAATCCCAATCCAGTCAATTTTTATCGATTGTTTTAAACATTCAGATTTTTCTTCTATACATACAGAATTCCTATACAGGGTGCCCTCCGAGATATCCGAGGTACGTCATATGTGAATTATCTGACTATTTTTAAGCAAAAAGTATTACTTTAATTTTTCCTGAATTCTAGACGTGTTATGAAATATCGCGGTATGAGTAGTTACTAAAGAATGGACTACATTTTGGCATCCAGAAGACTTGGTAATTTAATAATTAGCAGCTGGCTGGAATTAGAAAAATATTGACTCAATGACAGAACACCATCAACGATACTCGAGACAGCATCTTCACAACTCTTCGACTAACAGGAACGTCCTCTAAACTAACTTAAGAAAGAGAAGTTGTGTTAAGAAATAAGACTGCAGAAGAAGTCCTTGAATTCGTTGAAAATAATAAGAGCTGCTCTAAAAGGATTTTAATCGGTACAAGATGTTCTCTCGCCCGATTTTTCCCATAGACTGCTTTTGTGCATAGAGGAACCAAAACAGACATTAAAAATTCAATATGGATTTCTTTCAAGAACCCTTTTCTCTGACGAAATTACAGAGAATCAAGAAATGCAAAAAGCATTTTCCGAATCGCCATTGTCCACATCAAACAATTTTTGCGTAAATTAATCAGAACCTAGATCAAGCAAGTATCATCAGTGTCTAAAATTAACTACGAAGTTAGACACGTACGCGCGCCAACGCTTGAGGAGCATGTGCTTCATTATGGAGCCCCGCAATGCAACCCGCACAAATAATTCGAATGTCTGACGAATCTTGCTCGAACCAAAGCTAGATCTATATTTATTTTAGAAGGTTCAAAAATTATGTCCCAATTGATTAGGACCCACGACTTGAAATGTGTCATTGGTACCTACAACAATGCAAGAACAACCCTCAGTGTCCGGGGATGATTTTATTTAGGGACGAATCTGGTTTCACTAGGCACGGAGAATTTAACCATCGCAATAGTCACATCTGGTCATATCAAAAACTTCACGTTTTCGTTCGAGGTACCAGATCGTTCCTCTACAAATTTTATGTCAACAATTGGGTTGTTAAGCAACAATCCTTTAGTTAACCCTTTGTTGGGCAACAAAGAGGTAAACATTCGCCTACACATGTGGTTTCAATATTTCAGACAACGTGCGTGAAAACGTTTGCAAGCTGTTGAGTGATGAGGGTGCGCTTGAAGGCATTGGTTACCATTACCATAGTAGATCATGCATGGTAATGGTGCATTTTCATACTTCATCTTTCTCATCAAACATTTTTTCATTTTGGCTCATACAAAAACTGTAAGTCTGTAATGAGTACTTTGAAATTTCCTCGATATACAGCTGGATTTTGTGCATGCACATCAATCTGTCAAAATGTAGTGTTAGCTTTTAGAGCTTCTCATCCCTTTTTAGCTGCTCAGTCTCTTGAGTCTTCTGGGACCGTCAGACGGCAATAACTGGTTACCCTGGTGTCAGAATCAACTTGTCAGTATCATGCAGTATCATTCACTATGTTGATTTAGTACAGTTCCAATAGAAGCTACATATGTGTCACGAGGGGCGACAAAGTTATATATAACCCAGGAGTATATCGAAAATATCATGTATGGGGAAGAACGTTAATAGAACGGTAGATGTAGTTCTTCTTTAAACCATTACATAAGTTGTGTGGCAGTCCCCATGGATTCCGCTGTATCAGCAGCCAAGGAATACCGCTGATCATCATTACCAAGTATCATCATGTCCTTCTCATACAATTTGAATCATATAAAAGTTAGTCTGAGTAGAACCACGCTAGAACGCTTACACGGTTTACACTTGTAATAATAAGTGATAAATTCGTTTTTAAAAACGGTTTGTCACTGTTCAAACAGTTAACTCAATCAAGCCCGAAACATCGACCCCACCGGCACTTGTGTGTACCCTCTCAACCCATTAGGTTTTTGGTTTACCCGGCGTCTAATTTGACACGGGCCCCTGTAGTCGATAGTGACTTCACTGTGCAATAAAGGGCGTAGTACCTTTAGTTATTGGAACCACAACCCCGTACAGAACCCACAACTCTGAACTCCTGAAGATATTTTATATATTTTCCTGGAAATTGGTGTAGTACCAGACAACTCTCGAGGCTCAACAGGTTTAGTTCGTCAGGACCGACTTAAGGCAAGTCGTACAAAATAAAATTCTCTGGGGGCTGACGGACAGAAGATTGCTTGACGCCAAAATTGTAAGTTTTTAAACTTAATTCCCCCTTTGGACGCCAACTTTTTCCCGTCAAGGGCTGGCGGTAGTGTTATGTGATATCACCATTGCATTTGAGACATTCGGACACTGTGTTTTTTTGAACATTTTTGCGTTATTAGTTAGTTTGGTATTACTCCGTTTCCGTCAAAAGTTCGAGATCAGAAAAATCTACACCAAACATTGAAATGGTTTTTTCCTACTGGACGTTAGTGCTTGCTCTTTTATGTCAAATGTTTGATTTGGAGTCTGCCCGAGACAAGTAATCTTAATGCGTGTTCGATATTGTTATGCATGTTAAGTTTTAAAGAGCACAATTGAAAAACTAACCACAAACATGTGGTAACCCTGACAGGTTTATCAACAAATATCTTCCTGCATGCATAGTTGCAGCATTTGCATGAAACACCAACAGAAGCGTATATATTTCAAATTCGAATAGAAAAATTGTGTACTTTTAAGCAATATAACGGTTTCATTTTAATTTTATTGCATTGGGCTTACCTTTTGAACTAAACGTTTGGATATGTTATTTTGTTAATATAATTATTTTCTCATTTGCAATAATTTTGCTCTTGAATGCAGATATCAGCTGCAAAATGACCGTCGTCGCATAAATAAATGTGAATTATTAATACAAGCACCATAGATGATCAATATATTTATTTATAAGTATTTTTCCGATTGACCTTGTTGACTATTTGCTTTTTTTACTATTACTATAATAATATAATGTTTACAACGTAAATTTCATTCATAATTAGTAAATCTATTCTTTGCTCTTTGCTCCATTCTCAAATTTTACAATTCCGAGTAATAACATAAAATGGACTTTTCTCAATTTAGTTATTTTTTTTTCGTTTAGTTAATTTTGCTTTTTTCCGGGAGCGTTTTGGGACTGCGAAAAAGAGAGGAATAATCGACGTGGGAGGAAAACTATTTAAATTTAGATGAAAGGTAGGGATGGGGAATTCCGCTGATTCCTCAAGGTTTGGTGGACCTGTTGGCTGTTTTCCATTTTGGTTACTTGTGACCAACTCCAGATAATTTCAGATAGGTAAACCGCCATTTACCTCTTGAGGTCTTGGTGATCACCTGGGGCAATCTTACCGTCCTACAATTCTGGGAGTACGCTTATTAGTAAGAAATCAGCATCTTTTTTGTTATTGGTTGCACAATGCCAATTAACTTAGTCAAACCTCTACATGTTTTTAATGTGTAGTCTCACTACTACAGCACATTTTATTCTATGCTTTCTTATAATTTGTTTCATTTCTAATTCTGTCGCTTAATAATTTACTCACTCACTTAAGTATATAATTTGTGTTTTAATTAGGAATCAAGAAATAAAAAGTGCATAAAAACATATATTTCTTTAATAAATTACACTACATTTTAAAGTAAAAATTAATAAATATTAGAGCAAATATTCGTACCAACTATCCCCCAATGCAGATACCATAGAAGAGAAAGAAAAATATCTGGCACCAATTACATCTGAAATATGCTAAGCCCGGTTTTATTTATATCACACTTGTTCAAAGCTTTGGATCCTAATTTCATGTTTTCTGATTCTACCTGATCTGATTTATTAGTTCTTCAATAATTCATGCTTTAAAACCAAATGTAAATAAAAAATGTACCAAAATATATAAAGCTATCTGTAGACCCTTGCTAGACTATGGACATATATTCATGACAGAACAAATTGCACTAAGACCAATAACACGAACAAGACACCCCCAAAACCCACTACACAACCCCTTCACCCAACTACTATACGAACGCACAAACATGATAAAGATTTCGGAAAGACTCATACATCTACAGACAAAATGGACAAAAAAACCCTACAACTGGACCATACTGAATCCCCTTTGTCTTACAAGACCAACCAGACAATCCCGCTTCCGTTTCCCTACATCAACGCTACTCGAACGCTTACAATAGCAACTGGCCACCGGACTATAAATCCAAGATCTCTGTTTGACTGAATTAAAATTATTAAATTATTAACCTAGAATAAGATAATTTTTACCTTTATTTGTTTATCTAAATTAAGACTGCATGTACTAAACAAGGGCAGAAAGACCGATAGGTTGATAGCCTTTTTTTAGAAATAAAGATGTTTAATACTACTGTAAATAAAAGCATAGAGGATGAGATAACTTTGTGCAAGTCTTGCGAGACTCTGGTAAAACTTTTGCAAAAGTATTGGTTTTGCCGAGCTACTTCTTGGTCTTGGTCTTGTTCTTGCATACATAGTCTTGGTCTTGGTTTTGCTAAACAAAGGACTTTTCTGGTCTTGCTTCCTTTAGGAAGACCAAGACCAGTCTCGCTCATCACTATTTACTAATCGTTATTCCGTGTTAATTTGCTGACGCACACATTTTTAATTTTACAACTTGTGTAAACGGCTTTCTATAATTTTGCTATTTGAGTAAAGTAACTCCCTATTGAGCTCAAAAAACACGCAACTGAAATTTTGACCGAAATTTTCGTTAAGTTGGGGGTTGATCTTTTCAAAAAATAACAAGTCACTCAAAATGTCTAGATTTATACGAGTACGACAAATCCATGTTGGGGAAAAGTGAAATGCAACAAGCATTGTAAAACACGTTAGAAGCGTCAGATCCAAAACATTCGACATTTTCGGCTCAATTTAAGCGATTCTTGACAGGTCAGAATCTTCAGCCAACAATATCTTCCTTATTATAACAGACATTTTATGTATGCATGTTGGGAGCTTATTAGGCCAGAAATAATCCATTCATTGAGATAGCAACATAATATACGGTATACATTGTGCATTATGGAGCCGCACGTTTTGCTCTAAATTATATCCTGGATATATAGAACACACTGTATTAATAGGTGGTCAATGTCAATTTACCACAAACACCCAACTGGTCGTATTCAGAGCATTGGCAACAGCGTTACTACTTTTTACTTATAATTGGCAGACATGGATGAATCATTCGTTTGGCCAAGCGATAACATTTAAACGAGTACTTGAAGCGGCATTGACCACATTGCGTCCATATACGAAACGAAAACTGAAACAAGTTGCCTTATATGAATTTGGTATTTAACTAAATAAACTGCCGTGCACAGATTCTTTTCGAGAAGACGTTCTTTTGTAGAGTATTAAAACTTCAAAATACAATACAATATAATATTAATAGAGAAACCTTAATCCAACAAGGTCCCATAGACAAAATTATTGAATTTTCTTCGTTATATTTGTTGGTTGACCATCTGTTATAATTCGAGATTGAAAAGGTGAAAGGTGTGAGGACATTGATATTAATTAGATGTTTACTATATTACAATAATTCAATACCGTACCGTACTAAACTTTAAAATGCTGTACCAATTTTCAATTCATTTTGTTTGTTAGTTTTATACATTTGTACGTACACTTTTTATCTCATCTATACCTACTACATACTAAGATAAATAAAAAAAAACTCGAAATATACAGGGTGATTCAAAAGTGGCGTCATTTCTTTGAAGGTGTTGTCTGGGGGTGTTTTGGGAGTACAGGAAAAATAGTAAAAAAATTTATTATTATCAAAAACTGAGATATTTGCCAAAAACTAGATCAGAATTACGGCAACTATGCTTTTCAAGGTCATCTGCATAATTAACATTACGTAAATACCTGTCACTTCTTAATTATTGAAAATTGTAGTAACCATGGATAAACACAAACCAAAGAAAGAGAAAGCAATATAAATATTTTGAGGTTAGGATAACTCTGTCAATTTGCCGTCAGTGATGCCATCCTGTTTGGGGCAGATGAGTGATATACCTAAACTCGCCTCACATGTAAACAAACATCTCCTGTGTAAGGTTATGTATCAATGATTAATATTAATCAAATAAAATACAATTAAGTTGTTAAATCACAAGAGGTTGACGAAGTTCTGCCCGTTTAACTCCAGACATGTTTGTTCCCCAATCACTTTATTGTGCACTCTTCGCCGCAGTCTGGGATCACCTTTTGATCAGCTTCTCGTATTCGGTTAATTAACCCCTGCTCAATTTGTACCGCTGTTCGGAAGATCAGAGAGTTAATGTGTCCTGTGTATCTTACATACATGGTAGGAATATGGCCCTTCCTCTGGGGAGTTATAGGGACAATTATCCGGTGCCTGGGAAAGTGTCAGTGGTTGTGCAATGCTCCGAGCACTCCTGGAAGGCTCTGCTGCAATTATCTCCAATACTTGTGCCTCTGTGTCTGGAACCCGAGCACCTCTAGATCGTCCACAATCTGCGTCAATTCCTGGAGCCAACCGTCCAGTGTCTCTAGCCCTTTGCTAGTGTAA
Organism: Dendroctonus valens; assembly: GCA_024550625.1. Classification (NCBI taxonomy): domain Eukaryota; kingdom Metazoa; phylum Arthropoda; class Insecta; order Coleoptera; family Curculionidae; genus Dendroctonus; species Dendroctonus valens. Next base: position 413,582 of record JAJTJO010000463.1, read on the forward strand.
GGTCTTACACCTTCTGCTATGTTAGTGTGGCATTTTCCCATAACTAATCACATATCCGCAAATTCGATGTTGGTGTACATTTTGTGAAAGGAGCTTCAAAGTAAGTCACAGATTGACATGAATGCTTGTTATTCTTGACAAAGGCTATCTACCTGTAACTCTCTGTTAATGACAAAAAACATCATTGCCGCTTTGACTTTTCATCAAAATATTGTAGAAGAGGTCTTTTTTAATATCAAAAATTTTCGTAATTTGAAGCAAAGATCGTAATTTTTCTTTTCGAATGGTTAAGTATTCCAAAAGGCTACCAAGCAAACATGGGACTATTTTTAAATAATACTTAATAACAAAGTTGAAATTCGTTTTTCAACTGTACTTTTTCTCGTACTCTCCAAGTGAGCCCCTATAACCCCTTAAAAGGAATGACGCCACTTTTGAATCACCCTGTAGAATATCTCCAACAAAGAAATGTGGATACTCCCAGGTTTTATTAGTTTTCGAAATTATAACAGGAAAGATCCTCACTATCAACTCACTTTATATGGAATGATAATTGATAATTATCTAGGTGATCAAGCCCTCGAATTTCCGGTTAATAATATAACCATATAGAAAAGCTCTTTACCAACAACTTTTCTCAGACTTAGGCATTTTTATGCGGAAATGCGGTTTTTGAACACTTTTCACTCCTTCAAATTCACTATTATTCCATAACATAACAAAGGACGCCATAACGTCCACGCTAAATGTTGCAGTTCGAAAAATATTGCACATTTGCCAAATAAATATTTTGTGACCGGTTTTTTCATTAGTTTTTCTTTGTTTTGGTTAAATTGGTTAACTGCTTCTTTTTTTTATAATAATATTAAATCGCTATCTAAATCAAAACGGGAATTTGCCGACAGATATTTGCTTCTTTCTTGGAAATTGGGTGAGGTGATAAAAGTGCAAATAGTGATGGTCTCCTTTGTTACCTTAAAAGTAGGGAATTTCAATGAGACAAAAGTGGTCAAAACCCCCAATCCTCAAAAAAATACTACTAAGAAAAGTTGCTATTAAAACAGATCAAAGTAGGATAATCACCGATAATTTTTCCAGGATTGCACCCTATAAACACGAAATCTAACATGTCTTTGTTTACGCACGATTTGTTCAGTACAATTTATATGGTCACTTATGCCGATTATTCTTTTGACGTTTTGACAGACGTAGTATGGTTTCTGCTACAGTGCATTTATACAAGTATAAAGTGTTGTATAAAGACACTGTAGTTTCTGCAATGATCAGCATGATTTAAGTATAAAAGAAGCCAGCAGAAACGAGCTTTTAGTCAATAAGATCTACGTCTACGGTTAGGTTCGGTCATAAGTCAGTGAGTCAATAACATTCCATGTTTACGTTAAGTATAGCGCGACATTAAGATTAGCTCGGTTCTAAATTTATTGTATTAATTTTGAAATAAGTTTAAAAAAAACTGGTTTTTCCAATCAATCTATAAAATTGTACTGTGTTTTTTCTCACGAATAAAATACGATCACATTCATTAACTATGCATCCCGATGACACTTTGATTCAATATATTTCTTCAATTATACAGGCTTCGACGTTATTATCAAACGTTATTACTGACCACAATTGGTAAAGTATACAATAAGAGAGTATTATATAACAGACTCAAAAAAATAATCGACTCACAACTTCCCAAGTGGGTTCAGGAAAGGAGGAGGTCCTCAAGACCATATTTTTACAGTCAAAGATATCATTGAGAAAAACTATCAAAATAAAGTATATACAGCTCTTACAGATCTGGAAAAAAAACATTTGATAGTGTACCGCGGTCAGTCATTTGGAATAGAAAACGTACGAAAACACCAAACAGCCAAGTCAACAAAAACATGAAGAAAAATATACAAAGTATATATGCATGTACAGGAAACTGTGTCAGAATGAGAAGAATTTGTAACAAAAAATTATTCGAGAACAGGAGGAGTGTTAAGCATAACCCTTTTCAACATAATTCTGAATGACGTCATTCTGATATTTAGTATGATTAACAGAATGTGCGTATGCTGACGACCTCATATTATATGTAATAAAGCATGTATTTCGATTATAAGCATTGAAAAATATTTACAGCACAATTTGCAAATTTGGGATGCCGCCTTGAAAGGAAGAAATATGTAGATAAATGTTGAACAAACAAAAATAATGGTGACTGGGAAAAACGAGCTAAACTGCAATATAACATTAAACAACATGCTTCTAGATGAGACAACTATCTTCAACTATTTGGTAGATACGCTGCAAAAAGGAGAAATAAACAACAGGTTGGAAAACAACAGTTTTTGGAGAAACCAGTCCTTATGTATGGATGTTAAAACTAGAACCTTAGCTTTGCAACAAACTCCAATATATTCCTGGGTTTCAGTCAATTTTATTGTTTATTATTTAAAATGTTACAAATACGTTTCGGTGTCTTTCTCCACCATCATCAGTTTGTCTAAAATATATATTTTTACATTTACAGTTATCATCAATTTAAATAGAAAACTTTTACCAAAATACACATATTAAAATGCAAATCACACACATATTAAAAAGTACATCAAGAACATTGGTTTTCAGGTGATGAGTCAGGACAAACATATCAACAGCAACAAAACAACAAAAACGTAAAATACCAGCTGAGAACATGAAGGTCTTGAGAAGAATCAGAGGAGCGGCAGAAAAAGAAAAATTACATAGCGAGGTAATAAGGGAAAATATAGAAGTGGAACAAGTTCTTGAAAACATAGAGAGACAACAGCCAAGGTGGTTTCGTCGTTTGGTAAGCATGAAAGAAGGCGGACAAACAAAGAGGAGGGAGAGAGGATGGGAGGCAAAACCTATGCAGAGGAGAACTCTCTAGTTCAGCAAGCCAAGGAAAAGTTACAATAATGTAAATGGAACGCGTGAGAAGCGTAACATATACCGGAAAGGAGCGAAGACAATGATACAGAAGCGAAGGAAATTGGCAAATTTTATTATTAGCAAAATATATTACTTTACACCTACGGGTAGTGTATGTGGAGTGTGAGTAGAACTATTGAATAGTCCTGTTCAAAGAAAGTGTATTTAAAAAAAACTGGTGCACAAGTAAAATACACATATACTAAACTAGGACTAAGCCTAGGAAAAACGCAGGACTCAGATGCAGATGTACATTATATTCTGTTCGATATATGTATGCATAAATTATACATATAAATTATATATTTAGTTCTATATCAAGAAAGATAACATTGTTGACTTGAAACTTACTGCTTAGAATCCATTCATGATCAAAAACAAAATTGAAATAGAGAGGAGTTGTTTATATTTAATTAATTTTAATTTGGTTTTTTCTCAATATCAGAGCCCAATGTATCAGTACGCAATGCCCTTCTACAAAAAGAAACTAGCTATGTGGAATCGTGAAGTTGCAGAACATTCCTAAATATAAAAAATCAAATGTCCTTTACGAGTCTTTCATTTTTTGCAACTAAACTCTAATCAACAACTGCTTACAAAACTTATTCTTTAGATAGAACATAGACGATAGATTTTAGATAGTCTGCGAGGTATAATTAGTGAACCATTCTACTCCTAATAATTGAAAGAATCAAAATAGTCAATGTTTTTGCATCAGCTACGACATTACGAAAATACTGAAACTCTAGATCCGAATTCGAATATGATACGAATACTTAAGGTAATCAAATTATTCAAAGTAATCAGATAGCTTTCGCTTCGGTATTTGTTACTTCGGATCTCTGCCAGTAAAGAAAACTTAATAGGTACTTTTTGAACGCCTCTCAAAGTAATAGTAATTCATATCTCGGGCAGTCGGACCGTAGCAGCTAAAGTTTTCCAAAACGTATATAACTGTCTCCTTAAACCGTAAAGAGTAAATTCGAGTTACATTTAAGTGAAATAAATCAGACAACTACCAAGTGCAAATGTGCAATAAACAATCGAAACATCAGGAAATACTACTAACATATCAAAACAAGATATCTGCGCCTACACCTACACCTACACTTACACAGGTTACATTTTACACCCCCACATTTCAACATGATAAGGTAAGTAATAGTTATTTACCTAACAAATGCGGAAAACGATAGAATTCCGGACCCTGCTTACTTTCAGCAATCGAGTGCAGGATAGACACTTATGCGCCTATTAGATACAAAATTGTACCTACGAATGTTGTATATTATCAATAAAGCATAATTTTCGTAAAAAGCTCGTATTTCTGCAAGGGCAGGGATTCACTATTTTAAAATGTACAGCAAATTGAACGTGCAATAAAAATTAAAACCCCAAAAAACTATATTATTTTTTTATGAATTTCCTTGAGAAAATAATATTTTTATACCATAAACCATCGGCTTCACCCTATGTGGTAAAATAACAGTGCACACACGGTGTGTTGAAGTAATACTGTTGGAACTCAAATAAGAATATTTCGTATACACAATATGTTCGTTCAGCATTAGAATTATTGGGCGCAGATTCGGATTTATGTGGCACAGCCCAACTCGGTACCAGAGCTATAAAATCCCAATTTAAAAAAATTATATCATAATTTAAAGGTAATATATGAAATATAAGCATGTCATCATCAAACATCGAATTGTGTTCCATTTCCAATTCATGGAAACAATTTAAAAATAATTTTTTTTTATTGTGCAGCACATCGCTGCCTCGTAGCTTTGAGCCAATAACTTTCCCAATTTTAGTTCCTTTACTTATGGATGTATACCCTTTTCATCCCTATACATACGGGGTAATTGAAAATTGTAGTAATTCCTTTGGAGGTATTGTCTGGGGGGTATTTAGGGATAACAAAACAACCTCGTAAAAAAAATTTCACTGAAAACTGAAAAATTTTCAGAACACTAATTCAGGGACAATTTGCTACAATGTATTTGATTCGCATCTGTAAATAACGTTTTTTATTAACATTACTGTTGCTGAATAGAGACTATCAATCACTATAAATTATTCACTCCAATCAGTTGAAAATAATTCAACGATTGAAGTAATAGCTTTTCAGTTGAATTCCCAAAGCACTGGTTACATTCATGCATTTCAATGTGTACACGTTCATTACATGATTTATATCACATAATTGCCCAGCTTCACTTCAGATCATTAGTGTCCATTATCATCGAAACTGCGCAGTTTGATGTTAAAAATGTGCAAAGTTGATACAACGGTAGCGACGTAAGTAGTCCTTTCATTTTTACTTGATGTACAATTCATTGATCAACAAGTTGAAATCAAGAAAAGTTTGTGCAAAATGTTTCTTTGTGACATTTTCAGGGATTATTTCTGAAAAATCAAAAAAGTTTTGACCGTGGCGTATGAATAAAGCCTCCAATTTAACTTCAGCAATCAGCTGCTAAGCTGCGGAAACTGTAACTTTTTCGGAAGAACTATTTTGCCTTTTATAAGCCTTTAAAGCCTTTATTATTACTCTTTCAAAGATATACTGGTTCGCGCGCGTCTTTCATATAGAAAATTTTACCTAACTAGAATATCCTAAGGAAATCTAAACTTGATGCATTTTCGGCATAGTTATAAATTTTCAGTTTTGAAGAGCATAATTTAAAAACTATATTTTTATCAACAAATATTGGTATGGTTTTTTCATAAAAAAAATTGTACAAAATTTTTTGTTCCGTGTAGAAAAATTGAGTAATGTCAAAAAAAAATCGGCAAATTGCCACAAAATGATCACTGATAGCTATAAAATACTGTTTAATATTTAAGTTGAAAGTGCATCTGCAAAAGCTAATAAGTTCGAGAAATAAACTGAAAATTTAGTTTTGCATTTTTTTCGTACTGGTCACGGAAGCTTTAGTAACCCCTTAAAAGAAATGCTTCCAATATGTTATCACCCTTTATTACAAAAGAAAATTTAAAAAATTTAATTATTTGGTTTAGAACCAAAGATTAAGAGTTTAAACATAAACATTTGATAGAGAATTATGGACATTTTGAATGAGGAGGAGGGTGAGGATCATGTTTTCTGCTGAGATATCAATGTTACATATCAAAATGCGTTTAGTATCGACTATTTCATCTACATGCTGAACAAGTTTTGCCACTTACAGTAAGGCCTGAAGAAAAAATAATGCAAAAATTTCTTAAATGCGATAAAACGGAAATGTTATAAAACACATCGCTGTGTAACGGTGAAAAGCAATTTAGTTGATAGGAAAACAAATATATTCAGTTCCGAACTTATGAATACGCGCAGAAACATAGACTCGTAGGCGACATGTCTGCAAATTAACATATTCAGTGAATGTTCAAAAACGCACCGATATTTGCTAGATATTTATCTATACAAATATATGAAATCTGTCTTTTAAATCGATCTCTAATTCAAAGAACTGATAGAAAAAGTAACTAGTATAATAGAACAATACTATTTAGGTAAAGTGTGTCATCAAATACGGTCTCACCGGTCGTGAAATGTGAATAAACGAGTCGGAAATCAGATGCAGTCTAGTTTAAGACACTTTTGGATTTAAACAACAACTTAGAAAGCCGTGACCAATTAAACGCTCCCAACTGCTTGCAGGCATCAGCATACAACAAAGCAAAATGATATATCTTCATATAGAACACTTGCGACACTAAATAAACTATTTTCTCACATTGATAGTCAGACGATCACTTTACCAGCAGGTTTTATGGTTCACCTCACTGGTTCATTTCGACACACCTTATTCATTACCACTTTTGAGAAGTCTTTAAATTTAAACCTCCACTGACCATCCCTCTAGCAACTGCAAACTTTGTATAGATCCGTTGGGTGTGTCTATCAGCCAGTATTTGTTATGGGAGTTTTGCAACAGCGACGTACATGTGTGTAAGAGTTCAAATTAGAACACAATGTGGAACATTACATTTTCAAAAAATGGTCTTCATAAAATACTTATACCTATTCTAAATACTAGTATATTCCAGTCTTCTTAGAAATACCTATCTAGTTAATAACTTTGTAAGACAGTCGTACTTTCGACACGATTAATTTTTTCTAAGATAGTCACGAGTAGACATTGCGGCATCATGATCACCAAGTAATAAAACCCGCGCTGAAATCGGCATTGCACTTACGGCTCGAAATCTATTTGAAGCGTTTGCAGTAGTTAAACAGTAACATGTAAAGAAATATTCGAATTTGATGTCATTCCTCTGAATGAATTGTCTGGAGATATTCGCATTAACATATTCCCATTTAGCGTTCCTGTTGCCTTATGCAAAATCTGCAAAAGTAAAACTAAAAGACTATTATAAAAAACGAGGTCATTTTAATGGTGGGATTCGCCGCTCTAATATTGAGAATATCTTGATGAAAGTACAGTTTTTCAATTGAGATTCCATAGCCATGATCTAAATACCTCGAGTTCAAAACAAATACTCATTACATGAATTTTATTGCAGAACTTGCACTTTCTCAGAAAAATTAATTTGCTTCTGATAAGCAATAAACTGGTTTGCGCATCTTTCATGTAGGAGATTTAACCGAAGTCTGCACAACTAAAGAAAAACTTTATGCATGTTCGACATTGTTATACATTTTATGTTTCCAAGAGCATAAAAGAAAAAACTTATCGCAAATATACATTGTTACCTTTGTACTTTTTCATAAAAAGTTTATGGAATCGTAATTTTTCCAAATATAAATGTTGCGCAATTTTAAGCAAGTTTTGCAATGGTTTCAAAATCAATTTACAATTAATAAAGAACAGACTGGCTCGCGCGTCTATCCTGTAGGAGATATAGGTAAACTTGACGCATTTTCGATATTTTCTAATTATCAACAGTGCAATTCAATAAAAGTAATTATTATTCAATTAAACTGAAAAAAAAGCCCCAAAACGCTCTAAAGCTCGCATGCTCGTTAACAAATATTTGCCTAATTGCAAGGTTGCCACTAAAAGAAATTAGCCTGTTTTGAAACATTTCGCCGTACACTTCAAGTAAGTTCCATAAAAGTTCCCTTAAAAGGAATGACTCCAACTTTGAATCACCCTGTATAACCGCTTTCTCTTTTTCTGTGAGAGTGTAGTAAAGAGTTTAAATGAGTGATATCGATTTGCTCTATCTATATAATTAGATATGCAGGATTAACATAATAAAACACAAAATTGACCGTATAACCCGAATATAGAATACTGTTCAGAAGCAAGAGTTTGAATATAAATGAATTCTGCTATTAAAGGAAATGTTTTAAAGCATCCTATCTACGACTAAAATAAAACAAAATGACGGTGTTTAAAATAATTTCAGGTAAATAACCCTCATATCAAAACTATTATTATTTTATATTTATTAAATAACAACGGAAAAAGTATCTTACCATAAGATATCTTAGTAGGGGATCCAATCGAATGTGAAGGATTTCGAAATTCTGCGGCTGTCCTGAAATGCAAAATACATTTTTAAGATAATGTTATGATTTTTGGTGATCAAATAGGTTTGCGCAGTAAGTTGTCCAAAAGAAAACTGATTTGCAAACAACCCCACATGGTTTGTGAATGGTTATTCAAATAACACTATTTAAAACTTAGATACATGTTGCTTCGTGCTAAAATCAAAAAAGCTAACACATGAATCTTCAACTGATGAAACTAATTTACATTCGTCACTATGACCAGTAGATAGGAATTCATATTGATTCAGGGATGATTGAAAGAGTTGAATAATTTTGTTTATTTGTTCCATTCAGTTATCTCAAAATTTTCACATAACTAATTTATTTTTCTTTCAGCATCCAAATAGTTCTCCGGACGCCAAATTTTTGCAAATGTACGAATTTTTTTTCAAGTTGAATTCCTAAACCTTTAATTTTGATGTTTTGAATTGTGTTTGCAATTTTTTTTTACTATTCAGTAAATTTTAGAGCTTTAGACGCGACACATTTTCGATCAGCTAGTATCTGGTAAATAAATTCTAACATATTGAAGAAAATAATGTTGCAGGGCAAAACGAAACTTTTCATAAAACGTGTTACTTAATTTAAAGCGTTGATGCCCAAAGACAATGAATTATCTTTTTAGGGAAAATTAGTTATTCTGCTGTTGATGTATTTGCTCCACATGGTGGCAATTTTACAGTTATTTGCCATAAAATTATTAAATATAATCTTTAGATTAGTCAAAAGTGTAGTCAAAATCAATAAAGTAAAAGTATTGTAAAATAACGCAAAAATATAAATAAAAAATTACTGAAAAGCTATTACTACATTATTATGTTTTTGTAGAAATGCGCCAGTTTTTCAATTAAAATAGCTTATAAAAGTTATTCAGCAAAATTGCCCTAATCTTCAGCGGATTTAAATACATCATCAGGCAAAAGTTAGTTTTAAATTATTAACTGGTTCCTCAGTTTTGTTGTCAAATGTGTGGAATTGTCCATTCAGTGGATTAGTAGTAGTAAATATCTTTATTTCTAAAAAAGGCTATCGACCTATCGGTCTTTCTGCCCTTGTTTAATACATACAGTCTTAATCTAAATGAAAACAAATATGAAAATTCTCTTATTCTAGGTTAACAATACTATTAAATAAATAAGGTTTCAGTCGCAAGAAGGAATTATTTTATTGTCCACTAGTCCGTAGCGTTTGTAGGTGTTCGAGTAGCGTTAATGTAGGGAAACGAAAGCGGGATTGTCTGGTTGGTCTTGTAAGACAAAGGGGATTCAGTATGGTCCAGTTGTAGGGGTTGTTTGTCCATTTTGTCTGTAGCTGTATGAGTCTTTCCGAGATCTTTGTCACGTTTGTGCGTTCGTATAGTAGTTGGGTGGGGGGGGTTGTGTAGTGGGTTTTGGGGGTGTCTTATTCGTGTTATTAGTCTTAGTGCAATTTGTTCTGTTGTTTGTATATAACGTTTTGTCCTTTCTGTTCCGTTGGTCATGAGTATATGTCCATAGTCTAGCAAGGGTCTACAAATAGCTTTATATATTTTGGTGGCGGTGTTTGTGCTAATTCCTCTGTCTTTGTAGGTTAGTGATCGGAAGTGTTTTGTTCTCTTTATTGTTTCTGCCCTGATGTTTTGTATGTGTTTAGCGAATTTAAGTTTGCGGTCAATTGTAATTCCAAGGTATTTTACGTCGTTTTTTGGTTGTGTCGTTTGGCCGTCTGCAGTTATTGTAGGGGAGTCAGCGTTGAGTCTGTGGTTTGTGAGCAGAAGTTGGTTTTTTGACGCGTTTGGTGTTAGTCTCCATTTATAAAACCATGTCATTGTGTTGTTTGTTAGTGTTTGGAGTCTTTGAGCTGCTCTCTCAGTAGTTTTGTCATGTACAATAAGTGCCGTGTCGTCTGCGTATTGTAATATGTATGCCGATCTGTCGATTTGATTTTTGTCTGGTAAGTTGTAATTGTATATGTCATGGCAGTATATATTGTAGAGAAACGGTGAGAGCGGGGATCCTTGAGGGAGCCCTTGTTCAGGGGAAAAAGAAAATGACAGTGTTTTGTCAATTCGTACTTGTAGTTGTCTGTTTTCTAGTAAGTTCTTTATGGTGTGTAGTAGATATGTTGGTGTGTGTAGTTTGTATAGTTTGTATAGTAAGCCTCTATGCCAGACACTGTCAAAAGCCTTGTTAATGTCCATAAACAGGCAAGATGTCTTTCTGTCAGTTAGGTGGGTAGTTTGTATATTGTTGGCCAAAATAAAGAGCGGATGAACGGTCGAGTGATGCTGTTTGAAACCAAATTGGTAGGTAGGTATATACTTTCCAATCACTTTGTCAAGCCGCTGCTTCATTATGCATTCAAAAATCTTGCCTAGTACTGGAAGTAGTGTAATTGGTCTGTAGTTGCTCGGTTGTGTATTGTCCAGTCCATTTTTGGGTATAGGGATTGTTAAGCCGTTTTTCCATGTTTCTGGGATTCTGCCATTTGTGATGCAGTTGTTCAATTCAGTTAGGATCAGTTTGTGTGTTTCTTGAGTTAGGCTTTTCAGGACTTTTGCCTTAATTTTATCCTTCCCCGGGGCAGTGTTCTTGATGTGCGCTAGGGCTTCATCGTACTCTATGTCTGTGATCAGTGTGCAGGCATAGTTTGGTGAGTTGTTAAAATAGTTCAAGTACCAGTCGTTGATCAAGTTCCAGTTGTCATTGTCGAAGTTAGGGTTTGTCGATATGCTGAAGGTCCTTTGATAGTGTCTGGCGAATGCGTCCGCTTTCTCTTTGTCTGTGTAGCGTTCTATTCCGTTTTCGTCAATTGTGTCAGTAGTGCCAGTCTTCCTGTATTGCGCCAGTTTCTTAATTTTTCGCCAGTATGTTTTGCCTTTGTCCTTCTGTATTTCTTTACATGTTTCTAGCCATTTGTCTTGTCGGTATTGTCCAATCAGAGTTTTAATGTTTCTGTTAAGTTGGTTCATTGTCTTTTTTAGGTCGTTATTTGGAGTGTTTGTATATAGTCTGTACAGTTCTCTCTTATGTTTTATTAGTCTCAGTATGTATTTGGGTAGTGTATGTCGGTAGAAAGCATTTTTTATTTCCGGGCTAAATTTTCCTATGGCTAGTGAAAGTTGTTGTTGAATGGTTTCTATTGAAATGGGGTGTGCTTGTGATTGAATGTAGTCATGTATATGTTGTTTCACTTTGTCTATGTCAGTCTTTGTTAGGTTTAAGTTTTTCTCTATAGGTGTATTGGAGGTAGGTTGCGTATGTTGTAAGTCTATGTTAAACGTAATAGCCAGGTGGTCGGATCCAAGCTCGTTGGTTAAGTTTATGTTGTTGATGGTGTTTGTCAGGTTTCTTGTGTGCAGTAGAACGTCTGGTGTTGAGTGTGGGTTTGCGGGCATCAGAAAAGTTGGTGGGGTGTGCTGTTTTATAAAGTCGGAATTTTGTAGAAATCTTTTAAGCTGTTTCGTTTTGCTTTTGTTCATATTAAAGTCGCCTACAATTATTGCATATTTATAGATGCTCGCTTTAGTCAGTATGTTTTGTTCTAGGTTGGAGTGTGGGTGTATGTATGTCAGAAATATGTGTATCAGGTCGTTTAAGTAGGGTAGCGTAAAGTGTAGACAGTCGTTCAAAGGGCTGTTGAGGGAGGGAGGATTTGCTCTTCCAAGTTTATATGTTGGTTTTAGGAGAGCTGCGACCCCGCCCCTGGCATGATTGATGGTATTTCCATGCCTATATATATACTGCCAATTTCTGTACGTTGGTGTTTGTCCTAGTTTGGTTTTAGTCTCTACAAATATGCAGCAGTCTGTGTCGTTTTGTTCTATGTAATTGTAAATAAGTGTTTTTTTGCTGTTAAGTCCGTTGATGTTCGCGTAAAGTACTTTCATATTGAACCTTGTATGCTCGTCACCGTCTGTCTCATTTGTTCGCAGGGTTCAGTTGGAGAGCGTCCCTCGGGCAGGAGCATGTCAAACATTAGGATGTAGACATGGTTCCCGAAGAAAACAACGGAGGTGTCAATCTCGAAGTCTTCTATAAATTGTTTTCGTAGTTTTTTTAGTAGTTCGTCTCTGTTGGTATTGTTTGTCTTGTTAAGTTGATGTTTGTATTTGTTTATGATGTGGTCATGTGTTGTAATGGGTGTGTGTATTCTACTTGCCACTGTCGTTGTCTCCGCAATCCCGGACGTACGTTTGTTTACACATTTTATTTTTACGTTTGGGATGCCGACGATTGGGGCTGTCGGTCGTTTGGGGCATTTCATGCTCCATGCTGCGTGGTCCTCTGATTTGCATGCTGCGCACTTGGTTGGCAGTGGTGACTCGCATTTGGATGTTGGATGGGGTCCCTGGCACTTGTTGCATCTTGGTGCTTGTTTGCAGTCTTCAGTTTTGTGGCTGAACAGGTTGCATTTGCCACACGGCGCAGGCACGGGTGCTGGTGGTTTACTTTCGGTGATTTTGAAAATGCGGCCCAAAAAATGAACCGCACGGTCGCTCATCAACCTTTCGTATGTGGATATGTCGCCGGTTATTAACCTTATCATGAGTGTGGGTGCGTTGCGCTCTCGCGAGATAATTCTCCTGCAGAACCTTATTCTGAAGCCCTGCTGCTCCAGGCGTTCCAGGAACATGCTGTCTTCAATGTCCAGGTCGACCCCAGTGGCGACGACAGAATATGATGGTGTAATATGGTGGTGACCTGACTTTTGTTGTCGGATTAGTGGGAGGTTATCGTTTTTTTGTAATTTGTAACTTGTTACAGTGTTTTCTTGTTTTAGTTGTTGTAAAATTGTTGATGTTTTGTCCTCCTGGTTGGTTTTGATTAGGAAGTAATTATCTTGCCTGATAATCACATCCTTGTTGTTGGGGTTGAGTTCCTCCCACCTGATTGCAAATTGGACTCTGGTGATGGTCGACAATGCGTTCGCTGTGAATGTGTGCGAATACGTGGGAAATCTTGTTGATGTTGTCTTGCTCTTTGTTGTTTGGTTTTTGTTGTTTGTAGACTGATAGTCCAAAGCTATTCGTTTGGCCTCAGGTGTTGTCGTTGTGGGGGTTGGCTGGGTTGGCTGGGTCGTCTTCGGTTTTCTGCCCCGTTTTTTCGTTCGTGGCTTTTTGAACCCACCATCCTGGGAGGCATAATCCGATTCGGATTCTTGCGAACTCCCAGGGTCCATCCTTTCGTTTGAATTCCACTCGTATGTATATATATATATATATATATATATATATATATATATATATATATATATATATATATATATATATATATATATATATATATATATATATATATATATATATATATATATTGTCCGTTTGTGAAAAGTTCACAGTGGCAACGTTGCATAGTCCAAAGTTTAAACGGGCCTGATGCCTTTTCAGGTAGCAAAACCGGGCGGTTTACTTCGCTTTGCTGGTCCCACTTTTGGCACTTTCGCACTTTTACACCATTGGATTGGCGCGCTCGTAAACACCCAACCGCTCGGTGTTCAGTAAATCATTGGTTTAATGGGTCCTTGTGTTCTGTGTATCTTGTGTTCTGTGTATTACCTGGTAATGGTAAACTTCTTTTTCTTATGCATTTAAATTAATCTGAGGTCCCAAAGAATAATGACTCCTTCGTGGTCTTTCACATGATCAGAAGGCGCAAATGTTAGGCCATGTTGCCACTATTCTAAATGATTGAACATCTGTATATCGAAAGAGCATTCAACAGAGTGTGGAGAGACGGTATCATCTACGATATTATGGAAACAGGTATTAATAGGAAACTGTGACCGCTAATCGACAGTTATATTGCAGAAAGGGCTTTAGCGTCAAAATTGCAACTCACAGCTCCTAATCCAGAAACAGGGAAGAAGGAGTGCTGCAACGAGCCCCATCTTTCATGAGCGCCAATACGACTCTGGCGCTCTCTGTGGATGATACAGTTCTCTTGTCATGAGCATGGCACAAGGACCATATCAAGCAACGTCTCCAACAAAGGGAAAGTGAAGATAAATGCGAGAAAATAGCGAATAAACTGGAAAAGCTTGAATGGCAACATCCACATAGATGGAGAAGATTATGAATGAGAAAATCAAGTAAAATATCTCAGTGTTGCTCTAGAAAACCAGCTGACCTGGAAGCAGCAAACGAAGACAGCTATAGACAAGGTCAAAGGTACAACTGCCCAGTCGTACCCACACAATAACTCAGATGAACATTACGTAGAAGCTCCTACTCATCATCGTATGCTTTGACCATGTAGGGATATGTAGCCGAGTGTCATTTGAATAAACTTCAGGCCACAGAAAATAAACTTCTGCGGATGGTCATCGATGCGCCATGATTTGTAAGAAACTTGCAAATCTGCAGAAACATGCTTAGGCATGGGTGACTTACATCTGGTATGCCCATGCACCGGCGCGGTGCACCAACCCTATGCACCGGCGCGGTGCATGTGGTGACCATTTTCTTAGGTTTTAAAATAAAGTATAGCCAAACTGGAAAAACGTTACTCATAAAAAATGTGTTGATCTTTTTTTAGGTGGTAAAATTATAGTCCCGTGCCTCGAAAAGCTTTAACCCGGGTGGCCTGGGTTAAACGCTGAGCGTGATTCAAATGGAAGCGCAGCGAGACTCGCTGAGTTATAGCTCATTAACTCACGGAGCGATATCAACTCAAAAGCGCAACTCAACAGTGTTACCCATGCCTAATTGAGATAGAGTGTTGTATAAGAGTTGTTAATATAAAGTGATAAGCCTTGCCTTGTCTTCTTTTGTTACGTCTTAAGATGCCCATGCTAGCGGAACGCTGGAGCTAGTCATGGGTAGCACTGAGTTGAATCTGGTCGAATGGCACTTTCACAGCGCATTCCCCTTAGAACTGTAACTGAATAGGGGTAAACTGAGATGCTGTTCTACGTTTTCGGGTTTGGTTTTAGATTGCACCACTAAACTTTTGGTGTTGCAGAATAGTTACGTTTTCTTTTATTGACATGATATATTTATCAGGATAACTGTTGCAGTTTTCTGCCTGATAAAACTTGGTGAATGCAATCATCAAAAAACAATTATTGGATAAATTTCTATCATTCCAAAAATTCCAAGTTTCGCGCTTCAAACATAGGTGGCGATAAAACCTAGGTTTCAAAATCTGGCTTGTCAATTACGGTTTGTGTGGCGATGTGCTGTGAAAGTGCCGTTCGCCTCAGTGTTATTAATAAAAATTAATATAATTTAAAATAATTTTACAAACAAAATATATAAATGAATTAATATAATTTGTTTTTTAATTTTCTTTTCCCTTGTTTGTTTTTTTCTTTTGAAGAGAAGGAGAGGAAGAGAAAGATAATTTTCTTGTTTGTTTTAAATAATTGTTGGATATTTTTAATTTTGTGCTTTGTGATTCATTCTTGATTTAACTCTACCGTTAAGCTTATTTTAATTGATGATTTTAATTATTATCTCTCATTGACAACTCTGTAATTGACTTAAATTGATTTAACTTGACTAGATTTAGAGCTCAAACCCCCTCTCCATTTTAGAGCCCTGAGGATGACTTAAATAACGTTGGCCTAAGAAAATTAGTGTTTCAGTTTTTGCCACCATCTATTGAACTATAAACCCACAGACCTAAATAGTCATAATTTACTAAATATTATGCTTTTCGCCAATGCTCCATTCATATTAGACTCACATGCTGCAATCAAACTCATTTTATCAATTGTTCATTTTTGAACAAAAACAAAATCAAGTATATTGTAGCATAAATTATCAAAGTTGTGGTTAAAATCGCATAAGTCAATAAGACCTGAAATAATTAATTTGTACCCGAATCTACAGGGTGATTCAAAATTGACGTCATTCCTTTTAAGGGGTAGGTAATAGGGGGTCACTTGGAGAGTACGAGAAAAATATTGAAAACATTTTTTTCGAAAATTTATAGACTAACAGTTGAAAATCGAATTTCAACTTTGTTATTAAGCACTATTTTGCACACTTTGTTATTAATTATCTAGGAACGGCTACATTCCTACCACGTATGTAAGATACACAGAACACAAGGACCCATTAAACCAATGTTTTACTGAACACCGTTACAAATTGAGCAGGTGTTAATTAACCGAATACGAGAAACTGCTCGAGAAGAGTGCACAAAGTGATAAGGTGATTACACAAGTTGTTTGGATTTAAAGACAGAAATGTATATTTATTTGTAAACACATCAATTCGAGGTTTTGATGACAATAAAGTACAATTTCTCGTTGACAATACTGACATTTCGAAAAAGTAGATCCCACCATTTAAGAAATCCTGTTGAATTTACCGTTTATCCTTATCTAGTTTATTGTCACTTTCTGTATTTTTCTATGGTTACTGAATTTTTTAATAATTACGAAGCAATAGGTATTTATGTAATTATAATACAATAATAATTAGGAAGATTACCTTGAAAACATTGTTGCCGTCCTTCTGATATAGTTTTTTGCAAATTTCTTAGTTTTTAAAAACAATTATTTTTTTTATTATTTTTTCTGTACTCCTAAAATACCCCCAGACAACACCTCCAGAGGAATGACGCCAATTTTGAATCACCATATGCCATATATATGGCAAGGTTTCGAAACTTTAGTCTTAAAAATCAAACCGCTCCTCAAAGAAATATATATCTCAGGTTAATAAACAAAATGTAAATTGGCTTAATATATCTATCATAAAAACTATTAGTAATCAATATTCGTTAGTGATACAATATTGACAAACACATGCGTACATAATATTAAGTGTTATATAACACCTTTAATCGTGAACGCCATAAATTTAAATCAAATGCCCGCTGGTAAAAGGTAAATCAACTCTGCTGCCATTTGCATTTACTAACATCCACCAAGCACCTACTTATTTTAATGAATGAATCATTTAATGAATCTATTAGCATTGATTTATTATACCATTCAAGAGTTTAAGATTATGCGATGTTCTCAGTTAGGGTTTCTATAGACGTGGATTCTGCTCTAGTTTCATATAAAACACTTTCCATCAAACGATTAAATTTCGATGGTATTCTTTACTCAAGAATAGCATAAAAAAGTAACAATAATAAACAAGTAGACCCTAAAGAGAGAGTAATCTAAGAAAATATACTGCAATAATACTGCAAGTGTATTTAAAAAAATGTATAATTATTATAAAATAAGTAAATTAAATAATAAATTAACTTGTCCCGCATCAAGCCAACGAATCAATACTATTCGATTTGTTGATTAAATCAGATTTGCAAAAATCCAAAATAATGCTATACATATGTAAAATACAAAAGATAATTTTGTTAGTGCGGTTATACTTTTTTTTTGTATATTCTTTTCCTGACTGTACTTTAATTCATTCCAATGTATTCCTGGGTTTCAGTCAATTTTATTGTTTATTATTTAAAATGTTACAAATACGTTTCGGTGTCTTTATCCACCATCATCAGTTTGTGTATATAGTTGCTACCAACTTCACATTTGACTGGTCACTCCTGACCAGTCAGTGAGTGACCAGTCAATGTTATACACAAACTGATGATGGTGGATAAAGACACCGAAACGTATTTGTAACATTTTAAATAATAAACAATAAAATTGACTGAAACCCAGGAATACATTGGAATGAGTTATACTTTTTATAGCCAGTTATACGGGATCAAAAATAGCGCAATGCACAGTGCTCTATTAGGTGTTACCAAATATTAATCTCCTTAATTTTTCTATAATTAAAACTCTTATTTACTATCATTAAACTACCAAATTTGAAAACACTCCAGTATTAGGTCATTCCTTAGTAATACAGATTGCATCCTCTTTGTTAGTAGGAGACTTCCTTCCTACACAGAGCAGTATGGCAATATTTGCGTAATTATAATGGAAGCATGGAAAATGGTAGATGTTCAAGAACATGGGGAATTTAAATGTTTATGATCATATACTTTTGGAATACTAACATCACAAATAAATGTTCGTCTAAACAGTAGTAGTAGTAAACATCTTTATTTCTAAAAAAAGGCTATCGACCTATCGGTCTTTCTGCCCTTATTTAATACATGCAGTCTTAATCTAAATGAAAAACAAATATGAAAATTCTCTTATTCTAGGTTAACAATACTATTAAATAAATAAAATTTCAGTGGCAAGAAGAAATTATTTTATTGTCCACTAGTCCGTAGCGTTTGTAAGTGTTCGAGTAGCGTTAATGTAGGGAAACGGAAGCGGGATTGTCTGGTTGGTCTTGTAAGACAAAGGGGATTCAGTATGGTCCAGTTGTAGGGGTTGTTTGTCCATTTTGTCTGTAGCTGTATGAGTCTTTCCGAGATCTTTGTCATGTTTGTGCGTTCGTATACTAGTTGGGTGGGGGGGTTGTGTAGTGGGTTTTGGGGGTGTCTTATTCGTGTTATTAGTCTTAGTGCAATTTGTTCTGTTGTTTGTGTATAACGTTTTGTCCTTTCTGTTCCGTTGGTCATGAGTATATGTCCAAAGTCTAGCAAGGGTCTACAAATAGCTTTATATATTTTGGTGGCGGTGGTTTGTGCTAATTCCTCTGTCTTTGTAGAAAGACATCTTTGTGTTCGTCTAAACATTAGCGTCTTGTTTTTTCTTTTCGTCTTGTTTAAACTTTAGTTAAGTTCAAGTAACAGAGAATATTCCACATTCTAGTAGACTCTAGACACAGCAGCAGCAGTGTGATAGACGTCAGAAGCAAGAGAGGAGCAGAAGCTGACTAGGATCATATACTAGTTAACGCTAAAGTCAGATGTCGAATATCATCGTCAATGCAAAAGAACAAAAGAACTAATAAGGAACACCAGGTGAACATCGATAAACTAAATCGCCCAGATGTGGAAAAGAGATATGAGGAGAGGATCGACGAGAAGATCGCAGGTAACCCTACAATAGAAGCTGATACAGAGAATGTGGAAACGCTGTGGAGACTACTTAAAGGAAGCATCGTAGAAACTAATGAGGAAATACTTGGGCCTAAACCTAAACAAAACCGCAAACCCTGGTTTGATGACGAATGTCAGAGCCTACAATGCCTCAAAGCCGCAGCGAGACTAGGAATGCTCCAAAACACCACAGAACAGGTGACTTCCAGATACAAAGCACTGAGGGACCGACTTCGAAAAACAATAAGCGAAAGAAAAAACAGCAGCACAGGGAAAAAATCCTAGAACCACAAGCGAACCACCAACAGGGGGACATGAGAACTTTCTATAGGGGAATTGCTGCACAGAAGAAAGGATATCAGCCACGATCCACGATGATGAGGAAATGAATAGGGAGGACGGCCCAGTAACTACATCACAAATTGAAGTCCTTGATACATGGAAGAACTACTTCGCCTAACTTCTGAACCGACCAAGCCAACAAGAACAGCGAGAGAATAATATCCATACAGCCGAAGCTAACCTGTGTCCTCCACTACTTGAAGAGACTAGACAAGCTATAAAAAAGCTCAGGAACAACAGAGCCCCCGGTCGTGATAACATACCGGCAGAATGTTGGCGGAAAGTAAAAAAGGCGGAACCCAGCTGTTAGAACACGTGCATCGACTTATGTAACTAATATGGACTAATGCATCCATCCCAGAAGATTGGAAAGAAGGCGACAAATTGACATGCAATAACTATCGTGGCATTACTCTCCTTAACAACGCCTATAAAATACTGTCACACATCCTGTTAGATCGTATTACCCCCTACGCTGAAGAGATTGTGGGAGAATACCAATGTGGGTTCCGAGGCGGAAGGTCGACAACGGATCAGATATTCACTATTAGGCAAATACTAGAGAAATTTTGGGAATTTAACAAGGATCTGCACAACCTGTTTATAGATTTCGAACAGGCCTACGATAGTATAATCAGGGTACGCCTCTGGGATGCTATGGAAGAACCAGGAATATCCAAAGAAACTAGTACGGTTGGTCCGAGTTTGTCTGGAAGGGTCGAAAAGTTGTGTCAGAAAAGCCGCTAGGACAGTACCAACCCCCGTTTCTACTTTTGGCATATGCAGATGACTTAAAAGGTGACGAAAAGAAGACGTAAAGGTGAAAGAGAACTTTGTCCAGTTAGAAAAGGAGGCTAACAAGATGTGCCTGCGTATAAATGAAAACAATACAAAATATATGCACGTCACAAGAAATGCCGACCGCGATCGCATAAGGCAAAACGTCACCATGGACGAGTTCAACTTTGAGCACGCGCAAGCCTTCAAGTACTTGGGTGTCATCGTAACATCAGATAGTAATGTGCGAGAGGAAATCAAACAACGCATCACCCAAAGCAATAGATGTTTATATGTACTAAAATCGATCATGGTGTCCAATCTGCTATCAAGACATACCAAGATTCTAATGTATAAGACCATAATACGGCCAGTAGCGACGTATGCATGCGAAGCCTGGACACTAACAGTACAAGACACGCACGTACTTCGAAGATTTGAGAGGAAGTGTCTGCGAAAGATATATGGCCCTCACCGTGAACCTCACACAGGAATCTACAGGATTGTACTGTACCAAAGCCCGGACATCATCCAAGAGATTTAAGGGAGTAGACTACGATGGGCAGGGCATGTATAAAGAAGCCGGAATAAAAGGCTGATAAAATCGGTATGGGAAGAAGCCCCCCGAGGAAGAAGGCCACTAGGTAGACCAAAACTAAGATGGCGAGATAACATCCGAAAGGACCTCTCTATCCTGGGAGTGGACCTTGACACGTGACAAGAGACAGCGGAAAACCGGACGAGATGGAGGCAAATAGTGGAGGCAAGCCAAAATCCACCCCGGGTTGTAGTGCTACAGAGAGATAGAGAGAGAGAGAACAGATTATATTATTATAGAATTACCAACAATTTATAATGCAGATTTGATTGGATCAGAAAAAATAAACAACTATGATGTGATTCATCTCCCATTGCCATTAACTATAACTACGGGAAATATGTTACGCACGCAATATTATTCTCCATCAAAACAACGGTACACTTGGGTATATAATGAACGGATCTTAAGTAATTTAAACATTTATATGTACTTACATATACGTAAATGCGGATATCCACCAAATAAACATGCCATCACAACATTACAGCATTAAGAATCTTGTACCAGTGTTTAATCGTTTTGTAATAGCTGGCTCAAACTAGTACCATTTCTTTAACCCGCACGTGTTTTGGTTAAAGGATGGTTGGAATAAAACTCGATATCGACTGCTTCGTGTGGACTGTATTGAATATCTCCTTTTACATCCAACCGTTACCAGTTATATCACCCCCGTTTGTCAAATGTCATTTCTACTGTCGTGGAACTGTTGCCAACCGATATATATATACATGTTACATAAGTAAATCTAACATAACTCCCCCTTTTGAAGGGTACCTTTAAAACGGCAATATCTTAAATATTTATGACGAGTTAACTAACTGAATAACAGATTTACCCAAATCACTAGTCGGTTTCATCCTGTAGAGGTAATGGATGTAGGTGGCGTAGGGACCTGAGGACTCGTCCCCTTGCAGTCGTAATCTCCGCAGTTCTAGGCACACCATCTTGGCTCGGCATCAATTTGGATATGCGTCCAATAGGCCATCTATAGGGCGGCTGCTTGTCGTTCCGAAGTAGCACTAAGGTCCCATTGGAAATCTTGGTCGGAGCTTCCTTCCATTTGTATTGGGTGTGCAATTGGCTGATATACTGCTTCGAAAATTGTGCCCAGAATTGTTGGCACAGCTGCTGGACATGTTGAAGCCGTGGAAGTCTGTTTGGCTTAATATCGTGTAAGTCATATTCCGGAACGTGTTGCACAGATCGACCAATAAGGAAGTGAGATGGGGTTATCGGGCAGAGATCGTTAGGATTAGTAGACATAGAATATAAAGGTCTAGAATTAAGTATGCCTTCCGTTTGAATTACTATTGTATTAAATTCTTCAAACGTTACGTTTTGGTTGATCAGAACACGCTTCAAGTGATGTTTCGCGCTTTTGACAGCTGCTTCCCACAGACCTCCAAAGTTTGGAGTATAAGGAGGAATAAATTTCCATTCTATATTGAATTGATTCGTAAAATTGGTCACTGCCGTTTGAGTATTGTTTAAAAAATGTCCTAAGTCTTTTAACTCATTACTGGCGCCCAGGAATGTAGTTCCATTATCGGAATATATTTTGCGCGGCATTCCTCGTCTAGCGGTAAATCGTTTGAGGCAGGCAATGAAGCTATCAGTGGTTAAGCTAGAGACAACCTCTAAATGAACTGCTTTGACGCAAAAACAAACAAATACGGCCAGATAACATTTTGTTAATTTGGCGCCTCTTCCTGTTTTATTAAGAATAAAAAATGGGCCTGCGTAATCAATTCCAGTTATTTCAAAAGGCAACCTTCGTTTAATTCTGTCGTTTGGAAGACTCGCCATTGGATAAGCACAAGGAATGGGCTTAAACTTAAAACAAGTTAAGCAATTCCTAGTAATTTTTTTTGCTAAATTGAGTCCTCCGATTGGCCAATAAAATTGCGTATACATGCTAACAGGAGTTGAGGGCCTGGATGTAGCAAAGCTTTATGTTTGTTTTCAAAAACTAAATGAGTAAATGGGTGTTTATTATGCAACAGAATTGGATGCTTTGTCGTATATGGTAGGTTGGAAAGATTTAATCTTCCTCCAACGCGCATTATACCATCGCCGTCCAGAAATGGAGTGACAGACGAAAGTTTATGTTTTTTGTCTAGGATCTTATTTTTCTGTAATAGAGACATTTCGACCGGAAAGCATTCTTGCTGACACACTTTGATTAACGCTGTCTTCGCTTTGTTCAACTCAAGTACAGACATAGGCCCCACCAGTAAATCTTCTTTCAAAATCCTACGTTTCAAATTTACACAGAAACGAAAACATAAAGCTACCACTTTTAGCAACTTCGGAAAACTTGAAAACTTTGTAAAAAGTGAAGAATAGGATTTTTCCGAAGATAACATAATTATGCTCTTTTTCTTGAGTGCTGGTAAAGAATCGAGCTCGATATTAAAGGTGTGAACAGGCCAACTACTTTGATGTAGCTTTAAGAAACTAGGACCCTCCCACCAGAGAGAATGATTTAATAGCAAATCGGGATTGATTCCTCTCGAAGCAACATCTGCAGGATTTTCCTTGGAGTTTACGTACCTCCATTCATACTGACTTGCTAATGACTGAATTTTGGATACCCGATTTGCTACAAATATTTGTAACAAATGGGGCTCCGTCTTAATCCAACTCAGCGCTACTTGGGAATCGGACCACATTATAATTGGGACAGTAGTAGATAATGCTTGTTTTACCATTTCTACTAGTTGAGATCCCAATAGACTAGCACATAACTCAAGTTTTGGTATCGTAATTGTTTTCAAAGGCGCCACTTTGCTTTTTGAACATAACAAGAAAACTTTAAAATTGCCTTGCTCATCTTGACTTCGTAAATAAATAGCTGACGCATATGCGTCTTTTGAGGCGTCACAAAAACAATGAATCTCTACCAAGGAATAGCCTTTTGGGACAACATTTCTTGGAAGATTAATTTGGTTCAGATTTGCTAGACGACTTTGAAATTGAAGATATTGTGTCTCTAAATCATTAGGAATGGAGCTATCCCATGATATTCGAAGACTCCACAATCGTTGGATTATAATTTTGGAGACAATAATGACTGGACTTAAAAGACCTAAAGGGTCATAAATCTGAGCAATAGTAGAGAGTATATGCCGCTTGGTAATAGTACTTGGATTACATTTTGAAAATTGTTTAATATTATAAGTTAACTTGTCAGCAGTTGTATGCCACTGTATTCCTAAGGTCTTGCAACTATCATTTTTACCAAGGTTCAGAACTGAGTTCGAAATTGTTAAATTATCAAACCCTTCAATAACACTAGGATTATTAGAAACCCATTTTCTCAATATGAACTGACCAGTTTCTAAAATCTTATAAACTGTTTCGCAGCTATTTTTTAGTTCTCTTAAATCGTTTGACCCGGTTAGTAAATCGTCGACATAGAAATCGTTTAATATAGTGCTACAAGACTCAGGAAATCGAGAAGAATTGTCATGAGCTAATGTTTGGAGACACTTAATTGCCAAGTAAGGGGCTGACGTTGTGCCATATGATACGGTATTTAATTGATAAACGGAGAAATCATTACTAGGATCATCGCGCCATAAAATTTGTTGTAACGATCTTTGATCTGGATTCATTACAATACAACGATACATTTTGGAAACATCGGCTGAAACGACATAATGGTAAACTCTGAATCGAAGTAAAATGTCTATAATATCGTTTTGGAGTTTAGGTCCGACAAATTGAAGATCGTTGAGAGACCATCCCGTAGATGTAGGGCAACTACCATCAAACACTGTTCTCAATTTTGTAGTAACGTTATGTTCTTTAATAATACCATGATGGGGTAAGAAAAATGAAATAGACGTAGGGTCTTGAACTGGAGTCGAAACTTTGGTCATATGGCCTAACTCAATATATTCTTGAATAAATTGAAAATATAGCTTTTTAAAGTTAGGATCGACAAATTTTCTCTCTAAGCTCTTAAACCTTTGAATAGCATTATTTTTGGAATTCCCTAATAAACTTGGAGAATGTTTTAATGGGAATTTGACAACGAACTGGCCTAACTCATTTCTGTACGTATGCTGCTTAAATTGTTTTTCACATTCCTCATCGTCTTTGCTTATGATCGATGAAATTTGAACTTCTTCGAGTTCCCAAAATTTTTTAAGCTGGTCATCTTCAGGAATGTGTATTTTAGAAAAATTGCAAATCGTAGTGTTTGTTGGCTTAATAGGGCAAAAACCTCCCACAACATATCCAAATTTTGTGTTTTGCAACGTTGGAAGATATTTACCTAATTGAATTTGTCCTACCAAGATCAAATCCCAAAATAAACTTGCACCGATTAATAAATCAATACTTCTTGCATTATAAAATTCGGGGTCAGCTAGCTTAATTTGACTGGGTAATTGTAAATCTGGAATACGAATTGATGATGACGGAATATCGTTTGCAATAGTAGGAGTCACAAAACACGACATAGTAGTGCTAAAATCGGAATTATGAGAATATATGGAAACGTTGCACTTTCGATTTAGTTCAGAAACAACCTGATTAATTCCAATCAATGACATATTAGTTGCCGTAGATTTAAGTTTTAATTGAAGATAAAATTGTTCAGTAATCAAATTGGACTGGGCACCACAATCAAGTAAGGCCCTACACAAATGAAAATTACCTTCCACATCTTTAACTTTGCACATTACAGTAGACAAAAGAACCTGATTTGAAATCGAAGCTGATTGTTTAACCACCATGCTTAAGTTCGTCACTGCATTTGTTCCCATAGAACTATTTAACCTATCTTGATGTAATAAGGTGTTATGTTTAACTACTTTACATATTTTACATGGGGGCAAAAAACATTTATCAATAAAATGTCCCGTACGTAAACAATTGAGGCACAACTTGAGGTTTTTAACTTGTTCCAATCTATCAGCAACCGACAATGCCATAAACTTGTCACACTTATAAATGGTATGATTATTCTTGCAAAAGTTGCATTTAATTGTATTGCTTGATGTGTGTGCTAGGAGATTCATTTGAAAGTTATTGTTTTGTTTATGAAATTGTCTTGGTTGGTGATTCGATGAGATGTTTAACTTACTTGGAAAAGCTTTTTCCAATGATTGCAATAAATCTACCTTGTTTTTAAGAAAATCTACAAATTCTTCCAGTGTTGGTAACTCTGACTTGTATTCAAGTTCTTTCCATTCTCTTAAACTCGTTCTATCGAGCTTACCCGACAATAAATGAATAATCAAAGAATTATATAAATATTGCGGATTTAATTGTATTCCATCAATCGCGGTGACATGTTTAGTTACCTGGTCCAGCATTTGACTGAATTGACTAAAGTTCTCTTTATTGATATGTGGCACATTTATAAGCTGTTGATAATGAATGTCTAAAAGAAATTGCTTTTTACCAAATTTACTTTCCAAAATTTGCCATGCTGTTGCGAAAGGATTGCTTACGGTGTCCAGTCCTTCAATCAGCCTGGCTGCATAACCCTCAAGTGAAGCTTTGAGAAATTGGAACTTTTGTACATTTGATAAAGCTGAATTGCTTGAAATAATTGACGAAAAATTTAGTTTAAATGAAAGCCAGTGCTCAAAACTGCCCGAAAATGTAGGCAACTTCATTTTTGGCAATAAAATATTCTGCAAAGAGTCACCTGGATTCATGGATGCATTGGAATGCACTGGATTTGTCATATCTGCTTGAATAGACTGCAAATACTGAGTTAAAAAACCTTGGACATTGTAGTATTTATTTTCGAACTCCTCTCTCTCTTTATAGTGTATTTGGAGGTCTCTTTCGTCACAACTAGATTCAATTACTGACTGAATAGCATCAAAATCTGCCAATAAACTCATGCTGTTCTTAAATCGCAGCGCAACATCATTGAAAGCCGGTTTTTGATCATCGGGAGAAGTCTTTAATAATTGGATAAACTTATCAACCAACGTTAGTTTTTGTTTAATAGAACCACGACTTCTAATTAATTGTTTAATTTGTTGCAAATCAATTGCCCCATCTGAGTTTTCCATCTCAATGAGGATATTTACTTGATAAAATAGTTAAAATAGGTAGAAGTGTGAAATAGAAATGATTACCACGTGGCTATTGGCCTGTTGGCGTTAAAAATTGTACACAAAAATATAAAATTGTGAAGAAAACCGTGTATGATATTAAGCACCGATAGTGTAAAATATTCAAAATGGCATGTGAAAACTTCTAGAGTACTTTATATCTATGCCTAATAGAGGCAAAATAGGATAATAGAAAATGGAGTACTTACTGGCTTCACTCTTACAACTTGCACCAGGAAATAGAGCTTTTTTTTTACGATATCTGGTTCGAATGGACCAAAATGTTTAATCGTTTTGTAATAGCTGGCTCAAACTAGTACCATTTCTTTAACCCGCACGTGTTTTGGTTAAAGGATGGTTGGAATAAAACTCGATATCGACTGCTTCGTGTGGACTGTATTGAATATCTCCTTTTACATCCAACCGTTACCAGTTATATCACCCCCGTTTGTCAAATGTCATTTCTACTGTCGTGGAACTGTTGCCAACCGATATATATATACATGTTACATAAGTAAATCTAACAACCAGTTTCCAAAACTATTTATTCTATCAATCAATATTTTTTATCAGAACACTGTTTTTTTTACATTTTGTGTATATTCTGTCAAATATTCACAAATACACGGTTGATGGTATCTTAGATATATACGAACAACGGGGGCTTTTGCTTAATCTCAAAATTAGGCTACTTCTATAATCACTCCTAATCTCATACAATGTGCCTTATTTGAAATTGTTAGATTGGATTTTTTGGATTAGCGGTAACGCTCCTTTGCTGAAACAATTTTAAGGAGCCATCAAATGTGAGCCACCTTGTAATAATATTTAAACTTCCAGTTTCTTTTTCGGGGCATCGCCATTGATTTCCAAAACACTAAACCAATTTAAGCTGCAGTTCCTAATTTCGAAATATGCATATAACATGCAAACAACATAGGGTTCCTGTTTATAATACGTACAAATAAAAGGACCAGTTTGGACCCCATCTATTTAAAACTGCCATATGTTGGTGGCACACATGTTCCAAATAAAACCGCGGAGTTTAGGTCATTATAGACGTACGCAAATATACTGCAAGCAGTAAATAATGCACAATTAACTACAAATATAATGGTCTTGGCTGTTTCTATTATTACCAATATCTCCTACTGAAAGCCGGTTTGTAAGAACTATCCTATTCGCATTTTGTCTTAACGGATTTATATTTTTTTCACCTGTTTATATCTGCTACACAATTTACCGCGTGTAGTATTTGAAAATATATTAAAGCTGTTAAAATACAAAGAATGTTTTGTCACAAGAAAACACAAATCTCATTTCCTAATACCTGGAGACATTTGTCGAGCTGCTGTACAGATACAAAATAACTAACCATCGTGCTTAAGAGATTAACATGAGTGCGAATGCAAATCATGCCGACTGCAAAGGAATAGATGTAGCTGCGTCTACAGAATAATGAGCTTAATGCACCATGCATCAAAACCGTACCATAATTAGCAAAAAAATATGTTTTGAATTAATCTTAATGTTAAATTAAATTAATTAATATTGAAATTAATTAATATTGAAATTTATTAATAATTACGTTTATTCTGATTCTCTTATAATCTTGTATACACAGTTACATACAGTCGGTTAAGTAAAATATGATTCGCGTTAATTGAATAAGCCTCAATTTACGGTGATGTTTACTTCACAAAAAATAGCTTTAGCAAACCCCGCCTATGTTATAGACTTTAAGATGTTCGAATCAATATTGCATAACAATATCTCGTTTCTTATTCAAGTTTTGGATATGCAGGAAAATTTAATCTCATCAATAAATCTGCCTTTTGCTTCAATTAATGTCGCTTCTAATAACTAAGTTCCTATGAATATTTAAAAATATGTAAATTCTTTATTTTTTTTGTTGAAACGCACCACTAAAGTTTAGTGGTTTAAAATCATAGGAGCTATAGAAATATTTTTTCTATGCAATATACTGTCTCATAAAACCCCAGGATATAGGATATGATTATCGTACAACAGGGTTTTCAGCTATAAACAAAAGCTATTTTTAGAAGCGCATTTCAGATGCACTTTCTTTTAAAAATCTGTTGCCAAATTCAATTATGGGCAGTTTCAATAAGATTGGGAATGCTTGATCGATAAACCAGACATTTATCCGCTTGTTAACACTTCAGACTTCGGTTTATTTAAGATGAATGTCTATGATTTCTAACATTGTTCGTTCTATAAAAACTCAATATGTCGACTATAATCAAATTATTTAATAATAATATTTTTATTTAGCAACTGTGGCGATAAAAAACGTATTATAAAGGTAGAGCAACTAAAAACTACACTCCATTACATTACACAAATAAAACAATTAAAAACTATTATTACATGTTGAAATAAAGTTGTATATAATGTTTCATTGGCAGATTATTGAAAACAAGCGATTCTTTATGCATTACGGAGTTTGACGCAAGACTAGTTTTATTTATTTGAGTTATTATTTTATTACGTTGGTTCATCGTAATTTGTCTTCCGCATCTAAAACAATTGCTAAAATTTTATTTGTTCATTGTCTTCTATTCTAATGTTATTAATCCTAATATTATCCTAATAGTATATCGTTTTTGTTCACAGTAGACAAATTAATAATAATGCCTTTAAAAGTCAATTTTTATGAAAACAATGGTACTACAACTTCAAACACCACATTGCTGCATCTCATTACGGTATAAATTATAGCGTTTTTCCGAGGGGATGGTAACGTTGGTATTGTATTTTCAATTTGTTCGGTATTAACTGTGGTATTTTAACTGTTAAGCGTGATTTCGATAGATTTAATTTAGATAATTTAACAATATGTAATAAAAACAACGTCAGATTACATTTCCAATTTTAGTTTCACTTATACTCCAGTAGAAATGATAAAACCATTGCTTTTGCTTATTGCTGATTTCTTTATCATATATATTATGTCATATGTATAACTTATTATGCTTGTTTGTATAAGTTACATTCCAAAAAATATATTTTCAGTTACATATCTGCTACAAAAATGACGAATCACAAAAATATGTGTTTAGAACTTGGGTCCAAAAGAGTGCTATTAAAAGCCATGTTGGAGACGAAATTTGTGGACATCATTAATTTAAGCAATAAAAATAAATTGCCATAACATGAAAACTAACACAATTACTCAGGCTTCCTCGGCAATGCTTGAATGTACGTGCGCGGGATTAGTGAGAGTTATGTGGCTCCATTTGTGTACATTTCTTACATTTCTAGGTAGTGAACATGTCCTTGGGTGTAAAAATATTCAAAAAATCATCAATCGGTATTTGAGTTACTCTGCATTCTCGACATCAACCGAGATTAACCGGTTAATGTCGAGATTAGCCAAGTTCGAAGCTTAACAGTAACGTAGCCACTCAGAGACTGGCGACTCACTTGTTTTTTAGGTTTGCCTGTTAATTTTGTATTTTTATAATTAAAATAAGTATTTGCATAATGATAAAGAGAAAAACTTCATTAGCAGGAGGAAAGCAAATACACCGTTGCCAAATTTCCTATTTAATTTTTTGCAAATATTTCAGTTGTTACTGAGAAGGATTGAATTTTGCAGTTTGTTTTGTACTCCTTAAATACCCCCAGACAACAGCTTCAGAGGACACAGGCCAATTTGATGTATGTGATGTGATTTATATTTCGCGTCACTACTCTGAAGATTATTAGGACTTACCGAAAAAACCAGTCCAAGAAAAATATGTTTGAAGATGATGTATGAACTTTGTGATGTATGCACTTTGTGATTTGTTGACAAGAACTACTAGATATTTCTTCGGTATTTTTAATGGTTTTCTAGCTACATATTGACGGTACTTATAATACCATCTAAATCTTGGCCTAAAAATACCTAGTTTCACTATCGCATTTTTATTACTAGAAAACGGTTGAAAAAAAACGTTTCATTATTGTAAGAAAACTTACAAAGAAAAATGTGCAACTCCAACACAGGGCCATAGTGAAAATGGCCAATTCCTACTACAAAACTATTTTGGATTTCCACCAGGGGTATAATAAAATTTATGAAAAAACTCCCGAAACCAATTATTTCAATTCTAGTCCATGCTATTTAGCTTAAACTACCTCATAATCATGCAACAAATATCATAATGCAGCAAAGTAGATGTTTTACAAGCGTGCTCACCGACATACGACCAACAACGAAAACCAGACTACCTTGGAAGGTCGCCTGGTGCCGTAACGGTAAGATGATGCGATCTTAAAGTGAAGAAAGTTATGGTAGCAAATTTGGGTTTTGCAATGTATTTTTAGTGCCAAGTCGAATCACTCTTTAACTGTTCAAGCTCCGATTTGGCAAAATTAACCTGTAGGTGTACGCATAGAATACAGTTTATTTTACCGTTATAATTAACCACAAGTAATAATTGATGAATATATATATTTAAAAACAATATTAAGTGGAGGTGTGAAATCTCAGATAACATATACAAAAATGCCTTGCTATCTAAAATTATCCCGGACTGTATTTTATTAAGGCTCGCTACTTTGATATCTAGGAAATTTTATCCGGCAGGTTGCGGCTAAGTCTATTGACATGATAATAATGGTTCCAGGTGTAATTATTCGTTAGATAAACGTATTCAGAGATGAAGTTATTGGTCACTATCTATATATCACTATATCAGTATCCTAGGACTTAGCGAGGTACGATGGCCGGGATCTGGTACCCAAAAAACAGACCATGGATGCCTTTATTATTCTGGAGGAACAGACGTAGAGCTCAGCCACGGAGTCTCAATTCTGGTGACGTCAGAAGTGGCTGGATCGGTCTTAGATTTTGGCCCCCTCAACGACCGAGCCATACTTATAAAAATACAAACCTCGCATAGGATATTGAACATAATTCAAATATATGCACCTACGGGAGACAAACCTGATGATGACGTTGAACTCTTTTATAACAACATTGATGAACTGATGCGGTCAACAAACTCCATCCACGACGACTATATACATGGACCTTTCCTACAAACACCACGAAAAACATAGTGAGAAATCAAATTGATTTCATACTACTGAATAAAGAATTCCAAATGTATGTGATTGCAGTTAAGACATATCCAGGAGCGGACGTGGGATCTGATCATAATCCAGTTGTTATGGAATTTGAACTACACCGCTTTAAAAAAGCAAAAGAGACCTAATATAAAAGAGCAAATAAGAAGCTCACTAGAAAGAGAACACATCAAGATAGAAGAGACGGAGGCAACCTGGAGCGTAATAGGCGCAACAATTAACAATATCCAAGAGCAACAGATAGGGTTCATAGAGAGCAATAACAAACAAGGGTGGAGACGCAGGAAATACTGTCCTTGATGGATGAAAGAAAGAAGCACAAGGAGCAAAAACGAGACAAATACAGAGAACTCAACAAAGCAATTAGAAAAATGTGCAGAGAAGCCAAAGATCGATGGCTGTCAGCAAAATGTCAGGAGATAGAATCACTACAAGCAAAGTACGATACATTCAACGTGCACAAGAAAGTTAAAGAACTCGTGGGAAGAGGTCGAAAGCAACCAGCAGCAGTTTTGAAAGATGCCAGGGGAGACATCGTAGCTGGAATAGAAGAAAAACTTAAAAGATGGAAAAAGTATCGCTATTCAAAGACAACAGATCTAACCTTCCACCAAAAAACGACGATGCTGAAGAAATCGGACCTGAAATTACAAAAAATGAAGTTATATATGCTATCAAACTACAAAAAAAAACGGAAAATCAACTGGTCCAGATGACATATATGCTGAAACTATGAAGATTATGGTAGAAAACGACGAATCAGGTCTTGATCTTCTAACATCACAGTTCAACAGCATATATACCAGTGGCAGGATATTACTAAGCTGGCTGAGATCTACGTTCATCACCCTGTCCGAAAAGGCTGGCTCCTCGAACTGTGGACTACCCCCTGATAAGTCTCATGTTAGATGTTCTAAAGGCCTTCTTAAGAGTAATCCACACAAGAATTTACTGCAAATGCGAGTCCCAAGTTAACGAAACCCAGTTTAGATTCCGGAATGGGGTTGGCACACGGGAAGCCCTCTTCTCTCGGAAAGTCTTAACACAAAGATGTAGATATGAATATTGACATATACGCATGCCTTGTAAACTATCGCCAGTTGACTGCGTTAAACACGGCATTTGACTGCGTTAAACACGAAAAACTGTACTGTTTTTCAAATGCCTTATTTCCAAAATGGAACGTTTCCGGACCCGTTTAAATAAAAAAATATTTATTTTGACCCAAATATTTTACTTTTAAAATACTTTACATTCGTCCAGAAATACTTTTATTATCAAGGTATGATTTCACTTTTCCGTTTTAAAACCCACGGTAATAAAATTGGTCGATTCGATGCAGCCACCAGTTTAACAACTACCCAGATACTTAGTACCTCAATAAGTTATTAAGTCATCCCAGCATTCGTGCTAAACACCAAAAAAAAACAGTAGGTTGATTATTTCAACATCACCTGAATCATGAATATACTTGTACAATCATGTCTGGTATAAAATTTAAATTCGGAACTTTCCGGTAAATTTCAAAACATGTGAATGATCTTAAGCAACCGACGCGATGTACAAGGTCAATTAAAGTTAGTCATTCTTTCGGAGAAGTTCAAAGGGCGAGTTCAGTTCGAGAGAAGTCAAAAGTAGCGTAAAAGTTAACTGAAGATTCTATTTTCTATATAAAATGCGTAAATTTTGTATTAACTACTAGGTGTTTTACACTAATATACTTGATTTGCTAATGGCACGCAAAAACTGGAGTCTTAATAACCCCTTATTTGATTAATGTTGCTGGGAAAATATCTGGAGAACCCATGCCATAAATAGGACAGCTGCTAAGCAAATGAAGCACAGAAGCAAATGTGACCAGCAATTTTTTAAATAATTTCAACCTTACGCAACTCAATTTATATGTGCCAGATAAAAGTTTTTTATTTTTAGCCGCTGAAAACCAAGTTTCTCATTGATAATTGTAATTAAATTATTCCAGTATATTAATAATTCATTCCAATGTATTCCTGGGTTTCAGTCAATTTCATTGTCACTAATTATGGTGTTATGTGATGAGCCCTGCGTTTCGTTATATATTAAATATTAATAATACTTTGTTGAAATTCATCTAGTTTGTAAATGTGTTTTTTTTTTTGTTTCGGGGCAGTTTTTTGTTTTTTCATTGTGTACTACTCAACCAGTCAGTTTTTTTTTATTTGGTGGACCACAAAATATCGAATCTGTTAATAAGTCATTCTTTTGGTTGGATTTCGTTTTGGACATTCTAAAGAGCCACTGTAAAAGTCAATGTTTCCAGTGATCCATGGGAACTAGTAGGCGCTGTTTACGTTTTCTTGAAAATACTGCTGGAGAAATTCAAGATTATACAAATCAGAGATGCAACTATTGTACGAGATGAAAAGTCTAAAATATCTTGTAATTCAACGCCATCATTTAATACAATTTCTTTCTCTCTTCAATAAACAAACTATTTAAAATAGATATGTGTGTTTTATACTACAATTTTACAAACAATCAAGCATATTTTAAATAAGTTTTTGAAGTATTTCCTTGAGAATATCATAGTTACCCCGCACGGCATGAAACGTTAATACACATTGCATACGACGAATGAATACACAACTGCAAGAGGTAATCTAACAGAACTTGAGTATTACAAATTCAACCCAGTCAAACATATATGAAAAAATAAAGCTTTCTATTTAAAAAAGGACTTTCAGTTTACTCCGTTTGTTTACTGTTGCTGCACCCTGTTTAGCCGGCAGATTAAAAATATTTTAGGAGGAATGGCTGGTTTCGAGCAGAAGGCCAAATTGGAGGTTTGTAAACCAAGTGCTAACTGGAATATTTTGACGCACTTATTATGTCAATCACCATGTATCTTTCTGAAGTTTGTTAATTAAAACTGGATGTTATAATTAATTAACACTTTGGTGTTTGCAGTTAACAAAACTTAAATATACATGTAGTATATTTAAGTTGTAGCCATGACGAAAGATTTTATATTGCTAATTTTAAGGAAAAACGTATTCTTCTTAAAAAATTTTACATGATCTAAAACATAAAATACAGCCATCAGATTCTTATTATCGGGTTGTTCTTGAAAAAATCCAATTTAGTGATCTCGATCACTAAATTGGATTTTTTTACTGCCAAATTCACACCTAAGCCGCATAGTAATTATATAGGGCTCATCGAACACAAAACAGAAGCATTTTCCAGTATTCAAAAAATGCCCGGACACGTAAACCTGATATTCGAGAGATAAAACGGATTTTCACATCAACACCCTACCAGGCTGAGTTAAACCCCTAAATTTTTTAATGAATTGTAAGGTGGTGTAGTACCTTGTTTGAAAGGTCTATCGATTCTCGTTATAATGTATGCAAGTTGACAAACAGTTTTCGAGACATTTACAAAAATAAATTGAAACAAATTGTGATTAATTTGCTTAAAAGTGAAACCTTTTGTTAAAATAAGTGGTTTTAGCAAATCTTATTCAGCCATTCAAAACTATGTAATCTTAAAAGAAAACTGACTAGGTTGATACATTGGTGTCAAGCAAACCAAAAGACGAAGGGCCGCTTTAAACAAATATTGAAACTATTCTATCGCAGTCTCTAGCCAATCTATCGCAGATTTATTGAAAGTTTTTTAGTAACACAAGAGTTTTGCTTGTTGCTTTGTCTTGTTCTTGTCCATGTCTTTTGCGCTGGCGGTATATTTGTGCTTTCCGAATAACCCATTATTCCACATAGAATAATGTCGTCGGCTTGTTGATAATCTGGATTTAACGATTTCCTCATTATTATAAGAACGAGTTATGGGCGAGTATATCAAGAATGTTCGACCCTCGGGTTGATAACATGCGACTAGAGTTACAGTAAATCGGCTATAGCTTTAAAATGTATTTTCTGCAAACTATCTGTTCGAATGACGTTTCTTGAGCAAGCATCTCATCGTTTTTTGAATAAAGCACAATTATCTCAAATCTTTCCTCTACCCAGAACACCATTGTAAAATTAATTATTCGTATTTTTGGCGGTTATTGACTTTTTTTTAAACTGATTAGTGAAGTTTATTAGGTGTTCAACATTCAATCCTTCACTGCAAGAACTGTTATTAAATTTGTTTTATTCGTTTAAAATGTATTCAAAGTATAAATTAAATTCGCTATTTTTTACCTCTGAAGAAATGTAGTAGATTCTTTTTTATTATTCCAAAGCAATAACAAATGAAGAACCGGTACAAATAAACTTTACTTGGTCAGTTTACACTCATTAGTAATTACTATTTCATTAATTTGAAATTTTATCAAACAATTCACTTGTTGGCAATTTAGTCCCATTTGCTTATACCTTTTTTTTTTCAAATTACTCGAAAACTTTTGAATCGAAGTTATTCAATTTGAGTAACATTGGAACGAGAATCGAAAGATTTTCCCAACAAAATATTACTCCACTCTACCTTCTTTTAAAATATAAAGAGTTTAACTCACCCTGCCTAGGGTGTTGATGTCAAAAGAATGAGAGTAGTAGTAGTAAACATCTTTATTTCTAAAAAAGGCTATCGACCTATCGGTCTTTCTGCCCTTGTTTAATACATGCAGTCTTAATCTAAATAAAAAACAAATATGAAAATTCTCTTATTCTAGGTTAACAATACTATTAAATAAATAAAATTTCAGTGGCAAGAAGAAATTATTTTATTGTCCACTAGTCCGTTGCGTTTGTAAGTGTTCGAGTAGCGTTAATGTAGGGAAACGGAAGCGGGATTGTCTGGTTGGTCTTGTAAGACAAAAGGGGATTCAGTATGGTCCAGTTGTAGGGGTTGTTTGTCCATTTTGTCTGTAGCTGTATGAGTCTTTCCGAGATCTTTGTCATGTTTGTGCGTTCGTATAGTAGTTGGGTGGGGGGAAAAGAATGAGAATAAGTTCATAATGTCAAATATAAACGTTACGTGTTCGAGCATTTTTCTAATACAAATTTTTAAATACTCGAAAACGCCTCTCTCAAAAGTAGCATTTTCGACATATTTTACTTTATTTACTATCAACACGGTAAACATGATGTTTAAGCAAGAAAAGAATTATCCGATGTGCATGGAGGAGTTGTATTGGAAAATTTGGCAATTTTGGTATATTGAACATGAGCCGCAATTAAAGCATTCATTGATTCAAACCAGCGAATAATAACTCGTAAAATCGCTGAGAGCTTATCGAATTCGACTGGTCATGATTATTTGAAACATGACATCGAAAAAAACTCGACATATGGGTTCCTCATGTTCATACTCTTGCTTTTGCAACGTTGCTTCTCAAACGTCGCGAAAACGATCTATTTTAGAAGCGTTTCACCATTGAGAACGATACATGATTTCTATACAACAATGTTACATCCAAGAGATCATGGATTTAAAAAGGTGAACAGGCTGAAAGCATTTCGGAAGCCGATTTTCATCAAAAAGGTGATGTGTGTACACAAGTGTACTGTCACCAGTTGGACAAATTAATTCAATTATTCACTTAAACAGACGAGAATAGAATTGATCAAAATAAAAGGTCTAGTATTCCACCTGGATAATGCGAAACCTCATACAAGTTTGTTAAAAGCTTCTGGATGGTATATAATGCTCCACCCACCATATTCTTTAGATCTGCCACCTTCTGATTATTGCTTGTTTCGATACCTGCAAAATTTCTACACAGCAAATTCGTCACGAACCAGCTGGATCAAGTTTTTTATCCGCAAAAAACAAGCATTTTATGAGCCTGAAATCAAACTACTACCAGAAAAGCTATGTAAAAAATCATCTTACATATTCATAAAAAAACGAGAGTAAACGAAATCGTGATCAGAACACAATCAGATTTTATATATTTTTTTAAAGAAATAAATGATCTCAATATCGAATTTATTCATACTTAATACTTACATTCACTTCAAAATATTCCTGGGTTTCAGTCAATTTTATTGTTTATTATTTAAAATGTTACAAATACGTTTCGGTGTATTTCTCCACCATCATCAGTTTGTGTCTAGTTTTTTCTACATTCACATTTGCCAGTCAATAACCAGCCAAATTATAAAATTTATTATACAAAAAAAAGATTATACAAAATACATGTATAATTCTCGGAGACAGGGAAGATATCGACTAGGGAAGATATCGACTAGGGAAAGATGTAACCATTGACACCTACAATATAAGATTTAATTAAAGAAATGAAGGCCCGCATACAGAGCGGTAATAGATGCTATTATGCACTAAGATAACTGTTCCAATCGAGAATAATGTCGCGACCCTCAAAACAAAAATTGTACCATGCTCGAAACAAAAATTGCTACCAAGATCGGTAGTCATGTACGGATGTAAAGCGTGGACCCTAACCAAAGCAAGCGAAGACGTCCTGCGAAGATTTGAGCGAAAAATACTTAAAATATATGGACCAACCCAAGATCCTAGTTCAGGGCAATATCGAATAAGAACAAACGCGGAGTTAGAACAATTGTACCAGGGAGATCTTGTGAGAGAAGCAAAGTCACAAAGACTGAGATGGGCAGGACACATATACAGAGCACCCGATGACAGATTGCTGAAAATTGCATGGCAGGAAGCACCGACGAGCAGAACACCACCGGGAAGACCTAAAATGGGATTGAGGCGCAATGTTCTATCGGATATACGGAAGATGGACATTGAAAATGAACAGGAAACCATGCTAGATAGAAGTCGATGCAGGTAAATTGTGCTTGCAGCCAAGACCCACATAGGGTTGTAGTGCTACTTGATGAAGAAGAAGTCTAAATTAAAAACCTACACACCAGAAAGGAAGCAACAATGCATCAAAAACATCCACAATAACAACACTCACACTCTTAGTGACAATTATTATTATTAATAACGACTGCTTTAAATTGTGTTTAATTATTACAATAATTTATACTTGGCAATCCTGGAAATTATTTTTTACAATTCAGATATCTTTGAAACGGCTGTTCAAATCAAATCTTACTCATACCTCTTTTTGAGTATGAGACGCTGGAAAATAAAAAATTTGACTAAGGTAAAATGCGGTGTAACTCAAAAAAAGGTATTTCGCTTTAAATTTATGCAAATTATTTCAGGTGGTTCCCAAAAAAAAATCATAATCGAATATTGTTACAATACACCGGCTATAAAAAAGTACATTTAGGACAAACCGAAACTTTTTTCTGTATTCAAGGATGCCCTGTAGAAGCAGACCCTTCTGCGAATTTTCTTCAAAAATATGTTTTTGTAATTTCTTAACATTCACGGAAATACATGGAAGCAAACATGCAAACCACATAGTTCAATACTCTACTAGCACTAGAATTGCAATAGAATAATGTACCAACAAGATAAGCAAGAGCAAGTTTCGGATAATTCCGGTTTTGTTCTCTATTGTCTTGCCAAAATCCAAAAAACAGAAACACAAATAAGTATGGGTAATATGGACTTTGCTTGACTTGACTTGACTTGAGCTTTGCTAACGAGCAGCCTGCCATTTACTTACTTTACTTTTGATTATTAATCGATAACTTAAAATCTCGTTTTAAGACTTTTAGGCCCTTAATTAACTTAATCAATGCCTGTTCAGTTAGAAAATTAAGTAGCACTTCTTATTAATTTGTATTAACAGTTTTTTTGATTTCAGAAAATATATTTTTCAATATTCGAAACTTTTGTATTATTAGACATTTGTTCAAGAATTACCAAGTTTGCCTTGCTAGGGTTGGTTCCATTCGGAGTAGACATTTTTTTATAATGCAGGTTGGTTTCTTTAGTATGTCTGAAGCTGTTGCGATAACTTACTCCCAAAATATTTTTTAATTCTACAAATAATAAGTAGGCAATGAAGATTATATAATTCTCGATTACATTTTCGTTTTAAAAATGTAGTGTAATTACATAATGGTGTCTTGCAGCAAGAAAAACATTAACCTGTCAAGTTTCTTGAAATTTGCTACTGCGTTACACATGTGTCTGGTCTTAATTCTTAAAAATTATCTCCCTAGATTCTTTACTACTTACTTTAAAAATACCTTATTAAATAATTATTCAAGAAAATATTTTTAAATAAAAAAGTTTTTCATTATTTTTATTGTTCCCACCTCTCTAAATTCAAGGTGGGGCTTCATCCATTTACAGCTCTAAATCACTGTCACTTAAATATTCACTCTTTTTTTTCGCTTTTCTCATAGGTTTTACCTAGAAATTTGATCTTTTTCTGGAAAGTGACAAATTATAATACATCAGTTTGTCAGTTTGCAAATATTCCGATATTTCAGAAATAAAAAAAATAAAAATCAAAATGTAATAAAATCAATTAGGGCAGTACATCAGTGTTAGTAATAAAAAATATTCTCTATATACTTCGGTTGAGAAGGCGATTAAATACCACACTTAAAGTGCTCAGTACTGTACCTTACTCTCGACTCGACTTCGATGTCATTATTTTTGCTATATTCACCGAAAATAACAAACCTAGATATTTAGACCATCTGTATTTGCATAGCTTAGGCAAACCGCCATAATTTACAAACTTCTTGCTATTTCTAACATATCTGACATTCTCACACATTCTTGTAAGTGATTGAACCTTTGAAGGTATTGAAATAAATATAATCCATTTAATCCAAGATTTAATTTAAGTGCAGGCAAGTTAACAGAAATGGTTTTATGTATTTAATTTGAGCAATAAATCAGATTTAAAAACTAAATATTTACAATTTCAAACCACCAGCGTCTTATTGATCTCATCTCATCTAAAATATCGTCTTATTTTTTTGCAACACACAACATACAACACCTTTCAGAATTCCTCGTATAAAAATCACAACCTACAAATTAACTGTAGCTGTTAATTCACTTCAAAATATTCCTGGGTTTCAGTCAATTTTATTGTTTATTATTTAAAATGTTACAAATACGTTTCGGTGTCTTTCTCCACCATCATCAGTTTGTGTGTCTAGTTGTTTCTACCTTCACATTTGCCAGTCAATAACCAGTCAAATGTGAAGGTAGAAACAACTAGACACACAAACTGATGATGGTGGAGAAAGACACCGAAACGTATTTGTAACATTTTAAATAATAAACAATAAAATTGACTGAAACCCAGGAATATTTTGAAGTGAATTAAAGTACAGTCAGGAAAATATACGCAACGATGATTAATACTT
The DNA here is from genome assembly GCA_024550625.1 of Dendroctonus valens. Classification (NCBI taxonomy): domain Eukaryota; kingdom Metazoa; phylum Arthropoda; class Insecta; order Coleoptera; family Curculionidae; genus Dendroctonus; species Dendroctonus valens. The sequence continues at coordinate 455,062 of JAJTJO010000463.1, forward strand.
ACAGTATACTTACTTGTGCCATACTTTAATTATAATCTGAAAATAAATTTCAGAAGTGTATATGCAAAATTGTGTACAACTATCAGCTGCTCTTCTCTAAGAGTACAGTTCCGAAAAAATAAAAAATATAAAGCATTCTAAAATTCATGCAATAAATTTATTTAAAATATGAGTATACTGCAGTAAAGCTTCACTTCGGTATAAAGTATAATTTGAATTAACTTTAAGCTTAAATAAAACTAACAGCTACAGTTAATTTGTAGGTTGTGATTTTTATGCGAGGAATTCTGAAAGGTGTTGTATGTTGTGTGTTGCAAAAAAATAAGACGATATTTTAGATGAGATGAGATCAATAAGACGCTGGTGGTTTGAAATTGTAAATATTTAGTTTTTAAATCTGATTAATTGCTCAAATTAAATACATAAAACCATTTCTGTTAACTTGCCTGCACTTAAATTAAATCTTGGATTAAATGGATTATATTTATTTCAACACCTTCAAAGGTTCAATCACTTACAAAAATGTGTGAGAATGTCAGATATGTTAGAAATAGCAAGAAGTTTGTAAATTATGGCGGTTTGCCTAAGCTATGCAAATACAGATGGTCTAAATATCTAGGTTTGTTATTTTCGGTGAATATAGCAAAAATAATGACATCGAAGTCGAGTCGAGAGTAAGGTACAGTACTGAGCACTTTAAGTGTGGTATTTAATCGCCTTCTCAACCGAAGTATATAGAGAATATTTTTTATTACTAACACTGATGTACTGCCCTATTTGATTTTTATTAGATTTTGATTTTTATTTTTTTTATTTCTGAAATATCGGAATATTTGCAAACTGACAAACTGATGTATTATAATTTGTCACTTTCCAGAAAATAGATCAAATTTCTAGGTAAAACCTATGAGAAAAGCGAAAAAAAGAGTGAATATTTAAGTGACAGTGATTTAGAGCTGTAAATGGATGAAGCCCCACCTTGAATTTAGAGAGGTGGGAACAATAAAATTAATGAAAAACTTGAAATATTTTCTTGAATAATTATTTAATAAGGTATTTTTAAAGTAAGTAGTAAAGAATCTAGGGAGATATTTTTTAAGTACTAAAGAATTTAGGGAGATATTTTTTAAGTAGTAAAAAGTAGTAGGGAGAGAAAAATGAGATCTCATTATGGGAATGTAGTAAGTAATCATGATTTCCCAGGTGAGTAGTAAAAAAAGAATATTACTTCTAAATACCAACGAACTCTTACTGTACTGTGTACTTCTCATCACAACAATCTCATAACAGATGTGGTAACCATTTTTAAGAGCCGTATTATCGAATTAAGACCAGACACATGTGTAACGCAGTAGCAAATTTCAAGAAACTTGACAGGTTAATGTTTTTCTTGCTGCAAGACACCATTATGTAATTACACTACATTTTTAAAACGAAAATGTAATCGAGAATTATATAATCTTCATTGCCTACTTATTATTTGTAGAATTAAAAAATATTTTGGGAGAAAGTTATCGCAACAGCTTCAGACATACTAAAGAAACCAACCTGCAATATAAAAAAATGTCTCCTCCGAATGGAACCAACCCTAGCAAGGCAAACTTGGTAATTCTTGAACAAATGTCTAATAATACAAAAGTTTCGAATATTGAAAAATATATTTTCTGAAATCAAAAAAACTGTTAATACAAATTAATAAGAAGTGCTACTTAATTTTCTAACTAAACAGGCATTGATTAAGTTAATTAAGGGCCTAAAAGTCTTAAAACGAGATTTTAAGTTATCGATTAATAATCAAAAGTAAAGTAAGTAAATGGCAGGCTGCTCGTTAGCAAAGCTCAAGTCAAGTCAAGTCAAGCAAAGTCCATATTACACATACTTATTTGTGTTTCTGTTTTTTGGATTTTGGCAAGACAATAGAGAACAAAACCGGAATTATCCGAAACTCGCTCTTGCTTATCTTGTCGGTACATTATTCTATTGCAATTCTAGTGCTAGTAGAGTATTGAACCATGTGGTTTGCATGTTTGCTTCCATGTATTTCCGTGAATGTTAAGAAATTACAAAAACATATTTTTGAAGAAAATTCTCAGAAGGGTCTGCTTCTACAGGGCATCCTTGAATACAGAAAAAAGTTTCGGTTTGTCCTAAATGTACTTTTTTATAGCCGGTGTATTGTAACAATATTCGATTATGATTTTTTTTGGGAACCACCTGAAATACTTTGCATAAATTTAAAGCGAAATAACTTTTTTTGAGTTACACCGCGTTTTACCTTAGTCAAATTTTTTATTTTCCAGCGTCTCATACTCAAAAAGAGGTATGAGTAAGACTTGATTTGAACAGCCGTTTCAAAGATATCTGAATTGTAAAAAGTAATTTCCAGGATTGCCAAGTATAAATTATTGTAATAATTAAGCACAATTTAAAGCAGACGTTATTAATAATAATAATTGTCACTAAGAGTTTGAGTGTTGTTATTGTGGATGTTTTTGATGCATTGTTGCTTCCTTTCTGGTGTGTAGGTTTTTAATTTAGACTTCTTCTTCATCAAGTAGCACTACAACCCTATGTGGGTCTTGGCTGCAAGCACAATTTACCTCCATCGACTTCTATCTAGCATTGTTTCCTGTTCATTTTCAATGTCCATCTTCCGCATATCCGATAGAACATTGCGCATCAATCCCATTTTAGGTCTTCCCGGTGATCTTCTGCTCGTCGGTGCTTCCTGCCATGCAAATTTCAACAATCTGTCATCGGGTGCTCTGTATATGTGTCCTGCCCATCTCAGTCTTTGTGACTTTGCTTCTCTCACAAGATCTCCCTGGTACAATTGTTCTAACTCCGCGTTTGTTCTTATTCGATATTGCCCTGAACTAGGATCTTGGGTTGGTCCATATATTTTAAGTATGTTTCGCTCAAATCTTCGCAGGACGTCTTCGCTTGCTTTGGTTAGGGTCCACGCTTTACATCCGTACATGACTACCGATCTTGGTAGCAATTTTTGTTTCGAGCATGGTACAATTTTTGTTTTGAGGGTCGCGACATTATTCTCGATTGGAACAGTTCTCTTAGTGCATAATAGCATCTATTACCGCTCTGTATGCGGGCCTTCATTTCTTTAATTAAATCTTAAATTGTAGGTGTCAATGGTTACATCTTTCCCTAGTCGATATCTTCCCTAGTCGATATCTTCCCTGTCTCCGAGAATTATACATGTATTTTATTTTGTCTTCGTTAGTACGTAATCCTTCTGTGTCTGCCTCCTTTTCTATTTTTCCAAACAACTCTTTGATTTCAATGGTTGTTTTACTGACAAGATCCATATAATCTGCAAATGCCAGTATCAGGTTTGGTCCACTGCTTGAAAAAACTTCTACGTCAATGTTAGCTCGTTTGATCGCTGCATCCAAAACGATATTGAACAATATTGGAGACAAACTATCACCCTGTTTCAGGCCGTTGTCCACCACAAAGTTTTCTGACATGTTGTTCTCAACTTTGATACTGCACCGAATATCCTCCATGCACACTTTTGTAATATTGATTTTCTTTGGGATTCCACATTCGTTCATGGCTGCCCATACATGGTCTCTTAACACGCTATCATTGGCTTGTTGGAAGTCGATAAATAGTTGGTGGAGGTCCTTATCAAATTCTCAGTGTTTTTTGTGAAGAAAGTTTTGAAAGTGAAGCTTTGATCCATCGTTGACCTGCCCAGTCTAAAGCCGCACGCTTCACATACGCTTCCGCGTATGGTGTTATGCGGATTAGAATCACGTTTGCAAGCACTTTATGTGCGGTGTTGATGAGATATATCCCTCTGTAGTTTTTGCATACGTGATAGCTTCCTTTTTTATGTAGGGATATAATAACACTCTGTTTCTAGCTTTCCGGTCATGTCAATGGTGAACAAAATGCTCATGTGACTAAAGTAACTGTTTATTAGCACGAGTTTAAGATCAACGTTTGCACAGACATCATAAATACTTTCATAATTAGTCCTGTCACTTTACCCGACTAAGTGATGAAAATTATTTAGAACATCTGCGAAACGAATTATCAGATTTATTATAACCTCTACATTTGTAACTTCGACGACAAATGTGGTTTATGCACGAGAATGCTCCCCTGCGTTTTATGTTAAACGTAAGTACTTATTTGATACCACCAATACCTAAATAGGAAGGATAGGAAGAGGTAATGATTGCACCGGCACATTGGCTTGCTCGATCCCTAGGGATTTATTTATATGCGAAACTGAGACACGAGTTATTCATTATAGGCTACTAGATACAAAAGGATCAATTAAGAAGGCGAATTCAGACTGGAATTAACAGTTTGCGAACAGACAAAATGCTTAATAAAACGTTTTTTTATTAATTTTTTTACGACGTATTTATCTTTGTGCAATCGATAATGGAGATAATTTTCAGGAAACGGTAATGGAGGCAAGACACTAATGTTCCGCCGAACATATTTTGGGCACCTTTGCTTTTTTGATGCAAAAAACGCTGGAGAATAAAAAATTATTTACAGTGTGTCTTATAAACGGTAATTCGTTTTAAAAGCCGCAGGTGGCGTCTTCTAAATTTGATAGTGAAATTGAAAGCGGATTTAAATTTTGCACCTCAACCCCTTCAATAGAATATTGTGACAATACAGCAGTTATTCAAAAAATATTGCTATTTTTTTTTGTCAACTAAGGTTTCCTACATCCATCCTATTTGGTTTTAGAATGAAATGGAATTTTTTTCAAGAGTTCAAATCAGTCTTCTGAAAGTCAAATTTTATTGTCCATTCAGAATAATGCAGGAGCATTTTTCATATAATGGAATGGTTATTAATAAAATATGTTAAGTACTACCTAAGCACTGTCTGGTATCAAATTTTATTACTTTATCTATGGCAGTTTTTAGAGTGTCATCCTTAGCTAAGGATCGCATGGTGAATTGGCATTCAGATCATAATAGTTAAGGCAAAGTAACTTGTGATTTATTTAAATATTTCCTAAACGGTAACTTAAAGATATAGGAAACCTAATAAACTCAACTTTTTTATCCGTATAATCCAAATCTGTAATAAAATACTAGATTTTTATCATCCAAGAGAGCAGCCTGGCTTTAAGAAAAGTTACGGAACAAATTACCATCTTCAAACAATTAAAGTCCTGATAGAAAAGTCTGTGGAATACAATAAACCCTAAGCCTTGATATTTGTCAATTTGCATAAAGCATTCGATACGGTAGAACTGACACCAATAATAGGAGCACTGGAGAATTTTATAATAGATTATAGATATATAAGGCTTATAGAATATATATACTGAAATGCTACTACAACCGTAAAACTCCACGAAACAACAGATAAAATTAAAGTGGACAGAGGAGTTCGACAAGGGGGCACCAACTCGCCTAAACTTTTCTCAGCTGTCCTCAAATTCGCAATGAAATCACTGCTTTGGGAGAATAGAGACATCAGTATTGATAGGGAAAGGCTGACCACCTTGGATTCCCAGATAATCATTCTTATAACATCGGCGACGCCAAACGGATGCTTGACCAAACAGTACAGGCCCCACCTGAGGTTGGTCTCCGAATAAATGCAAGTAAAATCCGAATATTGACAAATCTAGTGCTTGCATAAAACATCAAAATAGACGAGTCCGAGATAAAAGAGACGCATGTGTACAAATACATCGGGCACGAAATACAAATTGGAAAGAACATTCAAACCCACGATTGATATTCATTCAAATTACGAGAGATATTTAAAAGTTACATTACATATGTCTGAATAATATATACAGGGTGATTCAAAATTGGCGTAAAAAAGTTTAAAAAAATAATTGTTATTCATAACTGAGATATTTGCAAAAAAATAGATCAGAAGGATGGCAACAATGTTTTTCAAGGTAATCTGCCTCATTAACATTACGTAAATACCTCTTACTTCTTAATTATTGAAAATTGTAGTAACCATGGGTAAAGACGAAACAAAGAAAGAGAAAGCAAAAAAAAATATTTTGAGGTTAGGATAACGCTGTCAATCTGCCGTCCTTTTTGGGGCAGATGAGTGATATACCTAAACTCGCCTATACTGTCAGATTATGTATCAATGATTAATACTAATGAAATAAAATACAATTAAGTTGTTAAATCACAAGAAGTTGACGAAGTTCTGCCCGTTTAACTCCAAACACGTTTGTTCCCCAATCACTTTATTGTGCACTCTTCGCCACAGTCTGGGATCATCTTTTGAGCAGATTCTCGTATTCGGTTAATTAACTCCTGCTCAATTTGCTCCGGTGTTCGGAAGATCAGAGATTTAATGTGTCCTTGTGTCCTGTGTATCTTACATATATGGTAGGAATGTGGCGCTTCCTCTGGGGAGTTATCGGGACAATTATCCGGTGCCTTGGAAAGTGTCAGTGGTTGTGCAATGCTCCGAGCACTCCTGGAAGACTCTGCTGCAATTCCTGGAGCCAATCGTCCAGTGTCTCTAGCCCGTTGCTGGTGTAAGTTCTTACACCTTCTGCTATGTTACTATGACATTTCCCCATAACTAGTCACATATCCTCAAATTCAATGTTGGTGTACATTTTGTGAAAGGAGCTTCAAAGTAAGTCACAGTTTGACAAATGCTTGTTATTATTGACAAAGGCTATCTACTGCTATTTGTTAATGACAAAAAACATCATTGCTTTGTATCTTTGACTTTTCATCAAGAAAATTGTAGAAGAGAACTTTTTTAATATAAACAATTTTCGTAATTTGAAGCAAAGATCTTAATTTTTCTTTTCGAATGCTTGCGAAAATGCCAAATTAAAACTTAATAACAAAGTTGAAATTCGATTTTCAACTGTTAATATCTGCTGGAAATTTATTTAAAAAAAACTTTCAATATTTTTCTCGTGCGTGAGCTCCTATAAGTGAGCTCCTATAACCCCTTAAAAGGAATGACGCCAATTTTGAATCACCCTGTATAGTATATAATTGTGTATACTTTCCTGACTGTATTTCAATTTAATTCAAAAGAAATTCCTGGGTTCCAGTCAATATTAGGGTTTATTAGTTAAAATTTTTACAAATACGTTTCGGTGTCTTTCTCCACCATCATCAGTTTGTCTAAAATAGACATTCACAGTCATCATTAATTTAAAACAAAAGCTCTGCTAAAATATATATTACCAGAATACAAATTACAAACATATTAAAAAGTATATTAAAAACATAGGTTGACAGGTGATGAATCAGGACAATCATGTTTGGACAATCATGTTTGAAGAATTGCAGAGCAATTGATATCCTTAGAATGCAAAGAAAAAGCCAAATATTATAAACAGTTTTTTTATTCTCTCGCTCGATATTGAATAAAGTAAAAATTTTCAATAGTTTGCCAAATGTGAAGGTAGAAACAGCCATACATGTAAGTAAAATTTAAATCTCTAAACAATAAATTCTAGTCTTTTCCCAAACATGATTGTCCTGACTCATCACCTGTGAACCTATGTTTTTAATATACTTTTTAAAATGTTTGTAATTTGTATGTTACCATGTATATTTTAGCAGAGCTTTTGTTTTAAATTAATGATGACTGTGAATGTGTATTTTAGACAAACTGATGATGGTGGAGAAAGACACCGAAACGTATTTGTAAAAATTTTAACTAATAAACACTAATATTGACTGGAACCCAGGAATTTCTTTTGAATAGTATATAATAATATGTAATAAATAGAAGTAAAAAGTATATGAACAATGCATGCTACCAGTTCCAAAGAGCCATGCTTGGAATCACTAGAATACCCAATAGTCCTATCAGACAAAGAACTAAAGTTAAATACATAACTGAACACACAACTAGGTGTCATACACATGACATTCATTGTCATGTGGAGAGAACACCAAATGACAGGTAGACGAAAATAATATTGGAATGGAGACCACGAGAAGACAAACGCAACAGAGGCACACCATCGACACGCTGGAACGATGACAAAAAAGAGAATTGCTGGGAATTGGGTAGCGACGACCCAGAACCGAGCGACATTGAGGTCTGAGGAAATTGACTACGGTATTTTAGGAAATGTGCAGAATGCCTTATGTGCTAGACAATATGCGTGTTAAACATTTTGTTAGTATTTTTATTGCAATTTACTTTATGCCGAGCCGCAATTATGCCAAACTTTGTTGTTCAGTGATTTATAATGGCGAGCGGAAAGAAAGACATATTTTTGGTGAAATTAAATTCATTATGCAGTATATAAAATTATAACGATTATAATGAAAACTCCGAAAAAGGTGCAATTGTCGAAAAATAGCCAATACTTATAGATTTAAAAAAGGGTTTGTACAAATATAGGTGATTAGGTTTATGTTCACGTGTGTATCGAAACGAGAATTGGCCTAATTCGCATGGTATGTTTTTCTATTGCAGAGTCCAAGTAATGAACGTAGGCGGAACTCTTAAACTAATAATATTAAGGACCTCAGATGATGCTATATTGTTTGTATTATGCAATGAAGAACTTCAATCAATCTTATTAAAAAAGACGGTAATTGCTTAAATTGAATTAATTAGATTTTGAAGCACAAACATGACAAAGATCTCTGAGAGACTCATACAGCTACAGACAAAATGGACAAACAACCCCTACAACTGGACCATACTGAACCCCCTTTGTCTTACAAGACCAACCAGACAATCCCGCTTCCGTTTCCCTACACTAACGCTACTCGAACACTTACAAACGCAACGGACTAGTGGACAATAAAATAATTTCTTCTTGCCACTGAAATCTTATTTATTCAATAACATTGTTAACCTAGAATGGGAGAATTTTCATATTTGTTTTTTGTCTGGATTGGGACTGCATGTATTGAACAAGGGCAGAAATACCGATAGGTCGTTGGCCTTTTTTAGAAATAAGGATGTTTACTACTACTATTGTTAACCTAGAATAGGAGAATTTTCATATTGGTTTTTTATCTAGATTAAGACTGCATGTATTAAACAAGGGCAGAAAGACCGATAGGTCGATAGCCTTTTTTTAGAAATAAAGATGTTTACTACTACTACTAGATTTTGAAGTTCCCATTAATTTTCTTCTTCTGAAGTGTCGCAATATTTGACAGCCTGACGTTCAGTTGTCAAACTGCCGCAATATAATTTATCGGTCTCCAGAAAGCAGATAAAACTTCTGGAAAAAGCGAAAAATTAGTGAATCTTAAAGTTACAGTGATTTAGTGGAAATGGATGGAACCTCACTTGAACTCAGAGATGGGCAAACTAAAAATAATGAAAAACTTAAACATAATATATAATATAATAATAATAAGTAAATAATGATAATCCTATCATTATTTACCTAGGTACTTTTTATTATTATTATTGACCTAGGGAGAGAAATATGACTTCTCACTAGGGAAATGGAGTAAACAATGGTTAGTAGTAAAAAAAATTAATTACTACTCACTGACAAACTACAATACTTACCTAGGTATGCAAAATAAAGACAACTTTTTGCCTATGAAGCGCATGTTTTATGCCTTCACGGATGCTGTATTTATCAACCAATCTTTATTGAAATACAGTTTAATCATAACTATCTAATTAGCATAAAAAAACAATAAGTTGGTCTCCGATTTTTAGCAGTAACTAAAAGAAATTTGAAAAAACACGGTCCTTTCTACTATCTTTTACGAATCTAGAAATAATTTAATTTTGTATCAAGAATTAGGTATCTTCTTTCGCGTCTTTTGACAACGATTAAATATTTGGAAAAACCGAATTACTTACGAATACGAAAAACACACTATACCAAAAAATATATAATTTTTATGTATAAAATTAAAATATACAACACACTTTGAATAATTTTACAAATTGTCTGTTACAGTTGAATCTACACTCACCAGTTAGTTGTTGACAACCCTAATCCGGGATTATTTAATCAATGATAAACCTCCCTAAACAAGTTCGTTTACATCACACACATACACCACCGTCTGTTATTGTTTAAACTACCCGAGGTAACCCCTAAACGAAAAGGGCTCATTTATTCAGCAAAAACCGGACTATTTTAAAATATAATAAAAACAACAATAAATTCGTGAGAATACACGCAACCGACGATTTTGTTTTGAAGCAAGAGGCAAATTCCCTTAATTCGTTCTGATCCAACGAACTCTGACAGCGCTATCGGGAGGGGGAACGGCCTAGTGGGAAGGACAGTTTTGCCATCCAGTGGCGTGCTTCAAGGGAAAACTAACTGGTTCCAACTTGTTATTTCATATAGAAAGTCAAATATTTATAAATCAAATAACAAAGTAAACAGCGGAGCAACTGAGCAAAGCGCATTGAATCCAAAATATAACTATGAATTATCAACAAAAAAACCATTAAATTAATTCAAATTAAGGAGATTACATTTTCGGCTTTAGATTAATAATGGCAGAACGCTGTAATTTTTCAGCTTCAGAGTTTTGAAAACTCTGTTTTTATTGGATTTATCTCAGCTTGCTTAACCTTACTGTGATGATATATAATCAGTTTGGCTTAACTATTGTTTGTATTGGCTTTAATTTGCTACTAATCAACATTAACAATTTTGTTTTCTAAAACAATAGGACACGGTAAAATTCAAAAGAAACTAGTCTACAACTATCTGTTCAGTTATAATATGGAGAGTGATCGAGAGAATAAACATTTTACAGAACGCACATAAAGTAATCGTGGGTTCAGAAATTAGACAACTCTAATGTTTATAAAGTTCTTATAATTATTCATCAATATCAACTAAATAAGAAAAAAATTCTGTATTTAAAGAAGTGAATCCAAAGTTAAATTAATTAGATAATGTGGAGAAGATTGAAGTATTTTCTTAGTAAAAAGAAGTTGATGTAACTAACTTTAGACAAGAAACCTACAGTAGCTATATGCAAACATGTTGTTAAGTTTAAAAAATATATTATTTACAAAAAGTTCTATATGATCTGAAACAATATATCTGAATTTGGTGAAAGTAAAAATTGCTTGTGAAGTTGATTAGAATTGAAAACTACATTCAAATATGCGATTACATCCATCTACCATAAAAACACGAAATACATATATTTTTAAACATTTTATAGAAAAAATATAATTAATATAAAATAATAAATTTAATTTACTATATTCTATACAAGGTGATTCAAAATTGGTGTAATTCCTTTAAGTTATTAAGGTTATAGGGACTCACTTGGAGAGTGCCACAAAAAATGTTTTTCCAAAATTTCGAGAAGATATTAACAGTTGAAACGCATGGCAGCAGCGGGTTTGGACTGCTTGCGGATCGGGTCCCGAGAAAGCGAGAACGGATCCAGGGAAGGCCGATCCGGAAAGTAGCAATATACAACCGGTTTTCAGACAATTTCCGGGCAGCTAAGTAGTACAGGGCCCCACCCTTTTAACAGCCCACTTGGGGGCTGCCCTATCAATCAGCGAAAAATCTTGAGATAAGTAGTAGTGACAACTGGCGACTGGATAGGTCCCTGCTGCCATCCTTGAGGGGATATGAATTGCGGCTGCCGGACATTACGAACTGGAGCAAATTCGACCATGCCCACCTGGGACACAGAAACGTGCGTAATCTGTAGCCGGATTCCTGCCATCCGTCACCAACACATACACGTACACACAACCCACACATACACATATCACACACATACACAAACAACCCCAAACCAAATGGAAGCACACAAAGAAGAAAAGGTTCTAAAATTGCCTGAGCCTAAAACCAAGGGTCCTCCTAACCCCACACATAACACTTGGAGGAGGGTGGAAGTCAGACAGACGTCATGCTGACTGACTCGCCAGCGGTGGAGCGCAGCTCTGCTACAGCAGAGTCAAATGCTGACCAAGCTGCCGGCAAAGAGAAACTGCGAAGAAAAGAACAGAGGAATCGCAACAGAACCAAGATTCGAAATTGAATCGAACCAGCAAGACATCGCACCTAAAAAGAGAAATGCGAGGAAAGCTGATTGGTCCCAATGCAGGGACCACCTTAGCCAGTCCATGGGTTTCTCTGAAGGTGACTTAACCTCCAGAGAGGAGCTGGAACTCGAGGTAAGAAAGCTAAATGATGGCATAAGAGCAGCCCTCCAGAAATCGTGTGAACTCAGGGTGGTTGGAACCTCTACGATCCCGTGATGGAATAAGGTCTTGAAGAAATTCAGCGCCTGAGAAGGGAAGCTAGAAGGGCTTTTCACCGATCCGCCACGGGAAACCACGACGAAAACTGTTACCTCTACCTCAAAACAAGGAGAAACTTTAAGAGGGAAGATCTAAAAATCGGATTCGGCCCGGCTTGCGAAGATTCTCAGTATAGGTAAATCGCAAAATGATATAAGGTTCCTTAAGAAGGAAGATGGCACCTGGACGGGAACGAAAAAGGAGACCCTTAAACTTCTTCTAGCGAAACACTTTCCAGGCGACAGCGGCACCGGGGCTCGGAGCTCAAGGTCTGTCCCAACGAATGGGACTGGACCACGGCCAAAAGGGTAGTTAGTGATGACGCTATCATATGGATGGTTTCGCAATTTTACATATAAAGCCGCAGCTACAAACGGCATAATTCCAAAAATGCTGCAGTCGGGCCTAGATATCTTATTGCGTGGCGATGGGATATGCCCCTAATGATTGGCGATCAGCGGAAGTGGTCTTTATACCGAAACCCGGTAAAAAGGACTACACCGAGACCAAATAATTCAGACCCATAAATTGAATACCTTACCTTAAGAAAACGTTAGAAAAGATGATAGACAGGTACCTAACAGAGGAAGTCCTCATCAGGACTTCGTTGCAGAGTTACCAGCATGCATACAAGAAAGGAAGGTCGACAGATATGGCTCTCCATGCCCTGGTGCAAAAAGCTGAACAAGGACTACAAGATAAGGAAGTTACACTGGCCCTCTTCTTCGACGTAGAGGGGGCTCTTGATGAAGCTAGAACAAGCAATATCTGCAATGCTCTTAAATTAAAAGTGGCTCCCGGTCCGGTAATAAACTGGGTCCCGAGTGCGATATGGAGGCGCACGGACAGTGCCTTCCTGGGATGCAACCGGCTGGAGATCGAGGTGCGGAGGGGCTGTTCATAAGGCAGCTGCCTTTCTCTCCGCCTGTGGTGTCTGGTTATGCACGAGCTCCTGGGGTGGTTAGACCGGGAGGGCTTCTACGGGCAAGCCTATGCGGACTTCTTAATGGGAAGTTTCTGGGCGTTGTCTGCGAGAGAGAGAATACAGGTTGCATGTAGAACAATAGAGAGATGGTGCACCGATGCCGGATTATCAGTTAATCCTAGCAAAACGGAGATCATGATTTTTACAAGGAAAAGAAAAATAAAGGATTATAAGGCGCCAATGTTGTACGGAAAGCCTCTTACCCTCGTGGGAGAGGTCAAGTACATAGGCGTGACCCTAGACTACTGCTCACTCACGTGCAACGTAGAGAACGTTAAGCAAAAGGCTACTGTCACAATGTAGCACCTGCGACGGGCGCTGAGGAAAAACTGGGGCCTAAAACCATATGTTATGAAGTGCTTGTGCTGTTATAAGACCGAGGATCTGTTATGATTCCGTGGTCTGGTGGCCGGCGATGGAGAAGGCGTGCATATCTCGGACAGATGTCCGGCGCAATGAGGACGACACCGAGCATAGCAGGAGTCTGACATCGTTGGCCGACTACTAGGAAGCGCCTCCTTGGGACCTCCACACTCTCCCGCATCGAATTGTCTTCCTTGGAGTGGAGACGGATCCTTGCCTTTGTCAGGGAGACGGGACGCCTTCCCCTGGGTGGCGAAGATCAGGAGTGGTAAGGCGGGGTTGGATGGAGGGGGAATGGCGAAATGGCCCGGTAAGGCCTACTCGCCGGACCTATCGGGTCCCCCCACAGTACTACTACTACTACTTAACAGTTCAAAATCGAATTTCAACTTATAAGTATTATTTGGAAATGGTCCCATGTTGGATTGGTAGCCTATTGAAATGCTGCAAAAATGTTCACCAAGATCGAATATGCGGATATACTATTAGTTATGGCGGAATGCCCCAGTAACAGATACAGCTAGCAGAACCTGTAAGAACTTACTCCGACAAAGGGCTAGAGACACTGAACGATTGGCTCCAGAAATTGAGGCAGATAGTGGACGACCAAAAGATGTTCGGGTTCTAGACATAGAAGAACAGGTATAGGAGATAATTGCAGCAGAGCCTTCCAGGAGTACTTGCACAACAACTGACACGTGAAGCTGCTCAGAATAAGTGTACAATAATGTGATTACATAATAACAACAATATTTTCTTTCTTGAGAAGTGAAGAAGACTTTCTTCTTCTTCACTTGATTGTAAATAAATCATAGATCCAAAACTTTTTAAAGGAGGTAAGTGACATTTGGGTGGTTGACATCCGTTACCCTAACCAATTTCATTGCATTTCAACATCACTTTATGTGTTTGTCCATGGCTACTTGGGCTTTTGATATTTAAGAAGTAACCGGTATTTACGTAATGTTAATGAGGCAGATTACCTTTCAAATATCTTTGTTTTTTATAAGAATTAATTTTTTTAAATTTTTATAAGAAACTATTTTTCTTGTATTTCCAAAACACCCCCAGGCAACAGCCCCAGAGGCATGACGTCAATTTTGAATCACCCTGTATATCGATTATAATGATAAAGCAATATAACAAATTTTCTATACGCAAAAACATATTAAGTTAAAAATAATGTGTCGGATTTGATGGCCTGCCTTAGTAGCTCTAAACTGCTGACTCATCACCTCTTGTTTTTTATATCTGCAAGGTTCTTTGTTCTGCCCAGCAAGGTTCTTTGTAATATCCTGTTTTTAAAAGTTTGTTCTTTCATCCTCGTATCAATATTTGATTTACTGCTCTAAACTCCTAAGATAATAGCGTTCTAAAACATCTCAAAGGACTTTTGCTGAACGTAGCAATCAAAGTGGTTGAAAAGAAAATTGATTAGTTATTGCTTTCGTCAATCTAAGAAACACTATACAGGATGTCCCACTGGGAACCGCCGCGATCGATATCTGGCAAATTGTAATAAGGAGAAATTTGAAAATTGGACAGTGTGCCGAAGTCATTAAGGGCAAGCGATCTAAAAAATTTTCAAGATGGCTACACTTCCGTAAATACCAGAAATAGGTATCAACTTGCTTATTTTAAATGGAGCACCCTATATATTATTACATTTTTCAATTCTACTCCAAATTCTAAATTTATTTCATGTGTAATTTCCTATACTTAAGTCTAACCGTGTTTGAGGGAATTTTGATAAGGGAATATGTGCTACTTAATTTGAGTTTCATTTCTTGTTGACAAGGACCAACTTTAATGGAATTTCCACAAAATTTTGATAACTATTAACACAAAGTGTTAAAAAAATAAGTTTCAAAATGACGTTGAGAAAACCTAAAAGAAAACGTATATGGCCTTGATAATACTTGGTCAATTTTGTCGATGCTTTCCTATTCTTAACAGGGTTCCTATTCTTAACAGAGTCGAAGAGTTTTTGATAGTCGATGAAGAATATGTCTTATAAGCGACATCTTGCCGTTGGCCTTGGTACTTGCACCAACATTGTAAGGATAAACAGTGCTTCTCTAGCACAAAGTCCTTGACAAAATCCAGACTGGGAACAAATCAAGAATGGGAACAGGTCATGTTTTCTTCACAGTAGTAGTAGTAGTAAACATCTTTATTTCTAAAAAAGGCTATCGACCCATCGGTCTTTCTGCCCTTGTTTAATACATGTAGTCTTAATCTAAATAAAAAACAAATATGAAAATTCTCTTATTCTAGGTTAACAATATTATTAAATAAAATTTCAATGGCAAGGAAAAATTATTTTATTGTCCACTAGTCAGTTGCGTTTGTAAGTGTTCGAGTAGCGTTGATGTAGGGAAACGGAAGCGGGATTGTCTGGTTGGTCTTGTAAGACAAAGGGGATTCAGTATGGTCCAGTTGTAGGGGTTGTTTGTCCATTTTGTCTGTAGCTGTATGAGTCTTTCCGAGATCTTTGTCATGTTTGTGCGTTCGTATAGTAGTTGGGTGGGGGGGTTGTGTAGTGAGTTTTGGGGGTGTCTTATTCGTGTTATTAGTCTTAGTGCAATTTGTTCTGTTGTTTGTGTGTAACGTTTTGTCCTTTCTGTTCCGTTGGTCATGAGTATATGTCCAAAGTCTAGCAAGGGTCTACAAATAGCTTTATATATTTGGGCGGCGGTGTTTGTGTTAAGTCCTCTGTCTTTGTAGGTTAGTGATCGGAAGTGTTTTGTTCTCTTTATTGTTTCTGCCCTGATGTTTTGTATGTGTTTAGTGAATTTAAATTTGTGGTCAATTGTGATTCCAAGGTATTTTACGTCGTTTTTTGGTTGTGTCGTTTGGCCGTCTGCAGTAATTGTAGGGGAGTCAGCGTTGAGTCTGTGGTTTGTGAGCAGAAGTTGGTTTTTTGACTCGTTTGGTGTTAGTCTCCATTTATAAAACCATATCATTGTGTTGTTGGTTAGTGTTTGGAGTCTTTGAGCTGCTCTCTCAGTAGTTTTGTCATGTACAATAAGTGCCGTGTCGTCTGCGTATTGTAATATGTATGCCGATCTGTCGATTTGATTTTTGTCTGGTAAGTTGCAATTGTATATGTCATGGCAGTATATATCGTAGAGAAACGGTGAGAGCGGGGATCCTTGAGGGAGCCCTTGTTCAGGGGAAAAGGAAAATGACAGTGTTTTGTCAATTCGTACGTGTAGTTGTCTGTTTTCTAGTAAGTTCTTTATGGTGTGTAGTAGATATGTTGGTGTGTGTAGTTTGTATAGTTTGTATAGTAAGCCTCTATGCCAGACACTATCAAAAGCCTTGTCAATGTCCATAAACAGGCAAGCTGTCTTTCTGTCAGTTAGGTGGGTAGTTTGTATATTGTTGGCCAAAATAAAGAGCGGATGAACAGTCGAATGATGCTGTTTGAAACCAAATTGGTAGGTAGGTATATATTTTCCAATCACTTTTTCAAGCCGCTGCTTCATTATGTATTCAAAAATTTTGCTTAGTACTGGAAGTAGTGTAATTGGTCTGTAGTTGCTCGGTTGTGTATTATCCAGTCCATTTTTTGGGTATAGGGATTATTAAGCCGTTTTTCCATGTTTCTGGGATTCTGCCATTTGTGATGCAGTTGTTCAATTCAGTTAGGATCAGTTTGTGTGTTTCTTGAGTTAGGCTTTTCAAGAGTTTTGCCTTAATTTTATCTTTCCCCGGTGCAGTGTTTTTGTTGTGCGCTAGGGCTTCATCGTACTCTGTGTCTGTGATCAGTTTGTAGGTGTAGTTTGGTGAGCTGTTAAAATAGTTCAAGTACCAGTCGTTGATCAAGTTCCAGTTGTCATTGTCGAAGTTAAGGTTTGTCGATATGCTGAAGGCCCTTTGATAGTGTCTGGCGAATGCGTCCGCTTTCTCTTTGTCTGTGTAGCGTTCTATTCCGTTTTCGTCAATTGTGTCACTAGTGCCAGTCTACCTGTATTGCGCCAGTTTCTTAATTTTTCGCCAGTATGTTTTGCCTTTGTCCTTCTGTATTTCTTTACATGTTTCTAGCCATTTGTCTTGTCGGTATTGTCCAATCAGAGTTTTAATGTTTCTGTTAAGTTGGTTCAGTGTCTTTTTTAGGTCGTTATTTTGAGTGTTTGTATATAGTCTGTACAGTTCTCTTTTATGTTTTATTAGTCTGAGTATGTATTTGGGGAGTGTATGTCGGTAGAAAGCATTTTTTATTTCCGGGCTAAATTTTCCTATGGCTAGTGAAAGTTGTTGTTGTATGGTTTCTATTGAAATGTGCTGTGCTTGTGATTGAATGTAGTCATGTATATGTTGTTTCACTTTGTCTATGTCAGTCTTTGTTAGGTTTAAGTTTTTCTCTATAGGAGGTGTATTGGAGGTAGGTTGCGTATGTTGTAAGTCTATGTTAAACGTAATAGCCAGGTGGTCGGATCCAAGTTCGTTGGTTAAGTTTATGTTGTTGATGGTGTTTGTCAAGTTTCTTGTGTGCAGTAGAACGTCTGGTGTTGAGTCTGGGTTTGCGGGCATCAGAAAAGTTAGTGGGGTGTGCTGTTTTCTTCACATTTCTTGTGTATTTTAGATTGTTTTATTTTTAAGAATATCTTGAGGACCTGAAGAGGAATTGATTGCACTTGGCGACGTTTGCCTTCTTATGGATAAAGACCGATTTGAGCCGGTCACTAGCCATTTGCCATAATAGTCTTTGTATGTACCCTATGCTATGCTGTCATTGCCAAGATATTTAAAAAGGTATGAATAGATATCGTCTGGCCCGTGTGCCAAGTTGGATTTTATCCTATTTCCCTACCATGTATGTTAGATACACAGGACACTTTAAATCTCTTGTCTACTGAACGCGACCGGAAGGAGTTAATTAACCGAATACGAGAAGCTTCTCAAATTTTATACGAGTAATGATGCGAATAGTATACAATAACGTGGTTACAAGGTCACAACACATGTTTGGACTTAAACAGGCAGAACTTTGAACACCTATTGTGTTGTCCACATTTCAAAACGGTTCTTTTCAAACCTAGGGATTCATATCTAAGAATTTTGTTTCATCAAAATGTTTTTCTTATTTGTAGGTTACTCATTTTCTTCTTCTTCACTTACCGTGGGCTTAATTGTCAATAGATCATTGCCCAAACTGCACAAAGACGTCTTAAAGACGTCTTTAAGATGTCTAATTAAGATATGTGAGACGTCTTAATGACGTCTGTATATGTCTTGAAGACGTCTTAAAACCCTACGGTTGTTTCATCCTCTAAATGAGTATCCTCTACAGTACTGGTACAGTACAGGTAAGCTGATCGGAGTTATCCATCCTGAAAAATGTTTTTTACAGAGGGAGTGTCCCTCCCCGTGTCGAAAATGGTCACAATCCTCCTTATTTGATGCCTGCTAAGTTCTTGCAGTTCTTTCTTGCATACTGATTCTGAGGTCTAATACAAACTGCTTTGTGATAAGCAGTTACGGAATCTCCTTCCAGCATTTCCTAAGTCAGCCGGCATACAAACCGATTCGTATTTTGCTGTCCACTCTATTGGCCAAGGACAAAATCGTCTACTTTAATCCGTACATACCCACATTTGAAATCTTCCGGACGCCTATGGCCATGGTTATATGGACATGCGTAGCAATGTGAATCGATTGTTGATTGGCCCCACTCTACAACTGTCTTTGACAGATATACACAACCAACAGTTTTGGGTTAAGTAACTTTTGTTTACGTTTTCTCTATGATTTTGTTTGTTTATTAAATATTTCATACAATTTTTTTTCTCGTTTGTCCTTACGATGAGTGACAAACTTTTCGACGAAATGTACGTAGTGTCGTCCGATGCAGAAAGCCAGTTTGCTGACCAAAAAAATCTTTTCTATGATTCGGAGTCTGATGCCAGTCAGTCTGTTAAATCAGCTCTGAGAGCATTCGACAGGTAAATAAATCTCTTGCCCTGAATAGATAGCTATTGTGCACACGTTTATTTTATACGTACCAAAAATAATTAGATAAAATCATAACCACAACTGCTGCTAAACAACTAGTCTAGAAACGTGGGTAATTATCCACATGATCAGGCCTTTACGTTCGCCGTTAAGACTATACCCATCTTATAGGAAATCCCGTTACTCACAACTTTGCTTGTGGTGTTTTTTGCGAATATTCGATAACTGCTTTTTTCTTTTTAAAAATGTTGAGGCACTATCTCCCGAATTCCTGACGGATGACCCAAGTCGAAGGTAGCAATCCGTCAATAAATCGAAAAACGCATTTTCGCCCTTGTATCAAACATTAATTTTATAACATTATGTAAGAAATACAACAAATAGTAGCCTCCTAAGTTTATATTTTAAGTTTTATGACTATGTAAAACAAATAAAATGCGTCCGTTTACAAAAATAGATGGAGGATAGGATCATGCCTTTTGTGCGAAAAGTGGTCGTTTTTTATTCATTCGGTTAACCATTACTACACTTGCGTGTATAGAAATCGGCCCACAGTAAACTTTTGACTTTAACTAGATATTTTTTTTTATATTCATCACATCAAAAAAGAAATATTCTGTTTGAAAGACAATTTAATATGCTTTAATGTGAGTATCCTATGTTTAACATAGTGAAATTAATGTATTAAGCTTTTTTATTATTAACATAAATAGGGTTATTGACAATTTAAAACTTAACACTTATTTTTTTAATAATGGGTATGACCTCTTTCCCTAACAACTTCTCTCCTACGTTTAGGCATAGATCTAATCAAGTTTACTATTGTTTCTTGAGGGATGTTAAACCACTCTTCTTCTACTGAAACAATAAGCTCTGGGATCAAGTTTGGGGTATGAAGTCTAGCTCGAATTCTTCGTTTTAGCTCATCCCATAAGAGTTCGATCGGATTTAGGTTAGGACTGTATGCTGGCCACTCCATAACCCGAAAACCGACTTCTGCAATGTAATCTTGCACGATTCTTGCGGTGTGCGGCCTGGCATTGTCATGCATAAAGGTAAATTCATCTCCAATGTAGTCCACGTCAGGTATCACATGAATTGCTAAAATCTCCTTGATATATCTAACAGCCGTTAAACCTCTTCTTCCATGAACACGGTCGCCCCTACGAATGAACTCAGGGTCGGTTCGTGCTCCCATAGAAATTGTACCCCAGATCATACAGGAACCACCTCCATAAGCATTCCGCTCTTCAAAGCAGCAATCTGCAAATCGCTCTCTTGGTCTTCGGTACACTTTCCTTCTTCGGTCGCTACCATGGAGGCATATTCTGGTCTCATCTGCGAACAGAAGAGATCCCCATTGCTCCAACGTCCCATTCAGATGATCCCGTGCAAAACGCAGGCGTGCTTGCCGATGAGTTGGAGTAAGTTTTGGACCAATCGCAGGTGTTTTAGGGGTCAGGTCATTTTCTTGCAGTCTTCGTCTTACTGTCCACTAACTAATAGTCACTCCTGGCACCTCACGGAACTGTCATTGCACTTGAACGGCATTAAAGTGACGATTTCTTAATGCTGTTGACACAATAAAGCAGTCATCACGAGCGGTTGTAAATCGCCTTCTGCCTGTTCCAGGTCGCATATGAAAGGATCCAGTCTCCTCATAACGTTTGCACACTCTTCGAACCGCTGCGCGTGTCATATCCAATTGTCTAGCAACAGTTCGCTGACTAAGTACATTTTCGGTTAAAGCAATAACTTGGCCGGCTTTTTGTGGTGTAGTATGCATTAAACTAACACACTTAAACACTATTGAGATTATGAAAAACGAATTAATATGCAAATTTCAGTTGCAAACGCAATAATTTTAATATTTGACAATTTTTTTATTTTCGTTTTTTATCACCAGATAAACAGGTGTCATTTGCTTACCGGTTGCTACGCATATAAACGACAAGCCTTCTTGATACATTTATACTCACATTAAAGCATATTAGATTGTCTTTCAAACAGCATATTTCTTATTTTGATCTGATGAATAGTTTAAAAAATATATAGTTAAAGTGAAAAGTTTACAGTGGGCCGATTTCTATGCACGCAAGTTTATTTGGCAATAAACAGCGTTTCCCAGCACACATAAAATTTTTAATTTTTGTTTTGTGAGAAGAGAAAAAAAATTATTCGTAAAAGATGCTTTATTTTTTATAAATGATTATCGATCAATAGGTAGCGGCAAAATATAAAACACTATTTTTATTGGGCAACGTTTCGGCTGCCTTTAAGCCATCCTCAGGGCTTATGAAACTAATGCTATTTCTATCCTGAACAGAAGCAGCATGTCACCAGGAGTATTGTTAATTGGATTCGCGTTTCCTAATAAACCGACGGACACGCCACAATTTTAGCGATATACTCCTGATTTTGAGAATAGATCTAGTTTATCTGTATTTCTAATTAAGGAATTATTTTAAGTGTTGACGGTTCTAAACGCTATCGAAATATCAATGTTTTTAAAAAGTTTACAACACTTATAGAATTGTGACCGAAAAATGTAAAACACCTAAACTTTATATCAGGCTTGTTCCAATGAGAGTGGCAAATATTGTAAGTGAGCTCACAATATTTACTTATTTAAAAATGTATTGTATATTTTATTAACTGGTTCGATAGGAAAATCATTGTGTATATCGATAAATCCAATAACGTTCATATAATGGAATGTTAATCAGTCGGTAAAACACAGTATTGAAGGCGGCGAACTTGTGAGAATGCGGAGAGCTGGTTTCAAAGGGAATAACACTATCAGTTTCTGTAGATTTCGAATTCGATAGTAGACGATTTTCTAGTTAAAAACGAGTCTAAAAACGGTAATTTTTCTCTTTCTATGGTAAACTCTAAACCGGGACGATACTTACAAATAGCAGGAAAGAAGGAATCATATTATGCTCGCCTTTCCAGAGTATTAATATGTCGCTCTTTTACAAAAGTGATGTATTCATGTATTGTTTGAAATCACATAACAATTTAAGGTTTCTCGTAAGTTTTCGCTTATTTGTCTTGTGTTTTTCGATAACATTTCTATAAATTTACAAAAGTGTCGTGGACTAATTCCTCAGTCATAAATGCGTTAAATAAGGAACACGCTTTTGGCTGTCAGAAGCAAGCACTCGCATCACCGGTTTCGGAGCTTTTAGCCCTCGCGCTGTTTTGTCCCTTAAAGATCACGATTTTAGATGTGACAATTGCAAGCTAAACCCAGCTGATGAAACAATATCAGAAACAAAGATAAACCAGACTTATTCTCAAAATCAGGAGTATGTCTCTTAAATTGTGGGGAATGTACGTCTGTTTACGTTGGTTAGGAGGGGAGAAAAAAATCTACTAAAGTGGTTTTCCAATTCAGGTTTTGCTACCCATTTATTAGCTTCTGACCTCTCTTTTCCAGCACAAGAAAAAAATCTGAATCTTACATGACTGTCCAAAAGGGAAAAAATGTAATTTTTTTCTGGAAATTCTAAATAACTGGAAAAATTGTAAATTCATAAAGTAAACCAAAATACGAGCTTCACCCTTCACCTTCTTTAATGATGTGTTTAACTATGAGCCCTATCTAATTCTCTACAATGTTAACATTTAAGACGACGTTTGTACATAAATTCCAAACGTTTTAAAAGTCGCTGAAACCGACTGGATTCGGCATATGTTGTTTCTATTTTGTCAGTGTTTGAACTCTTTTATTTTAATTTTATTTTTGACATAGTATTGCTTCTGTATGTTATACAGAAAAAGTCTGACGATGCCTAAGTGAGAATCGCGGGTAGCGGAATAAATAATTGCTTTAACTCATGACTCATTAACACCCCGTCAATTGATGATGTTTTGCTAAATCTATGTTTATTTGTTGCAGGAACAGTGATAATCTTTCTAGTTACTATCAGGAAAACGTTATTCCCAAACTCACCGATAGAAGTCACAACTTTTTGAAATGGCTGATAGACAGTGAGCTTCTCTCATCAAATGTAGCCTGTCCCAATTCAAAATATGATGAAAATTGTTTAAATAAAATGGAACTTGTTATAGCCAACGGTTTGTATGATTCATATCACTTAAGGTATGTTATTGCTAGGGTTAAGTCAGAACATTCATCAGCAATTTCACTAGAAATTGCACCTAGATTTTGCAATACCGTTCATTTTTCAGATGTAAGAACTGCACTCGAAGGGAATCAATAAGGAAACATTCAATATTTTATGGAATAAAATGTAATCTTAGAAGTGCCATTCGAATCTTATATGGATGGTGTAAAGGAATGGACCTAGAAATAATGGCGAATATTTTAGGTGAGATTTATTGCTTGTGATAATTATTAAAGGGAAGCATACTATTGAATTCAAAGAGATGGTAAATAAGATGGTTAATGTTTAGATTTTGTAAACAATAGCAATGTCGCTTCACATCCACCCATTGATAAATAATAGCATCATGGTTCTCTAAACAGTAAAGTTTTATTAAACAATATTTATTTTTCCAATACAAGCGAAAGGAGTAAGACAGGTAATTGATGACTATCTAGTTTACTAGTATTTTTTAAAGTCTGTTTATTATCTATTTACAAATATTTTTATTTAGTATTGTTTTGTAGTATCTAAGCCTATCTGTTATTTATTATTTGTCAATTTTTTCTTTGCTTTAATATTAAAATTTTTATTTTTTATTTGAACTTGATTTCAATTTTATATTTTTATGTTATGAATTCTTATTTTTGCTAAGGTCTTGATAAACACATTATTGGAACAATGTACAATAGAACCGCCAAATTAATTAACAACTGTTTGGGGTTATTGAGAACTTTAGGAGGAAAGAATGTTGTAGTATTGATCGACATTTATCCACATTTGATGAGCAATCAACGTGCTTTAATAAAAAGTTGCCGTCCAATTTTATGCATCACGCAAATTTCGGTAAGTTATTAAATTAATATTTATCTTGACATTGTTGGTATGTACGCATGTCCGGGTTGAGTTTTTGTACGGGAATTCATTTTTAAGTGTTTTGGAGAAGAAATAATTAGACTATTCTAGATGGGCTACATTATGTACTTACGACGAAATTATGTTTTTCTTAAATTTCTTTCAGAAATGCGTGCCAGTTCTTTCTTATACTTCTGAAAATTATATATTTACCACAAGTAGTCGTCACTGCAAATATATCGGAACCTTTTGGCATTTTTGAAATGTATTAGAAGTTAAAAACTGGAAATTATATTTATAGAAAATAGGCGTTGATGGATTTGATCTAAGTACAGTTCTATTGTAACAAAGATATGCATTATTATGTCGCAATAGGACTGAAAACTACAGTCACCGACAATAAAAACTGAGGAAAATTTACTTTTATTTCGAAGTTTGAAAAATTCTGCTTGTGTTGGCCGATTTTAATGCGTAAGTCGACCAGTTATGGCGAACTACATCTAGTTTGGCGTGTGTTTCTTAAAACAACTGACACACATATATCAAAAACGATAAGAGATAAGTTAACAAAACAAGGGTTGTCCAAACTCGCAATTGGAAGGCCAATCCAAACATGCTAAAGAAATTAGGGGTTTGCATTTGAAATGCTGAAGGAAAAGAGGAATTATGTATTATACAAAACGAAAGTGCAAACACTGAAGATGCTGAATGGATTCACAAAATTACCTGATTGAAATTGAGAACGACAATAATATTATTGATGACAAATTTCGTAATACAACCGAGGAAAGCTCTTTATCATGGGCTGTGATAGAATCACTTTCAGGCTGGTTAATCAACCCCTGGAAGATTAAAATAATGTATTTATTTTCATTAAAATCTATAATTGATTGTAAACTTTTCAAATGGCCAAATATCATAATATACAGGGTGATTCAAAAGTGGCGTCATTCGGTTTAAGGGGTTATATTGGCTCACTTGGAGAGTACGAGAAAAATATTGAAAAAAAAATTTTCGAAAATTTATAGAAGATATTAACAGTTGAAAATCGAATTTCAACTTTGTTATTAAGTATTATTTTAAAATAGTCCCATGTTTGCTTGGTAGCCTTTTGGAATAATTAACCATTCGAAAAGAAAAATTACGATCTTTGCTTCAAATTACGAAAATTTGTGATATTAAAAAAGACCTCTTCTACAATTTTTTGATGAAAAGTCAAAGCGGCAATGATGTTTTTTGTCATTAAAAGATAGTTACAGGTAGGTAGCCTTTGTCAATAATAACAAGCATTTGTCGAACTGTGACTTACTTTGAAGCTCCTTTCACAAAATGTACACCAACATCGAATTTGCGGATATGTAATTAGTTATGGGACAATGCCACACTAACATAGCAGAAGGTGTAAGACCTTACACCAGCAAAGGGCTAGAGACACTGGACGATTGGCTCCAGGAATTGACGCAGATTGTGGACGATCTAGAGGTGCTCGGGTTACAGACACAGAGCCACAGCTATTGGAGATAATTGCAGCAGAGCCTTCCAGGAGTGCTCGGTGCATTGCACAACCACTGACACGTTCCCAGGCACCGGATAATTGTCTCTAGGACTCCCCAGAGGAAGGGCCACGTTCCTACCATGTATGTAAGATACACAGGACACATTAACTCTCTGATCTTCCGAACACCGGTACAAATTGAGCAGGAGTTAATTAACCGAATACGAGAAACTGATCAAAAGGTGATCCCAGACTGCGGCGAAGAGTGCACAGTAAAGTAATTGGGGAACAAACATGTCTGGGGTTAAACGGGTAGAACTGCGTCCACCTCTTGTGATTTAAGAACTTAATTGTATTTTAATTGATTAATATTAATCATTGATACATAACCTTGCACAGGAGATGTTTGTTTACATGTATGGCGAGTTTAGGAATATCACTCATCTGCCCCAAAAAGGATGGCAGCACTGACGGCAAATTGACAGGATTACCCTAACCTCAAAATATTTCTATTGCTTTCTCTTTCTTTGTTTTGTGTTTATCCATGGTTACTACAATTTTCAATAATTAAGAGGTAACAGGTATTTACGTAATGTTAATTAGGCAGATTACCTTGAAAAGCATCGTTGCCGTAATTCTGATCTAGTTTTTGGCAAATATCTCAGTTTTTGATAAGAATTAATTTTTTTTACTATTTTTCCTGTACTCCCAAAACACCCCCAGACAACACCCCCATGAGGAATGACGCCACTTTTGAATCACCCTGTATTAAATAATGAATATGTAAATAAATATATCGTATTTATTCAATGGAAAAATTGCATTATTTTTTATTTAAGTAAGCCTTAATTCTCGAATAAAAAAAAAACAAAAATTATTACGTAATGTTGGAGGAGGAGGGTCGTAAAAACTGTAAAATCTGATGGATTCTCATATGGGGGATTAAGGGGGCCAAAAATTGTCCGAAATTACCTTACGTAATTTAGGCACAGCCCCTAAATAGAGAAAACCAAAATTATATTCCGCCTGCTTTTATTGTCCTTATAATACCGAGGTACATCTCAGTTGTGTTGAAAATGGCCACATTTCCTCAGACATGAAATTATTGAACAAATAAACTCGTATAGATTTTCATTATCGTATTGAAGCGCAGACTAATTAATATCCAGATATATTTATAATAGACAACTATTTTGCTTTTTCAGTTTTGAAAACTAGCACACCGATTCGTTTTTGTCTGAACTTCAGGCTTGTTATTTAGATTATATTTATGCACTTGCATTTTTTAGCTATTAATTCGAAAACTCCCATTGAGTATGTTAGTTAATAAAATAGGATCCTATTTTTAAAGGGCTTTAAAATGAGCTGTGACAGAGGAGCGCTGCTAGTTAAATATACGACGCTAAGGTGGCTAGATTTTTCATGTTTCTTTATTCAGGATATTGATAGCTATAGAAAATTTCAAAAGTAATAGAGATGTTGAGATTTAAACATTTATTCTATACAATAATACATTTTTAACGCTGAAGTTGTGTGTTATGAATTATTACACAGGTAATATCGTTTGGATTGTTTCAATTCTGTCTTATATTCGCTCTTATTATATTTAAATGTTGTTGTCTACTAACTGCTCTGCATGTTGCCTCTAAATATATTAACGCACTAGATTTTAGAAAACTGCTCTATCATTGCTTATAATACTTCCTTACTTGCATTCGGCTGAAAGCTAAGTTTGTCAACATTGTCTACATTTGTCAAGATTAGTTGCATTCGCCAAGGCTTCAAGATCAGCTTTTTAAGCAATATTTTTGGACCTAGTAAAGAACTATAAAGTGTTTCCTTCTTCTACCTTAGTCATATAAAACAAAGGGGCACTATTTCGTAGATCAATAGTAGGGGTGTGCGCGACGTAAGAATTGTTTTTAAAGAATCCCATCCATATTAATAAACCATTATCGAATAAGTTACTCTTTTACACTTAATTTTAGATAAGATTAATCTAAGATTCATTTAATTTGTTACGTAGGGGATACCTCAGAAGTACTGGCTAGAAGTGCTTGATTATTGGGATGAGAATGATACTACAGACGTCGAAAAAATCACGAACCAAGTGCATAACATTATTTCCACTCGAGTTTATCCCGAATCTACTTTGGTATTGCCAATTAACTCGACTCTTTCATTTAATCATTTGGCAGTTAAACTGAAGGATCAGTATTGCAACGTACGGTGTTTAGACGATTTGATAAAATTTTGCTCCTCCTCGCAACTGCTTTCATCAGTTTTGGAAACTATATGGAATGTACCATTAGCAATATGCGAGGAGGCTCAATATTTCAATCCCGACTATGTAGGTCAATTTTTAACAAAACATATTTGGAACAAAGTGTTTGAGGAAGACAGCTTTGTAGAGCTGATGGGTCTAATAGTTGATGAAACCAAGAGAAATGAGATTGATTATTGTTTAAGCGTGTAATTGGTTTACTGCCGATGGACTAAGTGAATAAAAAGTAGTAAATTTTTGTATAGGGCATTCTTAAGTAAATACTTAAGAATATGTGAATCAAAGTGTAAGCATGGTCTTATGAAAAAAAAAGCGTTTCTTCTCTATGTTACAACTTCGATTTTCCAAGTACTTACTTTTTTGTTTTGTTTTGTTTGTGAGTCGGAGTAAATACTAAATACCTTTAAAGTAGCTGAAAGTTGCACTTAAAAGTCAAAACATGGCAGATTTTATAAGAGTACCTGCTGAGAGTTTATTAAGGTTTCTCGATGTAAGTAACACGACCAACTTCTGACCAACGAATTTTAGAGCACTTAAATGTTCCTGTCGCTCGCATCACACTCCCATGCTATATGCTTCTTTTCGTTATGAAATATACAGGGTGTCTCAAAAATAAATACCGTAAATTCAGAGGTAAATAGACCTTTCCCAAATATGAAAAAATTCCAAATTTATATGGATCCGCAAAACCTTTGTTTTCGGAATACGGGCGTCAAACATGAAAAATGCAAATGTTATTTTACCGGAAAAGGGTTGGTCGTACGACAGAAATAAAAGCGTCTTTTTCAAAATTGAAGAATCAATTAAGATGTTTTTAAAATTCTTCAAAAAACCAGTGGCGTACGATTTTTTATGCACTCCACAGGTAAAAATTAAAAAAGTACATCACCTCTTACATCCGTTTACACAAGTTTAACGGCTTGTATTTCGGAAACAAAGCTTTTCATTTTTTTTGAAGATTTTTTCATCTTTGGCCAAGGTCTATTTACCTCAGAAATTACGGTACTTATTTCTGAGACACGATGTTTGTTTTGTTGTGAAATATACAATTAATAATCAGCCAAATAGTTCTTTATTTTTGCATTGGAACAAAGAAAACGAGAATATATAATATAATTATAGACTACAATAAATAAACTTGTTATTTTTAAGATCATATTAAATATTTTCCTTCATCTAAAATAAAATATTGTTTATGCCCTAGTCTATTCTCTAGAAAAAAGTCCATACTTTAAGTGTTCTGTTTACTACAGTTTTATTCACTTCGCTCAACGTTTACTAGTCTGCCGTTTGACACCCGGATAATTACGAATGATGCTTTTTCTTCTTATTGTTGATACCCAATAATTGGTAGAATTAATACGAGTTTTATTATTAAGTTTGAATAGAAACGTGTCCCGAAAGGAAGTAATTATTTACTTGTTATAATGGGTTATATATAATGTTTACTTGAATAATAATCTCGTACCGTAAATTAAGTTTGTTAGACTATAATTTTATACCCTATTAATAGTTAAAATCACTTCTTATGAATTGCGACTCGGCTCAAGAAATGTTGGGAACTTGAACGTTTACTGTATTTTGTTATGCAAGCCGTAACCAGCACTTTCACACAATTCTAAAATCGAATATTCCATAATTCGGGGGCCACCAGTTAATTTACATTTAGTTACAGTTATTTTTTTATACACCTATTATGCAGAACGGCAAAAATTTCTTTTCCATGTTCACTTTTATCAATTGCATCTTATGACAGTTTATTTATTATGTCACAGTTCATGCAAATCCTGCTATGATCCCGAAAGCTTTTTGGAATTTTTAGAAATATAAAAGCCTTAAATAAGCCAATAAATAATAAAGCAAAAATTCCAGAATTAAAAAAGTGATAATTGGTTGGATTGGGGAATTGGTGGATAACACATTTATGATGTTAAATAGAATAAGATAGAAAAAAGTTTTGTAGAGATTAGAAAAGGAATGTTATTTTTATTTATGATATTTTCATGCAAAAGTCCTATCCTTTGTGTAGCAATGTACTTCTAAACATTTTTCTAAATGAAACCATTCTTGGTTTGATTAAACTTGTTACTTCATAATGTTGATACTGTTTACTATTGACACTGATTGCCTAGAATATGCAATGTTTATCTTATGTACCTCTTTGAAAGTTATGTACTTTTCTTTAGACATATAATTTGTTTCGAAATTAAGTTTAACTGTTCAACACATGTTAAAATTAATTGTTAATCATTATCACCAGAAAAATTGAGCCAATTTCAATGTAATGTTACTTTTGACAAAATAACTTTTTTGTTGATAATGTACACGTGTTATTAGGCGCTAAGATATACACATATATTCTTTAAAGTTCAGGTTGATATTATTTAAGCAATACACTAATAGAGGCCATTTGTAAAATATTTTGAAATTGGAGCAATTTGAATATGACAAAGTTACGTTTTAGGGAAATAAAAGAGATAAAAAGTTTTGTGCTGGATTTTTACCCTCCCTAAAACAATAATTTCAATTTATTTACTGCAATACAAAGGTAAGTAAGGTATACGTGTAAGGTGTACCTAAAATACTACTGTAACATCGCAACCATTACATAAAATATCTCATTTCCAGTGTTGAGCCAGACAAGTGTGTCCAGAGCACAAGTGCCAGGGTTCGCTCCTCTCCTGCTGTGTATCCTCCCTGTGGTTTTGTGAGGGAGACCACTTTTTACTGTAGTTCATTTGAAAGGGCCGTATGGAGTCTAGCGTAGCTCGAACTATCTTCTGGCTACTATCCTGGCTGAGTTCCCTTCATGACTGTTTTATATCGTTGGCATATATTGTCAAAGATCCTTGTATTAACCCCAGAGGGCCGCGTTCTACCTAGCCCTAATGAATAGCTTTCTTATCGTTGCCCTCATTATTGCGAGTTCCTAGTTCCACTACCTGGAGGTCTTTGAGTGTCTCTTCAAGTTCATAGGGCATGTGATCGTAAGCTGATATTATTGCTCATGTGACAATAGCCACCAATATCTCAATCTCCGGCGCCGTAGCTGTTTTTGTTGTAGGAGATTCAGCCTCCAATTCAGTTGTCTTTTCTGAATTTTGAGAGGGATACGTCTTCCGACTTATGTTAAATCCTATACTACTTGCATAGAAATCAACCCACAGTAAACTTTTGACTTTAACTATTCATCAGATCAAAAAAAAGAAATATGCTGTTTCAAAGATAAGTTAATATGCTTTAATGTGAGTATAAATTATTGTGAGTATCCGATGTTTAACATAGTGAAATTAATGAATTAAGCAAATTAAACTTTTTTATTATTAACATAAATAGGGTCAGTGACAATTTAAAACTTATCACTTAATTTTTTAATTATGGGAATGACCTCCTCTTTCCCTAATAACTTCTCTCATACGATTAGGCATAGATCGAATCAAGTTTGCTATTGTTTCTTGAGGGTTGTTAAACCACTCTTCTACTGCAACAATAAGCTCTGGGATTGAGTTTGGGGTATGAAGTCTAGCTCGAATTCTTCGTTTTAGCTCATCCCATAAGTGTTCGATCGAATTTAAATCAGGACTGTATGCTGGCCACTCCATAACCCGAAAACCGACTTCTGCAATGTAATCTTGCACGATTCTTGCGGTGTGCGTCCTAGCATTGTCATGCATAAAGGTAAATTCGTCTCCAAAGTAGTCGACGTCAGGTACCACATGAATTGCTAAAATCTCCTCGATATATCTAACAGCCGTTAAACGTCTTCTTCCGTGAACACGGGCGCCCCTACGAATGAACTCAGGGTTGGTTCGTGCTCCTATAGAAATTGCACCCCAGATCATACAGGAACCACCTCCATAAGCACTCCACTCTTGAAAGCAGCAATCTGCAAATCGCTCTCTTGGTCTTCGGTACACTTTCCTTCTTCGGTCGCTACCATAGAGGCATATTCTGGTCTCATCTGAGAACAGAACAGATCCCCATTGTTCCAACGTCCAATTCAGATGATCCCGTGCAAAACGCAGCCGTGCTTGCCGATGTGCTGGAGTAAGTTTTGGACCAATCGCAGGAGTTTTAGGCAGTCTTCGTTTTACTGTCCACCGACTAATAGCCACTCCTCACGGAGCTGTCGTTGCACTTGAACGGCATTAGGATGACGATTGACACAATAAAGCGGTCATCACGAGCGGTTGTAAATCGCCTTCTGCCTGTTCCAGGTCGCGTATGAAAGGATCCAGTCTCCTTATAACGTTTGCAGACTCTTCGAACCGCTGAGCGTGTCATATCCAATTGTCTAGCAACAGCTCGCTGACTAAGTCTATTTTTGATTAAAGCAATAACTTGGCCGGCTTTTTGTGGTGTAGTATGCATTAAATTACTTAACAAAATTATTTCATTCGTGCTGATTTCTTCTAAAAACGGTGGTAACCTGCGACAACCACTAGACGTTTACATTTCGTGGAATGGTTTAAAAGTTTCTTTCACAACTGATGTAAAGTGGCACATTGCAGTCTGCACATGTCCACATTGTTCTTCGCGGTTGCGTTTTACTGCTACATTGATTACATCGCCTGGAAATACCATATACTGGTAAATGGCTCGCCTTGTCTATCCGCGTTAACAAAAAAACCCGCATTTTGAATTTGTTTATATTAGAGGAAGGATCCTATTAGGAAGTGCTCTATCTAAAGTCCTCTTTCTCTCTGACACAACTATAAGACCAACTGCAACATTAATTTTCAATTGTTTCAGGTCCAAAGTCTTGCCTTCAGATTGTTCGCGATAAATTATCATATTTATTATATAACATAATATATGATAAAATAACAACATATATTATGATATAACAATCAATTGTTGCAATTGAGCCATCATTTTGACTTCTATTTACGAAATCGTTTTGTTCAGGATTGTGGAAGTCGTACAAAAAATGTCCATTTCAGACATACCAAACTTCACATTTCCACGACTCATCTTTATCCGCCCTCAAATCTGTTCATTCTTCCTTCGTGGTAGCACAGGCATACATTTTATTGACTCTCAAATTCATCACAAGAGTGACATTGGTAAAATAGTTGTCCAAGAGAACTTTGTGGTTGTTTCCTGCTAGATCTCCGGTAAGACCTCTAACTACTCGACCACCTAAATCCTTTTCGATTGGTCGGCACGTACCCAAACTTTATAGCCTCTTGTGATGGGTTTTGCAGGCATGTTTTGTTTGAGGGTCGTCATTTTTTCTTTATATTTTATCATACTTTCATCACAAGCTTGATATTCTGAAGGACCATGCTTGTAGCTAGATTTAAAAATATCTAATAGTTCTAACTTTGAAGAGCTTGTCAAAATTCGCTTCTCCATTTTTTGGATGAATAGAATTGTCTGCAAAATGCATATTTGCTTACAACCACTTGAATCTATCTCTTGATAAATATTTCCAAATATAACAGTCTCTTATTTGCTCATGGGATGACCAATAGCTTCTGCGACTTGGCAGTTTTTTGACGCCCAATGCTCGCCCATAAGAATATTAACTCCCAGAAATACTCGTAGTTCTTTATTAGTGGTTGGTTTGAAGTGAAAAAAACTCAATATTTTATACTTTTGTTGTAAATGTGTTGAGCGCCTAGTGGTTAATCAGTCGCACCTAACATTTGAAATGAAGTGAGAACCAAACTCATTGTTTTACACTTTTACTATAAATTATAGGGCTGATACTTCTTACGGCCATAATATTTATTTTGTAACTGTACTAACAAAAACACACATATAGTGATAGTTTTTTTAATAGCTGGTGCTCTCAGCATTCACTGAAACCGGTGGCAAATTTGAATAACTGCTAGGAGGCAAGTAGGCAATTTTTGTAGGTATGGTATGATGGCGTTACCAGGGTGAAGAAAAAAGGTGTCGGGCGTGAGGGTTAAAACGAGTGTCGCCAATTTTGAGTTTCCATCTAAAAAATAATAATTATTCGAGTGCCTACAACTGTAATTTTTGACATAAGATTTCAAATACAGTAGAGTCCGAATATAGTGAACCCGGCTTTAGTGAACTTTCGTGTATAGCGAACGCTACTTTAGGTACCGTAAATTTTTCCCCTAGACTAACACATTTTTTATCCGGTTACAATGAACCCGCTTATAATGAACTTCCGGATAAAGTGAAAAAAATTTTTTTACGTAAGGTATAAAATTTCCGTTTATAGTAAACTTTCCGGGTAATTCCGGTAGTTCGCCTTTAGTTCCCCGATTTTAACTTCCCATGTAAAGTACATATCTGCCTTATACGCCAGACATCGGTTATACGTGTTCGCACGTAAATGAACCGAGCCGACGTAGATCTGGTGCGGTGAGATGTTGGCAATCCGTGTTGCCGATGCTGCCACTCGTTCCATTCTGCTTTTTTTCCCAAGCATCTATATCTTTTTGTATATTCTTTTCCTGACTGTACTTTAATTCATTCCAATGTATTCCTGGGTTTTCAGTCAATTTTATTGTCACTAATTATGGTGTTATGTGATGAGCCCTGCGTTTCGTCCCGGGTCTACCTATTGGACTCGTCAGTAAGGCTTAGGTAGACCCTGCCTTATACGCCAGACATCGGTTATACGTGTTCGCACGTAAATGAACCGAGCCGACGTAGATCTGGTGCGGTGAGATGTTTCGGCTCGGTTCATTTACGTGCGAACACGTATAACCGATGTCTGGCGTATAAGGCAGGGTCTACCTAAGCCTTACTGACGAGTCCAATAGGTAGACCCGGGACGAAACGCAGGGTAATTATCAGTGGTGTTGGAGACCATAAGGGGAAAAGAGTGAATCTTATGAGTTTAGTTTTTTTGTCTTGTGGTGGTGGTTTACAATGGAAAAACAAAAAGGTAAAGCGTTAACACTAACAGACAAGTATGATATTATTCAAAAATACAAAATGGTATTAAACAGAGTGATATTTGTCGTGAAATGAGTTTGCCTAAAGCCACCGTGTCGGTAACTTGGAAGAAAAGAAAAGATATTTTATCATTGTATGGTAACGTCAATGTTAATCGCAAAATAATGAAGAAATCAGCGCATGAAGAACTGCATAAAGGACTTTTACAGTGGTTTACTCAAAAACGGAAAGATAATGTTCCCTTGAGTGGCGCAATTCTTCAAACAAAAGTTTCCGAAATTGGCAGTAAAAAATGTTCCAAAAGTTGGATTGAACGATTTAAGCGGAGACATTGCATCACTGGAGGAAAAGTTGGAATGTTATTGGTGACTGGTTTAGTTCTATTTGGCCCAATCTACGCAAGAACTATGACGATAAAGACATTTTCAACGCCGATGAGACTGGGTTTTTTCCAAACTGACACCGGATAAAACTTTGAAATTCAAAGGAGAACGCTGTTCTGGTCTGGTGGAAGATGTCTAAGGTGAGAATTACAGTTTTGGTCACTGCAAACATGACTGGAACGGAAAAGAGAAAACTGCGTATTATAGGTAAATCCATCAATCCTAGGTGTTTTAAAAACAAGACGTTACCAGTAAAATACACATCAAACAGTAAATCGTGGATGACATCTAAGTTGTTTACAGAGGAGCTACTTGAATTGGATGCAGAATTACAAAAGAAAAACAGAAAAATTCTACTTTTAATTGATAATTGTCCAGCGCATCCTCATGTTCTCCTTAATCAAATCAGTTTGGTTTTTATGCCGCCTAATACCAGTTCAAAGCTGCAACTCATGGATCAAGGGGCCATTCATTCTTTAAAAAGTCATTACAGAAAAATTACGCTAATGAAGATGGTAGAAGCATTTGACAGCGGAAAATAATTTTCAGTAAGCATTTTAGATGCTGTAAATTTTATTCATCTGGCTTGGGAGAAGGTCACGCGTGAAACCATTGCAAACTGTTTTCAACATGCAGGATTTTTTGAAAAAGATGGATTTGATTCAGATGAGAATTACCAAAGTGTGTGGCGAAAAAAGCATAGAGAATATCCTGATTCCACGGAAATTGAAACCGCCATTACAGTGGCCATGAGGAAGAAATGGGAAGATTTCGATTTTGAAAAATACGCTACGATCGATGATGACGTTGTACCAACTGAATCACTAACATACGAACAAATTATTCAGTAAGCCACAGCAGGTACGTACCTATATCTTAAAAAATCTGAATACATATCATGTTCTTGCATTGTTAGTGCAATTTTGGAATAAAATTAAACACGTTTTTATAATTTTTTTGTTCTTAGGAACAAATGTGGCCCTAAGTGATGATGAGTGAGAGAATCAGTTTGATGAGCATGTTATGGTTAGTGTTCCTACAATCAAAGAAATGACAGAAAATGACCGATACTCGCATTTTTATGCAATCACGCGAAGTTCCAGAAAATGTTTGGAAAGGTTTTTGTCACCTTCAAAGCAATACACATAACATTACTTTTTCTAGCATTCATGT
Organism: Dendroctonus valens; assembly: GCA_024550625.1. Lineage (NCBI taxonomy): Eukaryota > Metazoa > Arthropoda > Insecta > Coleoptera > Curculionidae > Dendroctonus > Dendroctonus valens. The sequence goes on from JAJTJO010000463.1 coordinate 491,792, forward strand.
ACAGACTAAAATATTCGATTATCTTAAATAGTTTAATTCGTAATACATACATAAATGTATAAAAAATTTTATAACACGTAATTTGTAACTACGGATTAAATTAAACTTATTTTATCTACATGTAACCATATAAAATACCTACATATACAGGGTGAGTTTTTTTCGATGACCAGTACAGGGATCTTCGGAACTAGAGCAGTTACGAAGAAGGTCAAATGGACAAAGAAAGGTAGTTTCGAATGCTCTACAAGAAACCAAATTTATTTTTCTAAAATTTGACAGCTGCCAAGAGATATTTGGGAAAAACTTATTTATGGTAAATTTTTAAATTACTCCTAGTTCCGTTGATATTAATTTGAGAAGAAAACATTAAATAGAAAACTTGTAGGAAATTGAATTCCAAAGAAAATGACATAAGACATTTCTCCAAAATAACTGTCATTTTTGACATGTGACACAAATTTGAGTTTTTTTAATGGCAATCATACTTGATTATTGCTTTACCGAATAGATCATTTTATTGCGATTTCTGTGATGTATCACATCGTTAGGTTTTTTTCGAAAATAAAGTGTCTGCGAACAATTTATACTTTTTCAATTTAGTTGATCGAAGTTAGCTATGGAAAATAGTATAAGACATTGTTTCCAAGGCAACAGATAATAACATAGCCTTTCAATTTTTGACATCCAAGTTTAAATTCAACTTAGAAATCTAAGTTAGTTTAACTGTAAAAATGAGTTATTCCAATCAAGAAATGCGCGACATGATTGAAACCTACATTAGATGTAATAAAAATGCTGGACGAGCCTCTGATTACTATTTTGAGAGGTATTTTGATCGTCGTCAACCGTCTTTCAAAACATTCAAGCTATTATACGACAATTTGGGCAATTATGGAAGTTTTACGCAGCCAAGAAATGAAGATAAAGTAATAAATAAAGCTGTGGAGGTTAATGTCTTGGCCATTGTAAGCCAGAATCCACAGACTTCAACCAGTGAGATCGCAGCAGAATCTGGGACTTGCCAAAGCACCGTGATGAGAGTTAAAAAAAAACCCACAAATTCCATCCGTATAGATTATCAGTATCCCAAACCTTACATCCAGGGGATGAGGAGCTGCGTGTGAATTTTTGTCCATGGTTCCAAATGTCAAGACATCCAATTCCCTTATAAAATATTGTGGACCGATGAAACTCGATTTACAAATTGTGGTATATTTAATCGACACAATGAACATCTTCGGAATCAAACAATTCTTCACCACGTTGAGCAAAGGAAACCACAAATTAAATTTGGATTTATCGATTGGAGCGGAATGGTAAGTTCAAAAATCCTGGGACCATTTATTTTTGAAGGCACGTTAAATGGGAGTGGGTATCTTCAATTCCTTCGGAACAACCTGGATTTTATGCTGGACGACTTAGATTTAGAAACATGGCGAAATGTGCAATGGTTTCAACATGATGGCGCTCCTCCGCATAATTTTTCCCAAGTGCGGAATCACCTGTACGTAACATTTCCTGGGGCTTGGATTGGACGAAATGGCCCTGTTTTACGGCCACCTCGATCACCGGATCTTTCACCATTGGATTTATTTTTGTGGGGAGCCGTAAAAAACACAGTTTACAAAAACAAATATTCCAATTTAAATGCACTGTGTAATTTCTGTACAAGTGTCTGAACAGGAGGACGTCTGAGGTGTCGGATGAGATAACTAAAGGTAACAGAATACACTCACCAATAACAACTCACGATCTCATACTAAGCAAATACAAACGTCAAATTAACAAGTCTACCAACACTAACAGAGAAGATCTGCTTAAAAAAATGCGAAAACAATTTATAGAAGATTTTGACATTGACACCTCGGTCGTCTTCTTTGGTAACCATATGTATGTATTGATGTTCGACATGCTCCTACCTAACCAAAACACCTCGACAGAACCCCATGAACAACTAAAACAAACAATCACTAACATAGAACATTCACCATGAGAAAAAACCACTTATTTACAATTACATAGAACAAAACGACACAGACTGCTGCATATTTTTAGAGACTAAAACCAAACTAGGACAGACACCAACGTACAGAAATTGGCAGTATATTTATAGGCATGGAAATACCATCAATCATGCCAGGGGCGGGGTCGCAGCTCTCCTAAAACCAACATTTAAACTTGGAAGAGCAAATCCTCCTTCCCTCAACAACCCTTTGAACGACTGCCTACATTTTGCCATACCCTACTTAAACGACCTGATACACATATTTCTGACATACATACACCCACACTCCAACCTAGAACAAAACATACTGACCAAGGCAAGCATCTATAAATATGCAATAATTATAGGCGACTTTAACTTGAACAGAAACAAAACGAAACAACTTAAAAGATTTTTACAAAATTCCGACTTTATAAAACAGCACACCCAACCAACTTTTCTGATGCCCGCAAACCCAGATTCAACACCAGACGTTCTACTGCACACAAGAAACTTAACAAACACCATCAACAATATAAACTTAACCAACGAACTTGGATCCAACCACCTGGCTATTACGTTTAACATAGACTTACAACATACGCAACCTATCTCCAATACACCTCCTATAGAGAAAAACTTAAACCTAACAAAGACTGACATAGACAAAGTGAAACAACATATACATGACTACATTCAATCACAAGCACAGCAGATTTCAATAGAAACCATACAACAACTTACACTAGCCATATGAAAATTTAGCCCGGAAATAAAAAATGCTTTCTACCGACATACACTGCCCAAATACATACTGAGACTAATAAAACATAAGAGAGAACTGTACAGACTATATACAAACACTCAAAATAACGACCTAAAAAAGACACTGAACCAACTTAACAGAAACATTAAAACTTTGATTGGCCAATACCGACAAGACAAATAGCTAGAAACATGTAAAGAAATACAGAAGGACAAAGGCAAAACATACTGGCGAAAAATTAAGAAACTGGCGCAATACAGGAAGACTGGCACTACTGACGCAATTGACGAAAACGGAATAGAACGCTACACAGACAAAGAGAAAGCGGACGCATTCGCCAGACACTATCAAAGGGCCTTCAGAACATCGACAAACCCTAACTTCGACAATGACAACTGGAACTTGATCAACGACTGGTACTTGAACTATTTTAACAGCTCACCAAACTACACCTACAAACTGATCACAGACACAGAGTACGATCAAGCCCTAGCGCACATCAAAAACACTGCACCGGGGAAAGATAAAATTAAGGCAAAACTCTTGAAAAGCCTAACTCAAGAAACACACAAACTGATCTTAACTGAATTGAACAACTACATCACAAATGGCAGAATCCCAGAAACATGGACAAACGGCAAATCCCTATACCCAAAAATGGACTGGACAATACACAACCGAGCAACTACAGACCAATTACACTACTTTCAGCAGTATTTGGTTTCAAACAACATCACTCGACTGTTCATCCGCTCTTTATTTTGGCCAACAATATACAAACTACCTACCTAACTGACAGAAAGACAGCTTGCCTGTTTATGGACATTAACAAGGCTTTTGATAGTGTCTGGCATAGAGGCTTACTATACAAACTACACACACCAACATATCTACTACACACCATAAAGAACTTACTAGAAAACGAAGAACTACAAGTACGAATTGACAAAACACTGTCATTTTCTTTTTCCCCTGAACAAGGGCTCCCTCAAGGATCCCCGCTCTCACCGTTTCTCTACAATATATACTGCCATGACATATACAATTACAACTTACCAGACAAAAATCAAATCGACAGATCGGCATACATATTACAATACGCAATCGACACGGCACTTATTGTGCATGACAAAACCACTGAGAGAGCAGCTCAAATACTTCAAACACTAACAAACAACACAATGACATGGTTTTATAAATGGAGACTAACACCAAACGCGTCAAAAAACCAACTTCTGCTCACAAACCACAGACTCAACGCTGACTCCCCTACAATAACTGCAGACGGCCAAACGACACAACCAAAAAACGACGTAAAATACCTTGGAATCACAATTGACCACAAACTTAAATTCACTAAACACATACGAAACATAAGGGCAGAAACAATAAAGAGAACAAAACACTTCCGATCACTAACCTACAAAGACAGAGGAATTAGCACAAACACCGCCACCAAAATATATAAAGCTATTTGTAGGCCCTTGCTAGACTTTGGACATATACTCATGGCCAACGGAACAGAAAGGACAAAACGTTATACACAAACAACAGAACAAATTGCACTAAGACTAATAACACGAATAAGACACCCCCAAAACCCACTACACAACCCCCCCACCCAACTACTATACGAACGCACAAACATGACAAAGATCTCGGAAAGACTCATACAGCTACAGACAAAATGGACAAACAACCCCTACAACTGGACCATACTGAATCCCCTTTGTCTTACAAGAGCAACCAGACAATCCCGCTTCCGTTTCCCTACATTAACGCTACTCGAACACTTACAAACGCAACGGACTAGTGGACAATAAAATAATTTCTTCTTGCCACTGAAATCTTATTTATTTAATAGTATTGTTAACCTAGAATAAGAGAATTTTCATATTTGTTTTTTTATTTAGATCAAGACTACATGTATTAAACAAGGGCAGAAAGACCGATAGGTCGATAGCCTTTTTTTCAGAAATAAAGATGTTTACTACTACTACTAAGTTTTTCCCAAATAAGGGACATCGGTCAAATTTTAGAAAAAATAAAATTGATTTCGAGTAGAGCATGCAAAACTACAATTCTTTGTCCATTTGACCTTCTTCGTAACTGCCTAGTTCCGAAGATCTCTGTACTGGTCATCGAAAAAAACTCACCCTGTATAGGGTGTTCCATTTAAAATAAGCAAGTTGATACCTGCTTCCGGTATAACCTGAAGTCTGGCCATCTTGAAAATATTTTAGATCGTTTTTAGATCGATGACTTCGGTATTCTGTCCATTGCCAAATTTCTCCTAATTATAGTTTGCCATATATCGATCGCAGTGGTTCCCGGTGGGACACCCTGTATATTATATAGCCTATTATTACGAAAATATCGTACTCGACCGTAAGACTATTATAGCATGCATATTAGAAACAAATTATAACTAATTTAAGGCGCCAGACTTGACAAAAATTTGATAAACAAATTGTGAAAAAAAAATGCCCAAAAAATACTTCGTCTTCCCGATATGAAGCGTTGAAAATGGCATAAACGATGTTTTTTTCGCGACATCATGTTGAATTAACTTTTGTGGAACAACTCAACAATGTGGAGCTTCTCTTCTGGAAGGGTTTGAAACATTATATCTTAAAGTTGTGACGGACAGAAACTTAGCATTCAAACAAATAATGTTAAAATTGAAACATTACATATTTAGGAATTCAGTTCACATTGCAGGAGTGCGACCTTTTCTGCAACATTGTACACCGTATAAGGAATTAGGTTTTATAATCAATAAAAATTTTCCTATTGAGTTAATTATGGGTGGATTCTGATATCATAGATAAAATTAACACAATGTTTCGCATTCTAATCCCCGTAGTATAATAAATATAAGTGCCATTACTGTGCCTAATCCACAAGGTACGATGATAACTCCAAATTAAACTAGTTCTCAGTATAAAACTAAGTTTATCCAACATTTTTGTCATTTAATTCTGGATACTACTCACTGTAGAATTTGCTTTCCGTCAAAAGTAGGTATAAACTGCAGCCATTTGTTCAAATTAATTTATTTTCAAATTGAACCTTTGCATAACAAATGCATACCTTTTGGCTTGCAACCACTAATACACCATCTGACGGCTAAGACTTCAGCATTGATTTATTTCGTTATAACATAACTGTTTTTCAGGAAATTACTACATTTCAGACCATTTGGATCATCGTATGCCTAGACAAGCCATCAAATCATTCTTGACACGAATTAACTTCGGCTTTATTCTCAAATCATCACCTCAAGGTAAGTAAATCACAGTTATTAATTCCCTAAAACGTTTAATAACTTCTCGAAATTAAGTAACACAGCCCTTAGTTGTTTGGCTTCTTCAGAGTCAATCTGAGCGCAAAACTCGTCACATCTGCGCTCTTGATGTAATTTAATGAAACTGAAGCATTTCCTCAAAGTTGCGCCTACATACAAAATATTACAACTTACGTTGTGCGACTCTATGTGCGTTATAAATGGTATAACACTGGTCACCAGTGTATGAGGGCCATGTCTACATTTAATAATAGCCACTTTCGTCAGTTCATTGATATATTTCACTTGAAGTCCTGCCCGTATGGCTGCAATTCCGTAGTCTCCATGCAGCTGCTGCATTTTCGAGTGAAGGCTATGATTTAGAGCACTGTCGGTTAACTTTAGTGGTATACAATCAATACTGCTGCTGCTGGTATTCGGATTTATCTCTAGTACGATATATCTGCAATTAAATTGACCATAATATGAAATTATTAAAATCCAATCGCCATTTACCTATTTTTAAATCGCACCATATTTCAAAAATATTTAGCCCACAAATTTGAACAACTTCCAAAAAATGAATATGTTTCCCTTCAACTTTTAATAATAATAGCAATAAACAATAACTTAACCTTACTTTACAATGATGTTTGGTTATGTTATGGAAACTCGGGATCTCTACAGCAAACAATAGAGGCGTGTTGCCACATTTAGTATTTGGGGTTCAGTTGAACAACAAGGAAATATTAAATACGTTGAAATCCTAAGCAATATTAAATAACGAAGAAAGTGTTGATAAACTGTACAAACAATTAGATAGGAAAAAATAATCAGCTCTAGTAAATAAATAGAAGCAGCTTTACTTGCATTTTACTGCCATTATTCACAAAAATTCATTAAGAATATACAGGATTATTCATTAACGATAAGAAATAGACACGCTAGTCTCTATTTCTATTTCAAAACTTTGTACTCTCTTCAAAACGTGTAGTTATTTTACACACTATGCATTTCATTAATTTATCTAATTTTTTTTTATATCGAGAAATACAATCAATGATCAAGTATACTTATTTTGTGTTCTGTTAAGTCAAAACCAAGGACCCGGACCGAAACGAAATAACTGTTCCGTTCCGGTTTCGGTCCAAGGCAAAATTTATAATAATTTCCAATTCGGTTCCGTTCCGGTTTTTTTTCGGTTCCAAAATCTATAAATAACAACAAACGAGGACAAAGATAAAGGCTACTCTAATTAGGAATCTCACGACCATTTTCCTTGCTTGTTGTATTATACAAGATAAAAGATCAGCAAACGATCCACTGCTTCATACGGTACTTCGACTGGTTGTATGGTAGGGGGCAGGAGGACTAGCAACAACAGACAATATTAGATACAAAAATTAATTTAATTGTATTTTTGAAAAGTAATTTGTTAATAAATTTTCTGCATTTAGCGCGTTCTTCTTTCACTCTTATTTCCGTTTAAAGATTATTCTTCCTGGTTCATGTCTTCACACGCTTCACCATCTTTTGAGGAGTTGCTTTTGTCCAAAATTCCAATTTCAAATGTTTCGTTGTTGGTGATCGAAGAACTAAAATAATTCAACTAAAAAAATAATTTTAAAAATGGTGTATAAACGTACGGTGTTTGTTCTTTACGAATGAAAAGTCGGTTGGTCATCACAAATAATTGTTCCTCGAAAATTTTTTCTTCAATATTTGACCTCGAAGGCGGCATCAAAAATTTTGAGTCCTGCGAATAACCTCTCAACACTAACTTGAGTTGCCGGTACGCTTAACAATACTTGAGCAAGCATGTATAACCCGGGATTAAGCTCATTCTTTTCCTTCCAGAAATCAAAAATCGTTTCATTTTTCGGTAAGCGTATGCGGAATTGTTCCACTTGATAGGAATTTAAAATATTTTCAATTTTGTTAAGGGCTACAAATGAACCTTGTGAAGAAAATTCGTGCTGATTAATTCCTTTAAAAAATTTTTGCTCTGAATCTTTATGTCTCAAAAAGGCTTCCATTTCATCGTTTGATGAAGAACTAGATGATTCCGTTTCCATATCGTGTTGGTCAGGGTCAGATTTAGAATTAGAAAATTTGCACTCTTTTAAGAACATCAGTCTAGTCCATAACGACTTTAAATGTGCTTTTGCTTTTTCTACTTGATTGTCGTCTAAAACTACCTTATTAAAATTCCTATTCAGAACGGTAAAGTATGAGAAGATAATGACAAAATACATACAGAAAATAAATATAGAAAAACACCGCGAAATCTAGATGGCTGGCCAGGATCACAAGCAATCTCTTTAGGTTCTATCCGCTCATAAAACAATAAACAGTAAAAAATGCAAATATTCGGACTATTAGACCGAATATTTGCATTTTGCTTTTCAAATTGAAAAGCCGTTTTTTTCAATTTGAATCAAGATGACAATGAAAATCAAGAATTTTCAAATTTAGAAAAACATCGCAAAATCTAAATGGTTGACCAGGATTACTCACAGTCTGTTAGGGGCTATCCGCTCATACCACAATAAACAGTAAAAAATGCAAATATTCGGACGGATTTCAGCCCCTGAAAATCCTTAACACAGTGGTTTCCAACCTTTTTGTACCTGCGCCCCCCTTAAAAGAAATTGTGATGCCCCCTTAATTTTTCTAACAATCTAATTTCATAAATACTCAACTGATATTATAATTTGTTTATTGGGCTATAAAATAATATACAATACTATGTAAAAATATACATAAAAAAATAATTATTTGTTATTAGAAATAATAATTTTAAATGTAATAAAAACAAATCTTACAAAAATGTTTTAGCATTTGTACCCGAAAAATTCGCGGCGAGGATTGTTGATTACGTATACCTATTTCGCTGATTAATTTTTTTGGAATCCATTCGACTTTTTTGGTTTGTATTCGAAAATGATATTTTGGAAACAGCTGCATGCCCCCCGTGCAACAGTCTCGCACCCCCTTAGGAGGGCGCGCCCTACAGGTCTTAACTGTACCTACACTTAACACGTCTTAACACTATCTTAACACAAACTGTATAGCAAAAACAATTCGTTTCAATTTTGAAAAATTGTAAAACAGCGTGAAATCTAAATAGTTGGTCAGGATCCCCTATCCGCTCATAAAACAATAAACAGTAAAAAAAGCAAATATTCAAGCAAAAACTGAAAATCCATAGCACAAATAAATATATAAGTTGTAGATATTATCTTTTAATTTTTTAAAGATAGATTAATTGATACGGGGTGTCTCAAATTTAAGTGGCAAACCAAACTTCCATTTTTTCAATGGAATTACTTACTTTTTATTGCAGATTCAAACTATATGCGAAATTCTAGGTCTATCCGGTATAAATGTTCTATATCGATTTTCAATTGTTTTTGAGTTAATAGCCAATATTGACGGAACTTTAGCAACCCCATTTTTACATCCAATTTGAAATGTAAGGAAAAATATTAAATACAAAAGTTGTAGCTATGAACGTCTAGTTTATTTTAAGATAATATCATTGATATCGGGTGTCTTAAATGGCAAAAGTGGCAGACCAAACTAACCTTTTTTTTAATGAAATGCCGTACTTTTTCTTGCATATTCGAATTATGCTCAATAGTGATTGAACTTTGGCCATCACGTTTTTACATCTAATTTGAAATATTGTCCCTGTATCAATTAGTATTATCCTAAAATAAACTAGACGTTAATCTTTACAACTGTCGTATTTAATAGTAGTAGTAGTAAACATCTTTATTTCTAAAAAAGGCTATCGACCTATCGGTCATTCTGCCCTTGTTTAATACATGCAGTCTTAATCTAAATAAAAAACAAATATGAAAATTCTGTTATTCTAGGTTAACAATACTATTAAATAAATAAGATTTCAGTGGCAAGAAGAAATTATTTTATTGTCCACTAGTCCGTTGCGTTTGTAAGTGTTCGAGTAGCGTTAATGTAGGGAAACGGAAGCGGGATTGTCTGGTTGCTCTTGTAAGACAAAGGGGATTCAGTATGGTCCAGTTGTAGGGGTTGTTTGTCCATTTTGTCTGTAGCTGTATGAGTCTTTCCGAGATCTTTGTCATGTTTGTGCGTTCGTATAGTAGTTGGGTGGGGGTATTTAATATTTTTCGCTAAATTTCAAATTAGATGTAAAAACTAGGTGGCGAAAGTTCAATTAATAACTCTGTACATCATGTAAATGATTTCAATGTGAAATTTTAAGCAAAAAGATTTTTGTAACTCAGGACGTTGATCATTCATACATTCATCATCACAACAGCAAGTTATTTGAACAACTATAATCAAAGTAAGCAACATGAACAAAATAGACACCTAAAAGCGAAAGAAAAACAAAAATACGAAAACAACTGGTACATCACACGTTCTGAAACTGAAGAGTAAATGCCTCTTATTTCTCTGGAGCACCTTTTCGATGCGACCAAAATGTCCATCGGAATCTAAGTATGTGTAGCCTTAAAAAGGTAAAAACACTTTTAAGTATTAAAAGCTGATAGAATCAAATTCTGCTAAAGTTTTTGTTCTGGCTGGCACATGAGTCGGACCAAAAAATAACATGTTAGTTCTTGACGATTCATCACAATTCCATAGACCGTCTGTAACTTCCACAGATCCCCGATTAGCCACGCCTTTTGTCCGTTGCATGAAACAACATGAAATCTTGTTTCTTTTGCGAAATGTTTGGTGTAAATAGTATGGTGTTATTGCTGCACTTAACACATTCATTCATATTTTTTTGTATTAAACAAATAAAATAACGCATTCATCCATCCAATGTCTCCTAAAAAGTATACGATTATAATTAAATTGGGCTAAAGTATGAGCTCGCACAAAATTTTTATATTAATAAAATACAATAGATTCTGTTCTTGGAGTCTGTTAGTCCGAACGTACATATACGCTTCTGTGTTATTTCCGGAATACACATTTTTATTTTTTCCATTTCTTCTGTAAATAGATAGATGTAAAATATAATTATAACTTGAAGATAAGTAGGTCCATTGAGTCAGTGTGAAAATTTACGGATGTGCTTAGTAGTTGTAGTGAGTAGCTTAGTTCCACTGGAATATATTTTTGCTATTTCCTAAGGCATTTTTTAAAAGCGCGTCTTTACAGCATTGTTGCGGATGCTAAATTTTTACATGAACATCTGGTGTGCATACTAGAACTTGTACAATTTTTGTGCTTTAAAAATTGTCTGCACTTATTAAGATCATACCAATTAACGGGTTTGCTAAATTTCTGCAAGTAAATAAGCACAAGCACAAAAACATCTTATATTAAAAGCGTATTGTAAAAACAGATTATATTTTGCGTCAGAAATGTATAATTTTTAATTCCCTTGACCCCTTTATGGGAGTCTTAACGGACGATATGCATTAGAAGGTCACACCGATTTAATTAATGTGCTATTTGTTTATCACAATGTTTAATGGCTTTAAGAAATGGACTGATCGTTTTTAATCGGAATTTTTATGTTAAAATCTTAAAGTTCTCTCTTATTGACCTACGTTTTCAATTGAGGATTGAAAACCCTTCAATGAATGGACTTAAGTCGCCTATACACTTTTCATAAGAAGCACGTATGAAAATAAGTGGAAATGTTATTGACGCTGAATTTGCAATGTAATTAATTACATTAGTACGACTCTGCTATTTATTATCGCGCTTTCAGTTGAGCTAAAATGATTGTTTATAACATTTTGCAGTAAGTCTTAGTCAATATTTATTGAGTGTTTCGTTGCCATTCAGGCTATTTTACCATTCTAAATTTTGGGTACAGTGAAACTTAATTCTTCAGTTTAAGAATAGTAGTGGTGAGTTTTTGATATTACACGATTTCGGCTGTAGTAGTAGTAGTAAACATCTTTATTTCTAAAAAAGGCTATCGACCTTTCGGTCTTTCTGCCCTTGTTTAATACATGCAGTCTTAATCTAAATAAAAAACAAATATGAAAATTCTCTTATTCTAGGTTAACAATACTATTAAATAAATAAGATTTCAGTGGCAAGAAGAAATTATTTTATTGTCCACTAGTCCGTTGCGTTTGTAAGTGTTCGAGTAGCGTTAATGTAGGGAAACGGAAGCGGGATTGTCTGGTTGGTCTTGTAAGACAAAGGGGATTCAGTATCGTCCAGTTGTAGGGGTTGTTTGTCCATTTTGTCTGTAGCTGTATGAGTCTTTCCGAGATCTTTGTCATGTTTGTGCGTTCGTATAGTAGTTGGGTGGGGGGGTTGTGTAGTGGGTTTTGGGGTGTCTTATTCGTGTTATTAGTCTTAGTGCAATTTGTTCTGTTGTTTGTGTATAACGTTTTGTCCTTTCTGTTCCGTTGGTCATGAGTATATGTCCAAAGTCTAGCAAGGGTCTACAAATAGCTTTATATATTTTGGTGGCGGTGTTTGTGCTAATTCCTCTGTCTTTGTAGGTTAGTGATCGGAAGTGTTTTGTTCTCTTTATTGTTTCTGCCCTGATGTTTCGTATGTGTTTAGTGAATTTAAGTTTGTGGTCGATTGTGATTCCAAGGTATTTTACGTCGTTTTTTGGTTGTGTCGTTTGGCCGTCTGCAGTTATTGTAGGGGAGTCAGCGTTGAGTCTGTGGTTTGTGAGCAGAAGTTGGTTTTTTGACGCGTTTGGTGTTAGTCTCCATTTATAAAACCATGTCATTGTGTTGTTTGTTAGTGTTTGGAGTCTTTTCGCTGCTCTCTCAGTAGTTTTGTCATGTACAATAAGTGCCGTGTCGTCTGCGTATTGTAATATGTATGCCGATCTGTCGATTTGATTTTTGTCTGGTAAGTTGTAATTGTATATGTCATGGCAGTATATATTGTAGAGAAACGGTGAGAGCGGGGATCCTTGAGGGAGCCCTTGTTCAGGGGAAAAAGAAAATGACAGTGTTTTGTCAATTCGTACTTGTAGTTGTCTGTTTTCTAGTAAGTTCTTTATGGTGTGTAGTAGATATGTTGGTGTGTGTAGTTTGTATAGTTTGTATAGTAAGCCTCTATGCCAGACACTGTCAAAAGCCCTGTTAATGTCCATAAACAGGCAAGCTGTCTTTCTGTCAGTTAGGTGGGTAGTTTGTACATTGTTGGCCAAAATAAAGGGCGGATGAACAGTCGAGTGATGCTGTTTGAAACCAAATTGGTAGGTAGGTATATACTTTCCAATCACTTTTTCAAGCCGCTGCTTCATTATGCATTCAAAAATCTTGCCCAGTACTGGAAGCAGTGTAATTGGTCTGTAGTTGCTCGGTTGTGTATTGTCCAGTCCATTTTTGGGTATAGGGATTATTAAGCCGTTTTTCCATGTTTCTGGGATTCTGCCATTTGTGATGCAGTTCTTCAATTCAGTTGGGATCAGTTTGTGTGTTTCTTGAGTTAGGCTTTTCAAGACTTTTGCCTTAATTTTATCTTTCCCCGGTGCAGTGTTCTTGATGTGCGCTAGGGCTTCATCGTACTCTGTGTCTGTGATCAGTGTGCAGGTATAGTTTGGTGAGTTGTTAAAATAGTTCAAGTACCAGTCGTTGATCAAGTTCCAGTTGTCATTGTCGAAGTTAGGGTTTGTCGATATGCTGAAGGCCCTTTGATAGTGTCTGGCGAATGCGTCCGCTTTTTCTTTGTCTGTGTAGCGTTCTATTCCGTTTTCGTCAATTGTGTCAGTAGTGCCAGTCTTCCTGTATTGCGCCAGTTTCTTAATTTTTCGCCAGTATGTTTTGCCTTTGTCCTTCTGTATTTCTTTACATGTTTCTAGCCATTTGTCTTGTCGGTATTGTCCAATCAGAGTTTTAATGTTTCTGTTAAGTTGGTTCATTGTCTTTTTTAGGTCGTTATTTTGAGTGTTTGTATATAGTCTGTACAGTTCTCTCTTATGTTTTATTAGTCTCAGTATGTATTTGGGTAGTGTATGTCTGTAGAAAGCATTTTTTATTTCCGGGCTAAATTTTCCTATGGCTAGTGAAAGTTGTTGTTGTATGGTTTCTATTGAAATGTGCTGTACTTGTGATTGAATGTAGTCATGTATATGTTGTTTCACTTTGTCTATGTCAGTCTTTGTTAGGTTTAAGTTTTTCTCTATAGGAGGTGTATTGGAGGTAGGTTGCGTATGTTGTAAGTCTATGTTAAGCGTAATAGCCAGGTGGTCGGATCCAAGTTCGTTGGTTAAGTTTATGTTGTTGATGGTGTTTGTCAAGTTTCTTGTGTGCAGTAGAACGTCTGGTGTTGAGTCTGGGTTTGCGGGCATCAGAAAAGTTGGTGGGGTGTGCTGTTTTATAAAGTCGGAGTTTTGCAAAAATCTTTTAAGTTGTTTCGTTTTGTTTGTATTCAAGTTAAAGTCGCCTATAATTATTGCATATTTATAGATGCTCGCTTTAGTCAGTATGTTTTGTTCTAGGTTGGAGTGTGGGTGTATGTATGTCAGAAATATGTGTATCAGGTCGTTTAAGTAGGGTATGGTAAAATGTACACAGTCGTTCAAAGGGTTGTTGAGGAAAGGAGGACGATTTCGGCTGTTAAGTGTATAATTTATGAAAACAAATGAAACAATTCTAGGTAATTTCTTTTTTATTATGTGTTCTATAATTTATCTAAATTTGGAACATTGTTGATACTGTATTGAATTATATGGTACTCTTTAACACGCACCCTTAGGCGTGGTACCAAAGATATATAGAGTGCTACAATAAATACGGTACAAATGATGTATTAAAATACACTACAAACTACTGACGAAATTCACCTAATTGTTTTCTACTGCTGCTATTATTCACTCCATTCTTTTGATGATAAAATACTGCGTCTCTCTCAAAGTAAATAATAAATGAGTTAACATCAATAACATTGTCATAGTTACAAAATTATTTTTCGAGAATAGAACTATTTGACTTTGAATCAGACTGCGGACACAAGAATCAATATTAAATATAACTATAATAAATAAATTTATTGAAACTAGTGACTTTTTGGGGCTTTCAAGTAGAAAAAAAAATGCGACCATTTTTTTACCCAAGAAAACACATGTTGCCTTGAAGTAGTAGTTCAGAATCTTTAAGCTGAATACAGCACCATCAGTCCTATTACTGAAGGAAGATTCAAAGAAATTAATAGAGGGTTTACTCGTGTTAAGCGCCTAGAAATCCTGTTCTATTTGTTCCATTGTCGGCGACCACGACAAAAGCGTCATAATGAAGTAGCTCTTCTATACCGGGTGTCCCACCGGGAACCGTCGCAATCGATATCTGGCGTAGGTATCAACTTGCTTATTTAAAATGGGACACCGTATATATTATTACATTTTTGAATTCTACTTCAAATTCTAAATATATTTCATGTACAATATCATATACCTAAGTCTAACCGTTTTTCATATATTTGAAATTTTATGTAAAAAATGACAGTTGCAGCCACTCGAATAATTATTCATTTTTCTTATAAGGGAATACGTGCTTCTTAATTTGAGTTGCATTTCCTGTTAAAAAGGATTTACTTTGATGAAATTTCGCCAAAATTTTGATAACTATTAATAAAAAGTGTTAAAAACATAAGTTTCAAAATGACGTTGAGAAAACCGCCCAAAAACAATTTTTTAAAATGGAAACCCCCATTTTTGATAATTTTATCTTATTTAGTGCTAAAATTAAGGGTAAGTTTGTGTAAAGTTGTCTATTCCAAAAGAGTTTAGTTTTCGAAATATTGTCAATTTAATGTTTTCATATGGCTATTTTGCCGCATCTTATTTTAAATACTGTCACTCTTAGTTGTCATGACGAAAGTGGCCATTTTTAATGCAACCAAATGCCAAAGGAATGCTTACAGCTGTCAGTTACCTTTTGAAAATAATTAATAGTCAAGACGCTTAAATTATACAAATGAATATTTTTTAAACTTATTTATTACTTATGGAGAATGTGATAAAGTTATATCAAGAATGGTTTATATATTATTAATTATTATTATATGAATTATAATTATATCAAGAACTGAAAACAGTTTTTTTTTAAATCTAGGGTTCTCTAATTTTTCTGGTTGCCTTTATAAATTGAACATGCACTGTTATTTAGACGTATCCAGAATTCTTGAAATTTTCTATAACAGCACACCGTGAAGGCTTCTGTTTTAGTGGATATCGAATGGCAAATGTGTCACATGTTCTTGATATAACTTTATCACATTCTCCATAAATAATAAATAAGTTTAAAAAATCTTCGTCTGAATTAAGCGTCTTGACTATTAATTATTTTCAAAAGGTAACTGACAGCTGTAAGCATTCCTTTGGAATTTGGTAGCATTAAAAATGTCCACTTTAGTCATGGCAACTAAGAGTGACAGTATTTAAAATAAGATGCGACAAAATAGCCATATGAAAACAATAAATTGGCAATATTTCGAAAAATAAACACTTTTGAAATGGACAACTTTACACAAACTTACCCTTAATTTTCACACTGAATAACATTAAATTATCAAAAATGGGGGTTTCCATTTAAAAGAAATGATTTTGGACGGTTTTCTCAACGTCATTTTCAAACTTATTTTTTTAACACTTTGTATTAATAGTTATGAAAATGTTGTCGAAATTCCATTAAAATAAGTCCTTTTCAACAGGAAATGCGACTCAAATTAAGTTGTACATATTTCCTTATAGGAAAAATGAATGATTATTCGAGTGGCTGCAACTGTCATTTTTTACATAAAATTTCAAATATATCAAAAATGGTTAGATTTAGGTATATGATATTGTACATAAAATATGTTTATAATTTGGAGTGGAACTCAAAAATGTAATAATATACAGGGTGTTCCATTTACAATAAGCAAGTTGATACCTACTTACGGTATAACCGGAAGTGCGGCCATCTTGCAAATATTTTAGATCGCTTGCCCCCAATGACTTACGTTTACTGTCCAATTTTCAAATTTCTCCTAATTATACTTTGCAAGATATCGATATCGGCGGTTCCCGGTGGGACACCCTGTATACGCTACCCGGATTGTGATGGAGTGGCCTGTTCGTGGTCATCCTCGTCTTCTTATACCCGTTAACCCATTAACAAATCCACACATAACAAATCATTAACACATCCCCACAAAGAATTGGATTTGCGACTCGGTGGAGAATTTCAATTATCTTCTAGCCTGCCTTTCTTGAAGATGATGTCGTCTAGGTTCTTCCTGTATGTTTTAGTCAGAAATAATGTGGTTTGGATGGTTGGGAAATCAGTAAAATATGCCTATTTAAAATGTCACAACTAACTCAGAACGTGGCAGTCAGGAAAAAAGACGTTGTCGCCTAAATCACCAACTTTGTCACCTTCCATTGTGTGTCACTTTCCATTTTCATAATATCTAATAACCCTCTAAATGTTTGCAGACATATACTTATTCTACTGTTAAAAGTAATAACTTGTGTGATAAATTCATCAAAACAAATCAGAATGAAAATGGGAAGAGCACACATTTATTAGATTTATTTGTATATAAAAGGACCTCGAATACTGAAGTAAACATCCACATTCAAAATAGTAAAAACCGACGAAACAACTTTTTTAAAAGATAAATTATCTTAATAGATGTCGACAGTTTCAGTGCAAAAGCGTGACTGATTTATTAGTCAGTTTAACAATATAAGAAAATATAGTTCTTAAAAGCTATTGGCCAGTAGTTCCCTCTCTTCATGTGCTAATTGACATTGGACATACACGATTTCAGAGAGTGTATAGAGGAAAATGGCTACTGTTATAGAAGTTTGTATATATTTCTGAGACATCAGCAGATGCCACGTAGGTAACTTCTCCCTTTTTAAGAGGCAAATATAAGGAAGAGTGGTTGATGTTTGGCTAGCTGTATGGGGTAAATTGGATTGTCTTCTCACTGGTTCTCACATTACGCACTTCATACAAAATAGAAAATTTTTGTTACTTTGGAAAGCAGCAGTAAAATAATTTCCAGTGCAAATTGTTGATACTTTTAATTTCTTGGTTTGGAGGAAAGGTGAGTGTGGTATCTAGTCATTTATAGAGATTTGGAAAGTCGATTCTTGTAACGATGGCGGCGTCGTCGAACGGTGTCGTCGAACGGCGACTTCTGTATATGGTCTATATGAATCCTTTGTAGAATATATTGTTGTCCCTGCTGGAGATCGATGTGATTTTTCGTCTTCTTAAAGTGTCATGCAGATTTGTGCGTATGCGTCCTGCGTTTTCTTATCATATTGTTCTATTCATTGCTGCACCCTGAAGCGATTTATCAGTCTCTTATTCCGTTCACTGGCAGCTAAGCTTATTTGGAAGCTAAAATAGTATTTTCCTGCCAGTACCTCACCTTCCTCCCTCAATATTTCCCTGCAGTATTATGAGCTGGAAGTTATATCTCTAAACTCTGACAATGTGTCCTAGTTAGGAAATATTTCGGTTTTTTATACGTTCGACATATAAAAAACATCGAAATTTTCACAATTCATTCAAAAACATCGACAATTTTCAGACACAGGTATTTTCAGTCTTTTTTCAGTAATTTCAGTCTTTGGTATTTTTGCAACATCTCAGTGTTCACATCTCGAATGCTTAATTCGGTTGATAGATGTGACTTTAAGCATCCACGCTTCCGCTCCATACATGAGAATCGATTAGACGTAACATTTAATAATCTTGTACTGATTTTGAAGTTTAGATTCTATGCAGTGAGGAACTTTCTTAGCTTCATAAAAGCTTTTCTTGTCCGTTCTATCCTAGGCCTGAAGGGCCCAAGGTTTCAATGATCGTTCACAATACATTCCAAGTACTTAAACTTGTTAACTTATTCTATTTGCTCCTCATTGTTAATCTTTAGGCCTATCTGTTTGCTCGTATCATTGACAGCATTTAGTAGGGTTTGCATATCATTGGCATTATCGGATATTTTTTCAGTGTCGTCAACGGTGTCGTCAGTATGTTATTTAGAGAAATACTATTAACCATAGATTTTTCCTAGACTGCCTCAGCGGGCTCTCTCCACGTAGTTTTTCGTACTCGAATTTCAGCTGTCTGATGCCACTCTCTATTAGCAATAAATCTTATATCTTTGTCATCCAATCCCAGTTTTCAGAGATGTTACCAGAAGTTCATATTTTACATTATCAAAAGCATTTCCATAGTTGATGAAATATATGAAGGCGTTATTTATTTGGTCGAGACATTTTTTGAATCCGAACTAGCTGAACCCGCTGTGATCATCACATTTTCAATACCGCTTTGCATGCAAGGCTCGAACAAGCAGCTTTAAAAAATGGTTCATTAAGCTGATGAATCGATACATACCTATTTGTGTCTTCGGTCGATGTGGAACGAAGCTAGCCCCAGGGATCTTTCAAGTCGTAACGTAGATATGATTAAACAATTTTATCAACATTTTCATGTTTTGTTTACTTATTAGGGGAAAGGTTTCTGACAGCATGTTGTCTGGTTCTGGAGCTTTATCACATTTTGTTGATTTCATTGTAAATTGAATTTAGCTTTCCAATATGTAGGTACTAAATGGTGAGTTGCTATTTGGAAGTGGTGGTTTTTGGGGTCTCCGATCATTAAATAGGTTAATTGTATAGATTTTCCACGATTCTAGTACCTAGCTTTTCGGGTTCTAGCCCTATTTCATCTTTTTCATCACGAATGTGAGTTACTTCTGCTTTCTTGTCTGTACAAGAAAGAAAAATAATTCGCAGGTCCGTAACTGCGATCTCTTTTATTTTCTTATGGAGGTGAAAGCTATCAGCAATTATGGTATGTTGTTCAGATTCCGTACATCGATCCATAAGTCACTTATCCTTTGCGATTCTGATTTCCTTGCGAATTCTCCTCTGATAATGTCGATAGTCAGTTGCCTCCTCCAGAATCTTCCATTGTCTATTTTTCTCCATTAGTTTTAGTTTTTTAAATCACACTCATTCATTCCGTATTGCAGGACTTTCTTTTAGTAGATGGTTGTTATTGGCCCTTTCGAACGCACTTTTAATGTTAGTCCGCCATTCCACGATGTTGATTGTACCACTAATATTTGCTAGTTGTCTGTTGAGATGATTCTGACCTTCTATCGCTGTTTCTAAGCATTTTGGGGTCAATACTTTTGATGTTTCTTCTTCTTTTAAGTTCGGATAGTTTAAGTTCAGTCTGATTCTCTGTTAGCACAGAAGAGATTGTGGTCAGATTCAATCTCTGGTTACAGTATTTCTAAATCCGCGATTAATCATGAATGAGACTATAAGATTTCGGACAACTTGCTGTTCACTGTCTAGGGGTGATTTTCAGGTATATAGCCTCCTAAGTTAGAGTTTGTATAAGGTGTTCGTGATGACCAGATAGTTCTCGCCGCAGAACTGGATAAGCCTTTCATCCCTGTGGTTCCTGTCTCAAAGATTCTAGTCAGTTTTCTTTCTTTCACCATGACGATGGATTTGTGTGACGCCGCTATTTGCCTACAATACCGATTTTCATTTCCTACACCAAGTTGCTGAGTTTCCCAGCTGCAAACAATGCCCGTACGTTCCAGGTTGTCATCCTCATTTCTTATCCAGTCTAACTGCCTTCCGTCTCGCAGTACTTCTTGCGTTCCGCCTCGCAGTACCACAGCTATTGGAATTTTTTGCAGTCTTGCCTGTGGAATTCTACTTTCTAACCGATCCAGAATCATTATCTATGAGCTTGGAGTTGGTAATGGTGATCGCTGCTGCCGTTCACCACTATATGCTAATTGGTCCGCCCCGGGTATTACATTTCCCCGGCACCACCCATATCTGGGAGGCTTTCCTTATCCGCCACCTGGAGAGGCGATGGAGGAGTTCGATGGAGGACTAGCAATCCCTCACGGGGATTGCTGTTTGAGAATTTAAAATTGTCAATCGTAACTTCACAGTGTTTGGCAAGTTTATTGAAGGTGACTTCGGTGGCTAATCTTGAAATAATGGTTAGGTCCACATTTAACACACACATAGAGAAAACTACTTGTTTTATTTTTCCCACCCAATGTTACATCTATTGCTCAACCAATGGATCAAGGTGTTATTAAGGCAATGAAACGCCTCTACCGAAAAGAACTTTTAATGAACTTGTTGGATGAAGTTGGTCTAATGAAGTTGTGGAAATCGTTCACGATCAAAGACGCAATTTTTACCGTAGCAAATGCATGGAGTGGGGTGAAAGAAATGACACTAGAGGAAGATGAAAGCATTACAGAATCTGATGATAAAGAAACGACCATAACAGATCTAACTGCCTTAGTGCGCAGCGCCGATGAATTGAAAGAAATTGATGAAACTGAAGTTCAAAAGTGGACTCAGTGCAATATAAATGAGCCAGGTTATCAACTCCTCAATGACGATGATCTTGTCGCACAAGTTTTGAATCCGCCCGGAACATCACAACCTGATTCATCCGAAAATGAGAGCCAAGACGAAGAAAATGATGAGACGGTATAAATCAAAAGAGTAACTAACCGAGAGGCTGAAGAAGCTCCAATGTCCTACTATACTATTTTGAGCAACGAGACTCGGACCTTATCAACATTTTGAACTTGCGCAGAATACGTCAGACAATTAACAAAGGTCGGAGAATTTTAACACAGACCAAAGTCACTGACTTTTTTTCAAAAGCATAGCTACCTAAAATACGTATCCGATCTATGTACAATTGTAAATGCCAGTTAACATACCCATGTAGAATTTTAATTTTTTTTAGTAGTAGTAGTAGTAGTAGTAGTAGTAAACATCTTTATTTCTAAAAAAAGGCTATCGACCTATCGGTCTGTCTGCCTTTGTTTAGTACATGCAGTCTTAATCTAAACAAACAAATAAAGGTAAAAATTATCTTATTCTAGGTTACTAATTGAATAATTTTAATTCTGGCAAACAGAGATCTTGGATTTATTGCCCAGTAGTCAGTTACTATTGTAAGCGTTCGAGTAGCGTTGATGTAGGGAAACGGAAGCGGGATTGTCTGGTTGGTCTTGCAAGACAAAGGGGATTCAGTATGGTCCAGTTGTAGGGGTTATTTGTCCATTTTGTCTGTAGATGTATGAGTCTTTCCGAAATCTTTGTCATGTTTGTGCGTTCGTATACCAGTTGGGTGGAGGGGTTGTGTAGTGGGTTCTGGGCGTATCTTATTCGTGTTACTAGTCTTAGTGCAATTTGTTCTGTTGTTTGTATATAACGTTTTGTCCTTTCTGTTCCGTTGGTCATGAGTATATGTCCATAGTCTAGCAAGGGTCTACAAATAGCTTTATATATTTTGGTGGCGGTATTTGTACTGATTCCTCTGTCTTTGTAGGTTAGTGATCGGAAGTGTTTTGTTCTCTTTATTGTTTCTGTCTTGATGTTTCGTATGTGTTTAGTGAATTTAAGTTTGTGGTAAATTGTGATTCCAAGATATTTTACGTCGTTTTTTGGTTGTGTCGTTTGGCCGTCTGCAGTTATTGTAGCGGAGTCAGCGTTGAGTCTGTGATTTGTGAGCAGAAGTTGGTTTTTTGAAGGGTTTGGTGTTAGTCTCCATTTATAAAACCATGTCATTGTGTTGTTTGTTAGTGTTTGGAGTTTTTGAGCTGCTCTCTCAGTAGTTTTGTCATGTACAATAAGTGCCGGGTCGTCTGCGTATTGTAATATGTAGGCCGATCTGTCGATTTGATTTTTGTCTGGTAAGTTGTAATTGTATATGTCATGGCAGTATATATTGTAGAGGAACGGTGAGAGCGGGGAACCTTGCGGGAATCCTTGTCCAGGGGAATCCTTGTCCAGGTAGTAGTCTGTTTTCGAGTAAGTTTTTTATGATGTGGAGTAGATATGTTGGTGTGTGGAGCTTGTGAAGGTTGTAGAGTAAGCCCATATGCCAGACACTGTCAAAGGCCTTGTTAATGTCCATGAATAGACACGCCGACTTTCTGTCAGTTAGGTGAGTTGTTTGTATATTGTTGGCCAAAATAAAGAGCGGATGAATGGTCGAGTGATGTTATTTGAAACCAAATTGGTAGGTAGGTACATATTTTCCTATCAGTTTTTAAAGTCGCTGCTTTATTATGTACTCAAAAACTCTGCCAAGTACCGGAAGTAATGTAATTGGTCTGTAATTACTCGGTTGTGTATTGTCCAGTCCATTTTTTGGTATGGGGATTATTAAGCAGTTCTTCATTGTTTTTGGGATTTTTTTTTGTGATGCAGTTGTTGAACTCAGCTAGGATCAGCCTGTGTGTTTCCTGAGTTAGGCCTTTCAGGAGTTTTGCCTTTATTTTGTCTTTTCCCGGTGCTGTGTTTCTGATATGCGCTAGGGCTTCATCGTATTCTGTGTCTGTGATCAGTTTGTATGTATAGTTTGGTGAGCTGTTAAAATAGTTCAAGTACCAGTCGTTGATCAAGTTTCAGTTGTTATTGTCGAAGTTAGGGTTTGTCGATATGCTGAAGGCCATTTGGTAGTGTTTGGCGAACGCGGCAGCCTTCTCTTTGTCTGTGTAACGTTCTATTCCGTTTTCGTCAATTGTGCCAATAGTGTTAGTTTTTTTGTATTGTACTAGTTTCTTAATTTTTCGCCAGTATGTTTCGCCAGTATGTTGTAAGTCTATGTTTAACGTAATAGCCAGGTGGTCGGATACAAGTTCGTTGGTTAAGTTTATGTTGTTGATGGTGTTTGTTAAGTTTCTTGTGTGCAGTAGAACGTCTGGTGTTGATTCTGGGTTTGCGGGCATCAGAAAAGTTGGTGGGGTGTGTTGTTTTATAAAGTCCGAATTTTGTAGAAATCTTTTAAGCTGTTTCGTTTTGTTTTTGTTCAGATTAAAGTCGCCTATAATTATTGCATATTTATAGATGCTTGCTTTGGTCAATATGTTTTGTTCTAAGTTGGAGTGTGGGTGTATGTATGTCAGAAATATGTGTATCAGGTCATTTAGGTAGGGCATCGTAAAATTTATGCAGTCGTTCAGAGGGGGTTGAGGGAAGGAGGATTTGCTATTCCAAGTTTAAATGTTGGTTTTAGGAGAGCTGCGACCCCTCCCCTGGCATGATTAATGGTATTTCCATGCCTATATACTGCCAATTTCTGTACGTTGGTGTCTGTCCTAGTTTGGTTTTAGTCTCTACAAATATGCAGCAGTCTGTGTCGTTTTGTTCTATGTAATTGTATATAAGTGGTTTTTTGCTGTTAAGTGCGTTGATGTTGGCGTAAAGTAGTCTCATGTTGAAGGGTCTATGTTAGTGAGTGTTTGTTTTAATTGTTCATGGGGTTCTGTCGAGGAGTTTTTGTTAGGTAGGAGCATGTCGAACATCAATACATATATATGGTTACCAAAAAAGACGACCGAGGTGTCGATGTCAAAATTTTCAATAAATTGTTTTCGCATTTTTTTAATCAAATCTTCTCTGTTAGGTAGTTCTCTGTTGGTAGACTTGTTAATTTGATATTTGTATTTGTTTAATATGAGATTGTGAGTTGTTAATGGTGAGTGTATTCTCTTATCCTTAGTTATCGCATCCCACACCTCAGACGTCTTCCTGTTCAGTCCCTTAATTTTAACATTGGGGCTACCACTGATCGGTGCTGTTGGTCTCTTCGGGCACTTTACGCTCTATGCCGCATGCTCATCCGAGTTGCAGGCAGCGCACTTGACGGGAAGCGGAGAACTGCAACTGAATGTTGAGTGAGTGCTAAGGCATTTGTTGCATTTAGCTGGTGTTTTGCAGGTTTCGGTCCGATGTTCAAAGGAGTTGCATTTGGTGCATGGCGCAGGAATCGGAGCTGGAGGTTTACTCTCCACAATCCTGAACACGCGTCCAAGGAAGTGCACTGCGCGGTCGCTCATCAATTTCTCATATGTCGCCATGTCGCCCGTTATCAGCCTCATCAACAAGGTGGGACTGTTTCTCGCTCTGGATATTATTCTTTTGCAGAATCTGATTATCAGACCTGACTTTTCCAATTGTTTCAGGAACATTTCGTCCGTGATTTCAAGGTCCACTCCAGTAGCAACCACTGAATATGTGGCTGTAATATGGTGGTTTGATCTTTGTTGTGGTTAGTGGGAGGTTATCGTTTTTTTGTAGTGTGAATGTTGTTATCATGTTTTCTTGTTTCAGTTGTTGTAAAATTTGTGTTGCTTTGTCATCATGGTTGGTTTTAATTAGAAAGTGATTATCTTGTCTGATAATCACATCCTTGTTGTTGGGGTTGAGTTCCTCCCATCTGATTGCAAGTTGGACTCTGGTGATGGTCGGCATTGCGTTCGCTGTGAATATTTGCGAATACGTGGGAAATCTTGTTGATGTTGTCTTGCTGTTTGGTTTTTATCTGTTGTAGCCTGATGATCCAACGCTATTCGACCTCAGGTGTATTGACCTCAGGTGTTGGCGTTGTGGGGGTTGGCTGGGTTGGCTGGGTGGTCTTCGGTTTTCTACCACGTTTTTTACCACGTTAATTTTTTTTATTTAGTGTAAAAGTTTACTTATGTAGAATTACATTTTTTTTGTTGTATTATCTTTTTATACAATATAAAAGTTAGTTTGAACTTATGAGATTTTTTTGTTACCCTTTTAGTACATATACATATATGTGCATACAAATATATGTATGTACATACATACATATGTAAGATATGAATGTTTGGATTATCCATGCTTTTCAATTATCCGTGCCTCGGCCGGTCCCGTGGAGCAAGGATAATCGGGGTTCTACTATACTTATTTTTGAGAAGTTACGTTGCTTCCTTTTGTTGCCTCAACAGGCATTTTCTTACCTCCATTGGGTCTTCAGGAAGAGATTATTGAAAATCAGTTTCCAACAGTAGTCGTTTGAACTTTGCACTCAGATGTTTAAAAAATTACAAAAAAATCAGAAAATTGTGCGATTACTATAGGCTTTGGCGTATAAGTGCAAAAGAGTGCGCTGTATTAAGAGGCGCATCAAGCACTTTTCTACCTTGATTGGTTTTTCAAGAAGAAATTATTGAATATCAGTTTTCCACTAATTGTTGCTCTAAATTTGCACTCTAGAAATTTGTGATTGCCCTAAACTTTGCGGCCGCAGAAGCACAAACTGCACTGTATTAAATTTCGGAACAAGCACTTTCCTACCTTGATTAGTTTAAAAAAAAGAAAGTAATGAAAATTAATCTCCAACTAGTTGCCGCTCGAAATTTGTTCTTAAAATACTTATAAAATTACAAAAACTCGGGAATGAGAATAAAATTAGAAAATTGGGCAATCACACACTTTGCTATCTCAATTGATTCTTCACGACGAAAATATTGAATAAACAGTATCCATTTAAGTTAGATTCGCAATTTGCAGTCTGCATATTTGAAACTTAACAAAAATTCAGCAGATTTTGCGATTGCATTGAACTTTGCGACATCAGTTGAAAGAAGTGGGCCAACCGTCTTTAGGAAAAAAATATTGAAGATAAGGATTCAGCTACTTCAATTAGGTTTAAAAAATAACAATAATTCCGAAAATCGTACGATTTCCCTGAATTTTGAGGCATTAGTTGGACAAACTGTACTCTATTAAGTGATGCAACAGCACTTTGCTACCTCTAACGGCTCTTCATGAAGAATTCTTTGAAAATCAGTCTCCTAATAGTTGTCGATCGAAATTTACACTGAGATGTTTAAAAATTCAGTGGAAAAAAGTTAGCTATTTAAATGACAAAAAGGGCACTTTCGTTCCTCAATTTCTTTCATATATTGATTTTTTATTTGTTCTGTCAACAATACGAATTTTAACCAATTTTATATTTAACTAAATGTATGACTTTACCACTCAGTCGATTGATTTACCGTACTGATGATTTGGTTTTCATGTTTTGGGGTCATTTACATACATTTTAAAGCACTGCTTTAAAATTTTATATATTTGGATTACTCGTGGTATCGCAACCAAAACTGGCCAAATTTGCCTGAAATAGGGTACCTACGAATGGCGAATTTTTGAAATATTTAGTATTAATTTAAGAGATATCGGGAGTGTGTGCACACTCTAATTAGGAATCATTGAGAAAAACGTTTTCCTTTGCCAGCCTGTATCCAAAAAAAAGCTAAAGCGCCTTTAAAACATGATTATATAAAATTTTCTTAAAGTACGATTTTTCATGGGTAGTTAAAGTTCTGTTACCATAAACTATTTAACCGTCTACTAATTATAAGTATTTCGACATAAAACCCAACCACTTTCGTTACAGTTACGCCAAGTTTCGCCAATATTTTACTGTTTGCAATTAGTCAAATTTTATGGCCGTAGTGATTTCCATACATTGTTTCACAGTAGACTAATTCCACCTGATAAAATGAAATTTCCGACAATATACCAAACAGAACCTAAATGAAAACCGGTCGATTATAAATGTACCTGTATTCAGTTGTGTGTGATAAAACTTGCAAAAGTGTTGTTAAATAACTACTAATATGTCATCAAAAAAGTAAAACTACAAGTTTATTACAATCTTTTTTACATTCAGTAGTAGTAGTAAACATCTTTATTTCTAAAATTGGCTATCGACCTATCGGTCTTTCTGCCCTTGTTTAATACATGTAGTCCTAATCTAAACAAAAAACAAAGATGAAAATTCTCTTATTCTAGGTTAACAATCTTATTAAATAAACTTTCCAATTCTAATGATAAGAAAAAAATATTTTATTGTCCAGTAGTCAGTTGCGTTTGTAAGTGTTCGAGTAGCGTTGATGTAGGGAAACGGAAGCGGGATTGTCTGGTTGGTCTTGTATGACAAAGGGGATTCAGTATGGTCCAGTTGTAGGGGTTGTTTGTCCATTTTGTCTGTAGATGTATGAGTCTTTCCGAAATCTTTGTCATGTTTGTGCGTTCGTATAGTAGTTGGGTGGAGGGGTTGTGTAGTGGGTTTTGGGGGTGTCTTATTCGTGTTATTAATCTTAGTGCAATTTGTTCTGTTGTTTGTATATAACGTTTTGTCCTTTCTGTTCCTTAGGTCATGAGTATATGTCCGTAGTCCAGCAAGGGTCTACAAATAGCTTTATATATTTTGGTGGCGGTGTTTGTGCTAATTCCTCTGTCTTTGTAGGTTAGTGATCGGAAGTGTTTTGTTCTCTTTATTGTTTCTGCCCTGATGTTTCGTATGTGTTTAGTGAATTTAAGTTTGTGGTCAATTGTGATTCCAAGGTATTTTACATCGTTTTTTGGTTGTGTCGTTTGGCCGTCTGCAGTTATTGTAGGGGAGTCAGCGTTGAGTCTGTGGTTTGTGAGCAGATGTTGGTTTTTTGACGCGTTTGGTGTTAGTCTCCTTTTATAAAACCATGTCATTGTGTTGTTTGTTAGTGTTTGGAGTCTTTGAGCTGCCCTCTCAGTAGTTTTGTCATGTACAATAAGTGCCGTGTCGTCGGCGTATTGTAATATGTATGCCGATCTGTTGATTTGATTTTTGTCTGCTAAGTTTTTCGTCAATTGTGCAAATAGTGTTAGTTTTTTTGTATTGTGCTAGTTTCTTAATTTTTCGCCAGTATGTTTTGCCTTTGTCTTTTTGTATTTCTTTACATGTTTCTAGCCATTTGTCTTGTCGGTATTGTCCGACATTTTTTATTTCCGGGCTAAATTTTCCTATGGCTAGTGAAAGTTGTTGTTGTATGGTTTCTATTGAAATGGGCTGTGCTTGCGATTGAATGTAGTCATGTAGATGTTGTTTCACTTTGTCTATGTCAGTCTTTGTTAGGTTTAACTTTTTCTCTATAGGAGGTGTACTGGAGGTAGGTTGCATATGTTGTAAGTCTGTGTTAAACATAATAGCCAGGTGGTCGGATCCAAGTTCGTTGGTTAAGTTTATGTTGTTGGTGGTGTTTGTTAAGTTTCTTGTGTGCAGTAGAACGTCTGGTGTTGAGTCTGGGTTTGCGGGCATCAGAAAAGTTGGTGGGGTGTGCTGTTTTATAAAGTCCGAATTTTGTAGAAATCTTTTAAGCTGTTTCGTTTGGTTTTTGTTCAGATTAAAGTCGCCTATAATTATTGCATATTTATAGATGCTTGCTTTGGTCAATATGTTTTGTTCTAAGTTGGAGTGTGGGTGTATGTATGTCAGAAATATGTGTATCAGGTCATTTAGGTAGGGTATCGTAAAATGTATGCAGTCGTTCAGAGGGTGGTTGAGGGCAGGAGGATTTGCTCTTCCAAGTTTAAATGTTGGTTTTAGGAGAGCTGCTACCCCGCCCCTGGCATGATTAATGGTATTTCCATGCCTATAGATATACTGCCAATTTCTGTACGTTGGTGTCTGTTCTAGTTTGGTTTTAGTCTCTACAAATATGCAGCAGTCTGTGTCGTTTTGTCCTATGTAATTGTAAATAAGTGGTTTTTTACTGTTAAGTCCGTTGATGTTGGCGTAAAGTAGTCTCATGTTGAACGGTCTATGTTAGTGATTGTTTGTTCTAATTGTTCATGGGGTTCTGTTGAGGAGTTTGTGTTAGGTAGGAGCATTGATGTAGAACATCAATACATACATATGGTTACCAAAAAAGACGACCGAGGTGTCGATGTCAAAATCTTCAATTAATTGTTTTCGCATTTTTTTAATCAAATCTTCTCTGTTAGGTAGTTCTCTGTTGGTAGACTTGTTAATTTGATGTTTGTATTTGTTTAATATGAGATCGTGAGTTGTTACTGGTGAGTGTATTCTGTTATCTTTAGTTATCGCGTCCGACACCTCAGACGTTCTCTTGTTCAGACACTTAATTTTAACGTTGGGGATACCACTGATCGGTGCTGTTGGTCTCTTCGGGCACTTTACGCTCCATGCCACATGCTCGTCCGAGTTGTAGGCAGCGCACTTGACGGGAAGTGGAGAACTGCAACTGAATGTTGAGTGAGGGCCAAGGCATTTGTTGCATTTAGCTGGTGTTTTGCAGGTTTCGGTCCGGTGTTCAAAGGAGTTGCATTTGGTGCATGGAGCAGGAATCGGTGCTGGAGGTTTACCCTCCACAATCCTAAACACGAGTCCAAGGAAGTGCACTGTGCGGTCGCTCATCAATTTCTCATTTCTCCCGAGGTCACCCGTTATCAGTCTCATCAACAAGGTGGGACTGTTTCTCGCTCTGGATATGATTCTTTTGCAGAATCTGATTAACAGGCCTGACTTTTCCAGTTGTTTTAGGAACATTTCGTCCGTGATCTCATGGTCTACTCCAGTAGCAATCACTGAATATGTGGCTGTAATATGGTGGTTTGATCTTTGTTGTCGAATTAGTGGGAGGTTACCGTTGTTTTGTATTTTGAAAGTTGTTACCATGTTTTCTTGTTTCAGTTGTTGTAAAATTTGTGATGCTTTGTCATCCTGGTTGGTTTTAATTAGAAAATAATTATCTTTCTTGATAATCACATCCTTGTTGCTGGGGCTGAGTCCCTCCCACCTGCTTGCAAGTTGGACTCTGGTGATGGACGGTATTTTTACATTCATATTTAGTCAAATATTAATTTAAAAAATCGCCAAAAACTGCCTTTTTGTATGTACATATTTTTATAAAGCAGAAAGTATTTGTCTTGATGTTCTTAAAATTTTGTCGTTATATTTATGGACCACCCTTTATACAATAAAACTAATAGAAACAGGTTCATCAAGCAGTTTTATGAAACTTTAATTTAATTAATCAAATAATTTACAATACAATTAAATTAATAAACAGCCATAGTGTTTGCACAACATCAACATAATATGAATTATGCAACCGGAATAAAAATAAACTCGGAATGGAAATGAATTACATATTATCTTCAAAAAACTACCACTTTTCATTTTAACAGACCATAAGATCCATTATCTACTGCAATTTCCAGGGTGCGAATTCAGAGAATTCGAAATATCGTTTGGGATTGTTTTTATGTTATTGTAACCCTTGGGTTAGTTTATTTCTAGAATATATGGGAGGGTGCAGGGGCGGATTAACCGAGGGCCTAACAGGGGCTGTAGCTCCGGGAATTCCATTACCTGAATATTTAAAAAAATTTTCACATTTTACTTCCCTTAGGAGGGCCCCATATTCATTTCAGTCCCAAGTCTCGTAAAGCTTTAATCCGCCCCTGTTTGCCTGCACAAACAATAATCAACAGTGAGAAGAACGAATATTTATATTAAAATAAATTTATGACTTTATATTTTAGATAGCCACCTAGCTTACAAATGTCAGGAAATTGTAAATCAGAAGTACCACTTCAAGCAAGAGTGCAAGAATGGTTGGAATGGGATCGCAATCCAGATACCAGGGCGGCAATTTCAAAATTGGTTGACGAAAATAATACAAAAGCATTAGCCCAGAAGTTACTCAGTAGATTATCTTTTGGTATGTATATGACTTGAAAATCATACTAAGTACTTATTCATCATCATCAAGCCTTTTATTGCGCCCAGTATTGAGCATAGGCCTCCCTTCCTCTCCTCCAGTTCTCTTTGTGTTGGGGTCTCCTTGTCCATCCAAATCCTGTCACTCGTTTTACGTCGTCATACCGTCGCATAATTGGTCTTCTTCTTCCTCTTATTACTACGATTATATTATTATAGGTACTGCCGGACTCAGAGGTAAAATGAGTGCAGGTTATTCTTGCATGAATGATTTGGTTATAATTCAAACTGGGCAAGGCTTCCTCAAATACTTGGAGCAATATAAGACTGATGTTCTCAAGAAAAATGGTATTGTTGTTGGTTATGATGGAAGACATAACAGTAAGAGGTCAGTAGATTAATCTAGTAGGAAAATATACTCAATAGTGTTTTTACTGTGTTTGCTATTCATATTCTTCTAAATTGAATTGGGTTGTAATTGACTTTTAGGTGGGCGGAATTAACAGCTACTATATTTGTAAGCGCGGGATATAAAGTGCGACTGTTTAGTGATGTTAATCCAACACCATTCATTCCATTTGCAGTTAAAAAGTATGGGTGTGCCAGTGGTGTTATGGTGACAGCATCTCATAATCCGAAGGATGATAATGGGTACAAGGTAGAAATATCCTTTTGCTAGTATATACAGTTGTCAAAATTATAATTTTTGCAAATACGTTACAAAAAAGGACTTTTTCATACTAATATATCTTATGCTATATGCTAGCTGACTATGTCTAAATATGCCGACAAAGGATTTTGGTCAGACTTGTTTATTTATTCGGAATGTTAAATAATTATAGAAAACCTAGTATGTGTACGTGGGAAGAAAAGCTTATGTCTTGGCCTTCCTGGCCTTGGCTTCCCGGTATCCAAACATTTTTCACAATCGTCCCAGAATTAAAAACTTTTTTGCCTAAGTAGGGATTTACGGGGTGTCAATTTGAAAACATCCCACCCTTAATATCTTTCTTGGAGTTAGAAATATGAAAAATCCGAAAGACACGTCAATTTTATTTGTAAAGGAGACAGTTTAAATTATTGTAATATATTTTTAAGATTCTTGTTTCAACCCCCTAGGAGGGGTAGATGTCACCCTTAGAATCTTAAATGGGAATGGGGGTCAAGTGGCACATGGTTTTAAAGGGCCTCCAATTCTCATTTCAGTGGTATCCCACTTTGTGGCTTTTTGTCCAGATGTTTCCGACTAATCGCGATTCAAAGTTTCAGAAACAATTAAACTTTTCCGCTTTGTGATGTTAGTTTCCAGGTTAGTGTTCCACACCAAAATAATTGCATTGGCTCGGAAATTTCTACAGTAAAACACATGGGTTCTATTTACGCACTATATTATCAGTTGTTCAAAATGTCAATTTTCCTGTAAACAATAATAAAGTCTGTTTTCGAACTCCTCCCTAACATTTCGGAAAACTTCACCATGAGTTGACCGGTATTCTGCTGCAATTCGCCTTTTAAGATCATCAATATCAGCAGGTTGCGTCTTATAAACAATAGACGTTAGATGTCCCCAAAGAAAGAAGTCTAAGGGTGTTAAATCAGGTGATCTTGGAGGCCATCCTTTCCAATCCATCTATTCGGGAATCTCTCGTTTCAGGAAGAAAATAATAACGTGGAATACCGTCCTGTTGGAATATTAATCAATCCTCCTGTAGAACTGAATTACCTTCTGCATCAATTTGAGTTTCTAGCTCATGCGTGATAAGAAACTCAATAGTCTCTTCAAGCATCTTAACGTACAGATCACCTGTCAAGTTTCCTTCAATTAATAAAGGACCAATGATGGCATTTCCTAGCATACCAACCCAAACATTAACTTTTTGAAGATATTGTGTATGTCTTTCTCGCAAAATATGCGGGTTTTTGTCACTCCAATATCGACAATTTTGATTGTTAACATTTCCATTGAGAAAACATGAACATTCATCGCTCAAACATATATTCGTCGGCAGAATATTGGGGATGGCGATGACTTGACGACTCATGAATTTACAGAACTTTATTCTTCTATCAAGATCATTGTCATATAGTGCTTGGAGTAGCTGCATTTTGTATCGATGTATTTTATGCATTTTCAGTCCTTTTCTTACAGTGTTGTGTGCTATTCCTGCCTGTTCTGCTACTGTCCGCAAGGAGTTGGTGGGCTCTGCAGCGAATAATCCCAAAACTTCATTTTGAGCTTCTTCATTCATCACTCGTAGGTTGTTTCTTTTTCTATTACTCACCGAACCAGTTTCGGAGAACTTTTTTACGAAATCCAGCACATATCTGTACTTACTTCATGATTCCGATTTCTTTCATTGAAAACTAATGCGGTCTTTTTTGTCTAGCGTCGCAACTTCTAAGCTGTCCATAAACGAAAATAATTTCAGTTCTTCCTCGAAGAGAATAAACCATTCTCACACTTTGTGCACTTAATAAAAGTTATATCTGAACAGCTCAAGAAGCAAAAGCAAATTATATCTTTGTTATTATATACATCTTTTAAATTTACTGACCCTGTTTTTTTTAAGTTACCTTGTTTTTTTGGTTAAGAAACATAGTATTTTTAGAATTTCTTGATATAATTTAAAGGCTTTCGTGGAATTTCAGCGATAAGACGTCGAATGAACGCAAATTAACGAGATACTCGTAGTATCATCGAAATGTTACTTACTAATAATTATTTTCAAATAAAGTGTGAAACGGTGCCACCCATGGGCGTAGCGAAGAAGAGGCAGGGAGGGTCATGCCACTGAAAAGAGAGTCGGACGCCCTTTAAAACGATGTGCCACTTGACCCCCATTCCCATTTAAGATCCTAAGTGTGAGATCTACCCCTCATAGGGGGTTAAAAAAAGAAAGCTCAAAATATTAATGTAAAGTGTCCCCCTTACAAATAAAATTGACGTATCTTTCCGATTTTTTATATTTTTAACTGCCAAAACTGATGTATTTGCCATATTGCCAAAACTGATATAAAACTATGTAATTGAATATCTAAGAAAGTAGTAACATTAAATAATTGAAAATCTTTTCTATGCTATGCTGAAACTATGCCAGTTTTCTCTGGGAAGTATTCTTCTATATGTGGTATAAATGTGATAATTTTCTTGACTCTATTTGCCACAATAATTGATGAAAAACGTTAATGAGAAAATTTCCACAAACGATTCCTTTCCTTAATACAAAGTGTCAAAATATAAAAATATTAGTTACTATTAAGTAGCTATAATAATTGCTGGACCTGTCCACTAACATATTCGATAATATGCTTCGATACTATAGCGATTAACAATGTTAAAAGTAACACGTTGTATGTTTTCCTTTTTAGATAACTTTTGCTGCCTTCAAAATTGTGATTATCAAATCTTTCGCTGAGTGTTGCATACAAATATTACCAACTAAATATAATTTTCAAGGGCAGAAAGACCGATAGGTCGATAGCCTTTTCTAAGAAATAAACATGTTTACTACTACTACTACTACTACTACTATAATTTTCAAACAATAGTTATCCCTTATGCATTTTAGTAAAATTTAATGAGTTCTTCGATAAGGAAAAACTACCGAGCACCTCCCAAGTTTTGGTTAGAAATAGTTGTGTTTAGTGAAGTAATTTAAAACAAAGTCAGCATAATTTTTACATTTTAACACAAGTTAGAATCGCTACCCTGGAAAGGGAGTTTTTAAAACAAATTTATTTTACTTTCGATTGATATGGATTCAGCTTCAAGATACAACTGACTGTTTATTACAGATTTGTTCGAATTTATATTATTTAAGTGCTGAGGTGTTACATACCATCAGTGAAACTACAGAACAATATTTATAACTTAAGAGTAATTAGATACTTCCTTACGCTGAGTACGTGAAATAGGATATCATAACTTACGTGAAATGAGATATCATAACACCTCCGGCCTTAGATGAAATTATATCCTCAAAGTAATGTAATTTCATTTGAAAATTGAAGTTTCGATAATTTCTCTTTTTTTTTCGACTTGTTCTTAAGTTTCTTACAAATCAATTTATATATTATATAGCAGATAAATGAAAATAGGACGATGTATAATAGTATGGTCCATATGCTAGTACGGTTAACATATAGGGGTGTCTGCATCCCTTGGAGTTGGACTGCTTGGCTCTTTAACTGAGCTTGGATGTTGAATGATTCGCACTGACAATGTTGGCACTTATCAGTGGAATAATCTAGGGACTCACAATTTATCCTTGTGACGTAACAAACACGATAAAGAGGCTATTTTTCCAGGGTGGTTTCTATTTTTTCTCCGTTCTGAGCTTTAATAAGACTGCAACGACAAAAACACAATGATTGCCTATGAAATTATATATTAATAAAATAATTAATGTTGGAACAACTTTCACAGTTTTTTCTAAATATAATTAAATCAAGAAAATTTACCTTATAATTAAATTAGTGAAAAATGATGACGGAGTAATACCAAACTAACTAATAACGCAAAAATGTTCAAAAAAACACAGTGTCCGAATGTCTCAAATGCAATGGTGATATCACATAACACTACCGCCAGCCCTTGACGGGAAAAAGTTGGCGTCCAAAGGGGGAATTAAGTTTAAAAACTTACAATTTTGGCGTCAAGCAATCTTCTGTCCGTCAGCTCCCAGAGAATTTTATTTTGTACGACTTGCCTTAAGTCGGTCCTGACGAACTAAACCTGTTGAGCCTCGAGAGTTGTCTGGTACTACACCAATTTCCAGGAAAATATATAAAATATCTTCAGGAGTTCAGAGTTGTGGGTTCTGTACGGGGTTGTGGTTCCAATAACTAAAGGTACTACGCCCTTTATTGCACAATGAAGTCACTATCGACTACAGGGGCCCGTGTCAAATTAGACGCCGGGTAAACCAAAAACCTAAGGGGTTGAGAGGGTACACACAAGTGCCGGTGGGGTCGAAGTTTCGGGCTCGATTATCGAATGCGAACTACCTCGAGAGTTTCTTCCCTGTCCGCCTGCAAAGGCACACACACATTCTTCAGGTAAATCTTTATAACATCGGGTGGGAGAGGCGAGGAAAGAGGAAGGACCCAGACAATTTTTATGGGGCGCCTATTCGAAGGGAATTTAGGGTGTTGAAGCTTCGTTTGTTGCAAGAAAGTCTGCAACAGATGTCTTCTGCTGATTTCTGGTTCATGGTATTCAATTTAAGGGTAGGTGGATTGAATACTGCTTGACATGCTCTGGTAGAGGTCCAGGTCAGATTGGGTAGGTTGATTTCTTGAAATTGTAGTTGCTTTAACTCAAAATTTTCAAATATTAATGAATGGCGTCTTGACGGCCTTGGCAGTTTGATTTGCCAATCACTTCTTCAGGTGCTGTGATTAACCATTTCCCATCGGCTACTTTGGTCGATTGGATTTCTTCAAGTTTAACTTCGAATGGGTGCCAAGTTGTGACATTTGATTGGAATTTGATCAGTTGGACACTGCAAGGTGGATGATTTTCTATCATCTGGCTGACTGTTCGTTTGCAAAGAAATTCATTAGTTTGTATTTCTAGACATTTTTCATTGTCAAATGAGCACTCTTTCTCACTTAGGGCCAGGTATGGTTTGAAGGGTTTGTTGACTAGAAAGGAATTGTTTTTGGGAATTTGAGAAGGAAACAATTTGTTATATTGGTATGTTTCCGCCTCGATTAATGGAAGTTCTAAAATAAAAATTACTTCAAATTCCTTTATGAAACTTTTAACTTTTATTAAGTTTTCTAGATTTGTTATTTATTGAGAGTTGATATCAATTGGTAACTTGTCATTGTGTAGTTGGGGATGTAGTTGGTTGATTTCTCTTAGAAGTTCGGTTGGACTAATTATTGAATTATGAAGAATATTGATT
Source organism: Dendroctonus valens (assembly GCA_024550625.1). Classification (NCBI taxonomy): domain Eukaryota; kingdom Metazoa; phylum Arthropoda; class Insecta; order Coleoptera; family Curculionidae; genus Dendroctonus; species Dendroctonus valens. Next base: position 529,068 of record JAJTJO010000463.1, read on the forward strand.
TTTGAGAACGTTATGGCAACCTCTATTTTTGCTAAAGTATCATAGATTGATTGATACAGTAATGTGATTTGGTTAATTACTATGAAAATTCGATAGTATTCCTGAACTTCGATTGTTTTTAGTTCTGTTCTTCTAATTGTAGCTTCAATCTGGAGAATTCTAGACTTTAAGATGACTTGATTGTGTGTGATGTTGGATACTAATCCTTTAAAATGTTCGATTGTTTGATCGAGTAAGGAAATTCGGTTTATCGCATCTATTTTTAGTTGGTTGAGACGATGTTCCAGGTAGGCCCATCTGCAAAAACGGGGATTATTTTACATTCGTTTTTGTGAATGATTTCTCGTTTTTTTTTTTCGAGTTTTCTATTTCGATTTTTCCGTTTTCGAGAATGTTTGTTATTGTAAATGGTCCTAAAAATTTCTTCTTTAATTTTCCTGATCTAAGATCTGACTTTTTATATACTTGAAATCCTATTTGGATGTCTTGTGGGGATTTCTTTTCGTTTATTTTTTCTATTATTTTTTCTTTCTTTTCTTTAGAATCAGCTGTTATTTTGTCAAAAAGGATTTGTGTTTTATTTTTGTGAGAATCTAAATATTCAGTGAAGACGTGAGAAGCGACCATATTCATTGGATCTCTGCTGTCTGTATGACCGTGAACAAGTTCAAAAGGGGTGAAATTTGTTGAAGAATGTATCGTACTGTTGTACGCGATTAAGGCGTAAGGCATTAGATTAGAAACTTCACTATCTGGATCTGTATCTCGTAAAAGACGTAAATGTTCAATTAGAGTGGAGTGAAAACGTTCCACAGGTGAATTTGATTCGTGGTGATAAGGGGTAGTAAAATGTACTTTGATGTTATGACTTTTTAAAAGTCCTTATACTACTTCATTTTTGAATTCTGAGCCGTTGTCCGAAATGAGGCTTCTTGGGACTCCGAAGAATGAAAAGTATTTGAGAAGTTGTTCACAACAAGATACTGCGTTGCCATGGTAAGGAAGAGCTTGTCCAAATTTGGAAAATTTGTCAAATAATGTTAGGAATTTTTGATTTCCTGCAATGAAAGTATCTACGTGAACTATTTCAAATGGTTTACTAGGTGTTTCAGTAAGTGCTAGGGGTTCATTTGGAGGGCTTCGATCATATTTGGACCGTTGACATTTTTCACAGTTCTTAATGTAATTCGAGACGTCAGTTTTTAGAGATTTCCAGTAATAATTGGATTTTAGAAATTTTGTTGTTTCTTCTATTCCACGGTGGTTTGTCTTACCTTCGTGCCTGTGCTTGATTAATAGAATCCTTTCGTCTTCTTTGACATTATTGATAAGTTTTGTACATTCTATTAATTTGCAATTTCGAAAGTTGTTTGTCATGACTTGTTGAAAATATTTTCTTAGTTCTTTTGAAAAAAAGTAAACATGCATAGTAGGAGATGTTAAATACTCTTTTAGAAAGTCACAAATTTTTTGAATGTTTAAAGGTAATGTTGCATGAATAATTTTGTTTCCATCGAATAATTCTTGAGATGTTTTGGTATATGAATCGTAAGGCGATTTTTTCAAGATCAATTGCCTGGGTTTATTATTAATGATTTCATCTAGAAGGGTCATTTCCGAGTAGTTTTGATCTGCATTAACGCTGTGAACAGTGTTGTCACTTGAGATAATTTGGGGTTTTGTGTTATGTTCCGACAGAGAAGGTCTTAGTTGAACATTAGAAATTATGTTGATTTGCTTGGCGTTGCCGTCAAATGGGGGAATGTTATCTGCTTGATATTTGATCAAAGCAAAATTAGGGTGTGCCATTGTCTTATTTTTTTTTTTATTTTTTTTTTAATTAGACTTAAAATTATGTTGAGCGAAAGAATGTTTTGCTGCTTGTGCAAACAAAAGCGGAAAAATTCGCAATATTCGAATTGTTCAAAAAAATGGAAATTGGAAAAGTGGACTTACAGTGATAGAAGTACCAATGTTGTTTTCATTTCTTTGATTCTTGTTTCTTTCTTAGTTGCTAGGGTCCAATAGGAAGGGCGATGCTTGTCTCTTCCCTGGGTAATCTATGAAAGGTGGGACGATGTTTGTTCCCTTCTTCTCGCACCAAAGTTGATCGGACGATTCTTGTTCCTCACGTTCTGGCCTTGAGTTGCCCTGTCGCTGCCAATCAATGAAATGTTCGGGTTTGTCACAAATCGTTGAAACGAACCGAATTTATCACGCACGATGCGGGATGACCGTTTTGAAAGTTCTTCCACGATGCTTACACGATGATCGTTTTTGATACTCACACGACGATCGTTTTGAAGAATTTCTTACGACTTTTCGTTGACAAATCTTACCGACTGCGCCAGTTAGAATCGCTACCTTGGAAAGGGAGTTTTTAAAACAAATTTATTTTACTTTCGATTGATATGGATTCAGCTTCAAGATACAACTGACTGTTTATTACAGATTTGTTCGAATTTATATTATTTAAGTGCTGAGGTGTTACATACCATCAGTGAAACTACAGAACAATATTTATAACGTAAGAGTAATTAGATACTTCCTTACGCTGAGTACGTGAAATAGGATATCATAACTTACGTGAAATGAGATATCATAACACACACTGAAATATGAAAATGATTAGTGGTTTGCTGACATTTCGAAATCAATATTCAATTATTTTCAATAACTTTATTTTAACTCAAGCTCTCTCTCTCTCTCAGTCTGCCTCTCTGCATACAGAGTGATTAAGCGCGGCCAGCAAAAATAGTTAAAAATATTAATCTTATTATATATAAATCATAAATTTATCAACAATGTATTCGATTAGCACCTGTAGGTTACGTTTTACTCTTTAAAATTACGTAAATACCTGTCGTCACTCTAATCAGTTAAGAATAATTTATTATTCCACAATTTAGCTTTTCAATTAAGTTTCCATAGCAATAATCTAAATCCTGCATTTAATGCGTTAACTCATTACATGACTTTTAATACAGAACAGCGCAATTTCATAATCATAATTCATTTCATAATCTCACTTCACAACGCCAGTTTCAATGGTTGCTTGAATGCTTGAAGCTACTCTAATTGAATCAGGATTTTTCAGTTTCATTTTTTCCAGGTGAACTCGTCTCGTGCTTGAATGGATCGTATTATTGAAAGGAGTTTAATTTTCAAAGTCTTTTCAATGAGTGTTTCTTGCTGTAAATTGAGAAAAACGCACTTAAAATGCTTGTTTTAATTTTTTGCAATGAAGTTTGAAAATGGGACAATTTACGGCAATTCTGGTGTCATTTTCGGCTTTTCCTGACGATTTCAGCTGAAAATGAGTACCACTTCAATAGGACAATTTTCAGCACATTTTTTAGAAATTTTTATATGCGCCTGTGCGTTGTTCCGTTGTTTGCGCAAGTTTGAGTTTATCATTTATCTCTTCAGAGATACCACCTATACCACCCTCGATTTTGCATTCCTATATAACAACCCCGTCGGAGATACAATCGTGTCTTCGGCGCCTCCCTAGCCGAAAAGCCCCCGGGCCAGACGGCATCCCTTATTTACTCCTCAAAAATTTACCGCGGAAAACTATTGTGCTAATAGTACAAATAGTCAACGCAGTCCTTAAATTGCAGCACTTCCCACAGGACTGGAAAAACGCAGTAATAATCCCCATCTTAATGCCGGGCAAAAATCTTAAAAACGGGCAAAAAAAACCCGACCGAACCCGCCTCTTATAGGCCAATTTCCCTCTTGAACACCCTCGGCAAATTAACCGAGAAGGTCATCCATTTGAGATTACAGGCAGCAGCCGAGCTTCAAAGTTTAATCCCGGATGAGCAGTTTGGCTTTCGACCAAGACACAACACAACGCTGCAGCCTGCTAGGATCGCAACGGATGCCTATGCAGCATTTAATAAGCTTCAAAGTACGTTTATGCTGCTTCTCGACATGCAAAGGGCCTTTGAGACAGTCTGGCACACAGGCCTGCTGTACAAGTTGTTTGCCGTGCATTCACTGCCACTCTACCTAGTTTCCCTTATAGCGTCTTACCTAAAAAACCGTTCCATCCAGGTGAAAGTGGAGAATTCCACTTCTGCAAAAAGACGCATCGCGGCAAGAGTACCACAAGGAACAGTGATTTCGCCGCTGCTGTATACATTGTACACAGTAGACATTCCAAAACTTCCCACTACAAAAATAGCACTATACGCTGATGATACGGCTATCTACGCATCGTCTTTTTATGCTCAGGCTGCGAAATCTCGCATTGTACATCACCTGAGTTTATTGACGTCGTATTTTGACAAATGGAAACTTAAAGTGAATCCCAGGAAGACGGAACTTATTATCTTTTCGCGCAAATTCACTAACAACAAAATCTTATCACCACTCGTGGTCCAAAATACTCCTATCAAACCAACAAAAGAGGTGAAATATTGAACTGATATTGAACTCCATTTCAATAAGCATGTTGACTATGCTGTACAAAAGACTTTCATGGTCCGAAGAAAGTTGTACTCTCTTCTGGCGCCAAATTCTTTCCTATCACCTCGAAATAAACTTCTGCTCTACACCTCCACTATAAGGCCCATACTGACCTACGGCTCCCCTGCCTGGCACTCTGTCTGTGATTCCACAAGACGACGTGTTCAAAGGACCCAAAATAGGTTCCTAAAGGGCGTCCTGTCGGCTGACAGATACACCAGAATAACCGAAATGCACGAAGCTACAGGGATGGCCTATATAGCCGACTATATAGATACCATCGCTGAAAAATTTTATCATAGCGGAGTGCAAGGCTCAGTCCTCACGCGAAATATCACCCAAGTAACAGCAAACGATCGCCCAACCCATGGTCCCCTGTATAAGCGACTTCCCATATTTTATGAGGATTTTGTCCCCGACAGTACGTGACGACAAACAAACATTGCCTGCCAGTTGCAGACAGTCGTTTCTAGCAGGCTGGAAACGCACAAATCCAACATAACGTGACTTGACGGGTTCGTCCTGCCTCGTTCTGGCTGGTGTTGGCTGGTCTTTGCACCGATTGGGGCGGGGGCGGATGGATTTGATCATCTAGTTGAAACGGCCGGCGGTTAACGCCACGGCTGACAGTATCAAACTTAAAGGTCGAAGCAAAAGGGGTTTTTGGCTTCCCTTCAGGAAGACCTTTTTTCCTTAATGAATGCCCTTCGAATAAAACCAAAACCGCCACTTCAAGACTATCTCCTGACGTTGTCGTGCGTATGGCTAGCTCGGGAATGTCTATGTTAGGGCACTGCCCAGGTAATGGACGACTTAGCGCGCCTATTTAGATCATGGGCAAAGAGAAACCGGCCGAACATCTGGCTAGACATGGGAGTTATGTTTTTTTTTTTAACTTTGTTTGTGAATTTTATTAATGGGAATTCCAATGTATCCCTGGGTTTTCAGTTAATTTTATTGTCACTAATTATGGTGTTATGTGATGAGCCCTGCGTTTCGTCCCGGGTCTACCTATTGGACTCGTCAGTAAGGCTTAGGTAGACCCTGCCTTATACGCCGGACATCGGTTATACGCGTTCGGACGTAAATGAACCGAGCCGGTGTAGATCTTGTGCGGTGAGATGTTGGCAACCCGTGTTGCCGATGCTGCCACTCGTTCCATTCTGCTTTTTTTCCCAAGCATTTATCTTTTTTTTGTATATTCTATTTCCTGACTGTACTATAAACTTAGAAGATAAATGCTTGGGAAAAAAAGCAGAATGGAACGAGTGGCAGCATCGGCAACACGGGTTGCCAACATCTCACCGCACAAGATCTACACCGGCTCGGTTCATTTACGTCCGAACGCGTATAACCGATGTCCGGCGTATAAGGCAGGGTCTACCTAAGCCTTACTGACGAGTCCAATAGATAATACGAGAAGTCTGATGGCGCACTGTTGCACTTAAAAAACTTTGAAGTTTCAGGAACAGTTTTCGAGCATACCACAATGTGACCTCCTGAAAAGGCTCGACCTGTGAAAATGTCCCAAACCGAGCAGGGTATTTCTCTGAGCCCGATTTGCTAATTTTTCATGGGTTTAATATAATTGTTAGACTTAACATTCATACCGAGTTTCATCCTCTCACTTTGTGTGGTTAACAAAAATAAAATTAATTAATTCGTTGAGGGTTCGTTCGTGCACTTTTAACAGCCCATACCTCCGGTAGGCGACACTTTTGGATCATAGCATGGTCCATTGCAATATATGACATTTATATTTATAGTTCCTCATTGTTTTTTGGGGGAATTTACGAAATATTTTATGGTATGAAAATTGCATAATCATAGATAAGTCTTCCGATAATTTGTTGAACCGTACTACCAGCCCAGCGTAATTCTATTTAACTATAGCTGCGGAAAGAAAAAAATATGTTTTTGTAGGACGCAGCTGCATTTAGTTTCTTATAAATGCAATTGGTAAGTTGGCCGTGTTCCTCGCACATATTCGTCTACCACAGAAATGCCTTTTCAATGTTTGTGCGTGCATTGCCATTGTGATTTTTTCACAATATTTTGACTTACAGCTTGAAATAACATTTTTAGGTTTATGACTCAAACTCGGCCCAAATCATTCCACCAGTAGACAAACAAATTCAAAACTCAATATTGGAAAATTTGAGACCCCTCGATACGTCCTGGAACACTGATATTCTTAAAAACCATCCCCTGCTAATAGACCCGTACGAAGATTGTCTGAACTCTTATTTGAAAAGTATTATATCTGATGGAATACATGCCGACGAAATTGCAAACAATGAGAAAGTTAAACTGTCGTTCGTTTACACTGCTATGCATGGCGTGGGATATAAATCAGTTCAGAAGGCAGTTGATTTAATTGGGGTTCGAATTTTTCCCGTTCCTGAACAGCGGGATCCTGATCCAGAATTTTCTACCGTTAAGTAAGTATATTTTGTTTTACTATTTGTTTTAATTAAACAATGTTGGTTTTGTTGTACTGGAAGGCGACTGAATATGATTTAGCAAATATTAAGTAAAATTGAGTTTAGGATGAGACCGTTTTTGGCCTAATTTGAAGAACCATTTAAACATTTTGAACCGTTTGGTTTTAAGTATAGAAATTTAAGAGCATTTTCGACAGCGGTTGTGCTTATTACGATCATTAAAAAAATTCACGAATAGTAGGGACTTTTCATTTAGCACCATCACAGCTTGATATTACCAAGTTTTTTTTTGGTTTTTTTGTTTGCCCGGCGGCGGCTGGAGGATAAAAATCTTCTCGAAGACACCCGGTGTCCTGTGACACCAGGTAGTGTTGGATTTCTACCAACTAAAAACCCCCGTTTTTGACTGCAAGTTTCCAGGAGTTATCCTTTAAAACTTGTGGTCTTCTGTAAGAATGGATCAGCTCTGGAATCCGTATGCCTTTACATCACATTCTCTCCATGCTAGCTATCTGCTGGAAGGTATTACCAAGTGTTTTCTGAAAAGCGCATTATATCTCCACCCGCTTTTGTTTTGAAAGAACCACATGTTAAGTATGCATGTCAATACCTCACTCCGATCGACCAAGTTACTATTGTGGAAGAATAAAATAAAACCGCAGTGCTAAAAATTTGTTAACAGTCGAGTAAAACGAATTTAAAAAATGTACACTTGCTTATCGGCCAGCGATTGAGAGTATACAGAGCTTCCTCTATAATGAGGGTAAACCCTTGGAGCTCGCAAGCTTCCGAAGCGGACCGGGTCTCTCGGGATAGTAGCTCGCAGTGGTTCATGAGAGTCAAATCCAACAAGAAAAAACAGCGATTGACAAAAGCAAACAACAAACGACAGCAATAATAAAACAACAGCAACAACAACACCAACCAAAACAGTACTAATGTCGGACGGATTCTTGCTTCCGGGGAATTCCTTTATCGTGGAACTCGTTGATGGTAAGCGCAGATCCCCGGTCATTAAAACAAATTTTGTCTGATAAACGACGAGGAGCATCAACCAGCATCCAACTCCAACAAAGCGACCTCACAAGCTGAGATCCTCAGGAAAAGCTGCCGCAAACCGTGATAGTTGCAGAACTAGCTATCAGCGCATTAACGACCCGTCTACAAATATAACAAACCTGCCTTTTAAAGTTAAGTATACGATGGAAAGCCTTATCATAGATTGCACATGTTTACTTAATTGGTCGGCGGATAAGTTTCATACTCACACGTCGCTAACGACCCATGCTTTTGTTCTCAGGAGCCTGGATGGCAACATTAATGAGAAATATATCAAGGCTGACTTGTAGTACAAGGGTATCACGACAAAAGATGAAAATAGGAGGAAAATCACCTCAATCTCATAGTTATCGATGACAAGGTGACTGTGAGAAAGCTAATGGCTGAAGCTAGCGTAGCCTTTAGCGTCAGTGGGGTTCTGGAAAACCAGTAAAAACCAACAACGCAAGCCGAAGATGCCAAGACAAGCATGTGACAAGAAATTGCCCCTTGAATTTCAAGTGCCGGGTCGCATGAAATAATAGCTTGTCATGAAGGTACTTTGCTAAGGGGCCAGAATTAAAAACGATCGCACGTGCCTGAAGAAAAGCGCAGGCTCATGCCAGGACTGTTGCCAACTACGCCATCCAGCGGCCGACACCATAAGACGGTCCCAATTACCAAGCATATGCTGACAATGGGCTTCAAGTTCGGCCAATCTTCACTCCTAGGCATTATCAAAACAATGAAAAAAACCCATTCTTTCTCGACTCTGGAATTAGAAAAAATACTAACTAATATTTAAGCTATACTTGTAAAGGGCGCTCTTAGATGAACCGAAAGGTGCATGTACATACATGCCCAGTGGCGATTATTCAATAGGTGCATATGTGCACGTTCACTCTAGTCTAATGATTAGCAATATATTGTAATGAGTTTGAAGAGGACGATCGAAAGGCTTGTTGGTACGTAGCTCTCTAGCTCATTCATTCATATTGGGGAAACCATGTTGGACGACATTTATGCTCACCTGGGCGTATTATGCTCTCCCTCGGGCGGAAGTCTAACCCGACAACATTATTTCTCGGAAGAAAGGTAGCAGTTTTTGACTGTTTACGTCCATCAAATTCTGGAGTTCTCTGAAAATATCCTCGTGTCATCGCAGTGTTCAATTGAAAGACATTTAAAGACCAAATGCACTGTGCTTTCCTCAGAGTTCTCACAGAACCTGCATTACGATTCATTACCCACGCCGATCTTGTGCATGTGAGAGATGAACAGACAGTGGTCCTAGGAAAACACTCGTGACGGCTCTTAACTGCTTCCAGCTAAGCTCAAGGCACTTGTCAGCTGCAGATCTCATTAGAGAACCAGGTATGAAGGTTGACTCAAACCTACCTTCTCTCGCCTGCGTTCTCATTGCCCGCAATAACCCTGTGTCCAGGCATCCATATTATGGTAACCCTATTCCTGTTGCAAACTATCTCGAGAGTATGTCTGGAATCGAGAATCAGTCGTGCGTTAATCCTTGTCTGGGATAGCGACTTATGCGAGGCCTGACTAACAGTACAGATATATATGTTCTGGCGGTGATAGCATCTGTCTATATTTTGTTGCGCACAGGTCAATATTGCCGTTATCTCAACCTGATGCACTGGGATAAGAGGTGCCAGCGGAACGCTTATGTCCTCCCATGGAATCACTCCAAAAAATGCCCGCACCATTTTGGGCTGAGGAATTCAGAGTTCGGCGTTTCCTATTTCTTCTTTTTGAGTATGATTATTTTATACCTGCTCGAGAGTGTAGAGAAGGGCACTATAATATCTCTTTTAGAAGCGGATCAGATATGATCATTTCTGGCCATATCCGCATATGACCATAGCTCCAATCCCTATTTCCTCATTGTCCCAAGTCGTGTAGCTGCACTGAGTTCTCCAGCTTAGTTGTATTGACTTTTTTGTGTCGTAGTGTCACAGTAGCACTGTATCATTTACCTGGTATTGCGCAGATATTGAAACAAAGATTAAATACAATTTTTATCTTCTTGAGCAATCAAAAATCGTCGATCTTGAGTGCGTCTGAGACAACAAAACCATTTCCGTCTACTTCCTTGTTTTTGAGACACCTTAGAGCAAATTCTATTTCCTTCAAGGTGATATTAAGTACTTCTTGGGAACAGATTTACAATACATTTCCTACCGGAAAGCATGTCAAGCTCCGGAACTGCAATTGTGGTTTCTTCTCTGTTATTCTTCGGCCTTTAGTATTTCTTCTCTGTTTGTCTCTGACCTTCGATATACTCACTTCGTGTGACACTTTCGCGGCTCTTGGGGCGGCCTCGCCCAAATCTTGGTTTCGCATTTCTTTACGTACATACATCGTACAGATATTTATAATAATTTTTGCTCGTTAGATTCTGTGATGGCTTTCAGTTCTGAGTTTGTTTAGGACTGATACGTCTTGCATTATTTACTTTTAATCGATCATTATAAATTAAATTTTATTCTTGGTACGGCCGTCTGCACTTTCCCATTTTCACTTTCACTTCCCATTTTTGCACGAAGAAACCCAGCAGTGTTTCCCCGCGCTCATTGCTGCCGTCCAACCCAAAGTTACCTATCCAGATCTCGGTCTCCTTAATCCTCAGTCCTATTTTAGCATTGAAATTTCCACACAGGGTGGTGCGCTTATTACTCTTTAAGGTTCAAAGCAATACTATTGCAGATTTTATTAATTCATTTGGCAGTATGACCTGCTGTTGGTGCATATACCTACATGCATAACGTTTTTGCTAAGTTTTCCGTTCAGCTTGAGCATGCGAATTCGCGTGAGCAGAGTGATATATACCACTCTTGTGAATACCGCCGTAAAAAACCGATCTCATTGCAGTGGCGTCGATGTATCAAGAGGCAGATTCCTTCTTATCATCTTCACTCATATAATAGAGCGTCAGTCCAATATCGCAGCTGATATAATATCGCTGTCGAGATGCAGCCGGCCCGTTCTATTATTCGAACACTCGATATTATGTTTATTAAGTTATTATATTATTATTATTAAGTTAGATTTTTAAACATTTTAAAACTATTTAAAATTTACTTTCATTATATAAAGATAGATATCTGCCAATAAATGATAATGACTGAGAATATAACTTTGATTTTAGGTTTCCCAACCCTGAGGAAGGTAAAAGTAGTCTGGATTTGTCATTTAAATATGCCAATGAAAAAAGGTGTAATATTATTCTGGCTAATGATCCTGATGCTGATAGATTTGCTGTTGCTGAAAAAAACAGAAGGTAAGATAATTTAAAATACTTGAATAATTTCCGTTAAAATTACCGACGTGTTTCCAATGTCATAGTGGATCACGTATAACAAAATAATTTTTTCTTCAAAACTTCTGTAACAAATATGCGGTGAGTGCTATATCCTTTCTTCAAAACCCTAGCTAACGCCCTAAGGAACATATATGTTTTTCCTTGCTTCAACATTAATTAAAACATTTTTGTCGTGAATGTACAGTTTAGGGAAAAATATTAAATACAAAAGTTGTAGATATTATCGGCTAATTTATGTTAAGATAAGATTAATTGATACAGGGAGTCTCAAATTCAAGTGGCAGACCAAACTTCAATTTTTTAAATGGAATGCCTTACTTTTTATGTCATATTCAAACTTGATCAGGTCTGTTCTTTGTCTGTCAAACTTTGTTCTTGTCTTTTATTTGCTACTGATGGATCTTAGATTTTGTGCTTTTGTGACGAATGTGCAACTTCATTTGCGAAAATAAGCTGCTCTTAAAATTTAAAATAAAATAGTTGTATTTTGAACACGGCCAAGCCAAAATGAGATAGTATTATGTTATAAGACGGTAAGTAGCTTACTAGTGCCGCCATTTTCACTAGCTGGTTGTTAGTAGGAGATGAAGTGGAATACGTTTTTAAAATGAAACTGCTTAAAATACATTTTTCTACGTAGCAATGTTACTAGTTAGTTAGTTTTGCCACTAGTGTATTACAAATTTGATCTACTATTATGTTTACTATATCAACATAATAACTGTATATTGTAGTACCGGTGAATGGAAAATATTTAACGGAAACGAGCTCGGTACTCTTTTCGGTTGGTGGTTGTTAGAATGCCACAAAAAGCAAAGACCGAATATTCCACTTGATAAAGTTTACATGATTGCCAGTACTGTTAGTTCAATGATTTTGAAAACTATAGCCAAAGCTGAAGGATTTAATTTCGTGGACACTTTAACTGGATTTAAGTGGCTGGGTAAGTTCAGTCTTAAAATAATTATCATCTATATCAGAATCTCAGTAGGTTTGTAGAGCGGTATAAGGAACACATGTAGTAAAATGAAATTTGATAAAGTTAAGCTGCTAAAGCCAATTTCATGTATTATGAAATCGAGTTCACTCTTTTGACGTTGGATTGCGGTTTTCTAAATTCGACGAGGTTGAAGAAATGTATATGAAATGCTTTCGTCAACTCTGAAAAGGGTAGATTAATATGCAATCTTCAGCACCCAATAATTTTTTTATCTATCTTGATCTTAGTTATTCGGCCTTTCCTAGGACTCAATATATCCTGCGAATTTCAAAACCCCTAGTATCGCCAAATTTTTCCGAAAAACTCTTGAATTGTCTGAGTTGATCCACCGTTCGAGGTTTGAAGAGGATCTCGTAGGGATGTATATTTCCTTACTTTAGTCGACGAGAGTCGACTTTCAAGTAGAATAATAATAAAGCTGATGTGGTATTGTAAAATTGTAATATTCAAATCTCTACCTCAGAGCCGACTACGTTAAGTCATACATTGTTATTTTGCAGTAGAGACATTTTAGTTTCGGTGTTTATGTCGAAAAAATTTTTTTATTTAAGACTAATTTTGCAAACCTTCTAATTATTAAGACAATAAAGAAGACTTTTAACCTGCATAGTTATTTTTTAAATAACAGCAAGATGTTCTTTTTAAGTTATTTAACTTCATTCATCTTGCTGAAAAATGTTTCTTTTTATGAATTAACTATACTGGACAATATTACTAAAGGCAAACAATGTTAAGCTAACAACACTTTTAATTTTTAAATCTTACAAATAATGTTTGTTCAAACAAAATAAGTTTTACATTAGGTACTGGTTTAAAATTTACTCTGATTTTAATTAAAAAAATATTACTTTATTAAATAGTTGGTAAGTACCACCGACATACTTAATCATCTTCACCATTATTACCAGGTGAAAGAATCGAGAAGGGTAAACCTGCAAATGCAAAAATTACTTCAAGTTTAGTGCTTGTTGCAAATGGTTGTATTTCTTTTTAAAATTAGGTTTAGAACCATGTCTTACCCTTTCCAATCGATCGGGCATAGTACTCGTTCGAGTTGTGTTTCTGTTGGTGTCTAGTTGCTTCAAATCATACCAACAATCCAATAAGGTTTTTTTTGACGAACATAAACTAAACATACATAGAGTTAGGCTTTGGAGGCCATTTCTTCAAACTGGTGAGTTTTTCGGGTTTTTAGGCCGATAAATTACCACACCAGGCTTGGACCCAGCACGAATTGTGGTTAATCTCAGCAGTCACATTTTAACACCTGAGGAGCCATCTGTCTTGGCCAAGGGAGGAAACTTTGCTATAAGTTCGAAAATAATTCCAATAGAGGAGATCATCTCTGGCACCGAAGCGGCGCTGCAAGCACTTCCGGAACAAGCCGCAAATGAAATACGCCTGGAAACTTCCCAAATCCTTCGGAGAGCAAAACCACCGCCAAGCAACCTAAGGAAAGAAGAACAAGTTTTTAAAAAGTATAAATAAGAAGGAACACAAACATCGTTGTCCTGCCAGCTGACAAAGGCAATGTTACTGTCATTATGAACAGAGAGGAATATGAGCAGAAGATCCAAGACCTACTGGATCCAGCTACCTACACAAAGCTCAAGAAGGACCCGACTCAGGTCCAGCTCAGGAACATCAACCACCTTATAAAAATGTCGTCATTAGACGAGACCGTCATGAAGAAGATCATTAATTCAGAAACCCTTCCACCACGTTTGTATGGATTACCTAAAATTCACAAGGGAAGAGTCCCACTTAGACCGATTGTCAGTGCCCCGAGACAGCCAACATACGATGTGGCAAAATATATAGCCTCTCTTCTGCAGCCAAACAGTTTATTAGCAAAATCAAGGATCGGAGACTGGAACCAAGGGACATGCTAGTCAGTTTCGATGTCATTTCACTGTTCTCAAAAGTACCCGTGGACGAATCCATAGAACTAGTTCGGAGCTATTTGAGGAGAGTACCGCAAATCTCTTTATAGCATGTGTAAAATGCACCTACTTCCTGTGGAATGGAGACTTCTACGAACAAAAGGAAGCAGTAGCCATGGGCAGCCCACTCAGCCCGGTTGTAGCAAATGTCTTCATGGAGAAATCCGAGGAAACAACCTTGAAAACCGCACCCTTTAAACCGACTATCTGGGATCGATATGTCGATGACACGTTTGTGATATAGAGACATGGACGCGATAAGCTGGACAAGTTCCTCGACCACCTGAACAAACAACATCCAGAGATACTTGGAAGTTAAACAAAACATATGGAACAAAACATATGGAACAAAACATATATCATGGAAGTTGAACAAAACCAACAGTTGGCATTCCTGGATGTCTTGGTATCTAGGAACGGGAACCAATTGGACCATCGGGTATATAGAAAGGCCAGCCACACGGACAGATACCTCCACAAGCTATCCAACCATCACCCGAATGAAAAAAAAAAGGAATCATCAAGTTTCTCACGGATAGAGCCAGGAAAATATGTGGACCATAGCACCTATCAGCGGAACTACAGCATTTAGAAAGGGCTTTCCTTCAAAACGGATACTCTCCGATTAACATCAAAAGAGCAGCAAGGGTGGACAGTGCCGAAAAGAGTGAAACCACTCAAAGAGCCTTCTGCCTTTCCTTCTCAGAGTTTCGTCTCAGTAGTCTCACGATCTACAAGCCCACAACAAAGATCCAGGAATGTCTAAGGTCGGTCAATACGGAAGATCTTCCCTCGCAACTGCAGGTATCTATCGAACCCCATGCTTCTGTGGAAGCGTCTACATAGGAACCACGAAGAGATCGGTTAAGACGAGGATCGAAGAACATCGACGAAACTGCAGATTAGGGCATGGAAAAGTCGGCAGTGTCGAAACATGCCCTCAGCGAGGGAATGCACAGCATCAAATTTGCAGAACTGAAGTCCTAGCCACAACAACAGGCTATCGCCCACGCCTAATACGACAGGCCATCGAAATACACAAGCACAGCGACAATTTTAACTGAAAAGAAGAGACAATGGCGCTAAACCGGATATCGTTTGCGGCACTCACGAACGCAAAAACGGCAAGGAAAGCTAAAGGCACAGGACAAGAAGAATAATTTACTACACCGGAGCATAAAACAAACAACAGAATGCGATGACGCCGATGACACAGGCCACGTCATCACACCACGTCATCACAACCGGATCATAAATACGGACTGCGCCCGAGGAACGGCATGAGTACAGTGTAAGTTCTCAAACAAACCACCTCTGAAGTTGCAAGCGGTACTTACGAAACGTCAGGAAGAAATTCTATTTTACGACGGCCAAAAAATCCGAAAAACTCACCAGTTTCATAATCTAATCAATTGGTGCCAATTACAAGAAATATCCGACCGTTTTAAGAAAATTGTCTCTCCTTTTCTTTAACTGAATTGATCGCATCAGTCTCTGCCTACCATCTGGTAAGAAATTTATGATTTATAATGCTTACATTTGGTGTCATTTTCAATGACCAAAAGTAGCACATGATCATTTACGCATTCTGATTTTTGGAAGAGATAAGCATCTCTCCAAATGCAGAATTCCAGGATGAATAAGTATCCGAAATGCTGCATGCATGTTTAAACATGATGCTAGCTTCTGCCTCCTTGCTTTTTCGTCCAGATCCGTCCGTCTTTAACATCTTGATCATATTATTTTTGTAGTAAAACTGTATTTTATTGGGTGTTCGTTTGGTGTAATTGTATTTGTAGTTTATCGCAAAAATCACAGGTATTGTTGTCAGGTACCCAAATTGTTCAGAGGTAGACAATGCTATGAGAAGTACGGACTTGGTAACCAACTCTTGCACTAGGCTACGATGTGACTTAACGTTATAAAAAACGGCTAACTTTTTAACAGATCGAGGTACATAAAACATAGATTGACTCTGAGGTAGGGACTCTGAAGAGACTGAGGATTTACACGTCACACTCTCAGCGCTGCATTTGTTGACTCTCACTGCGACTGTGGTTCTTGTATTTGTTGACTTGCTATTTTTTTGTTTCTAATTCATCAATGTCTCTATTTGGTTGCATGTAACCTTTTTGTAAATTTTACGAATCGTAATTACCAGATCGAAGCGGAATTTGTAAAAATTAAAACTTGTTTGGATATTTAGTTTTATATTTAAATGGTAGCAAATAACGTTTTCATTCGATATTTCTTATTGTTTTTGTTGGCAGGTAAATAGAGATTTCTCTCCGCCACAATATAATTAATTCTGGATTTTATTTACAATTCCTATGTTTATTGCAATCTTTACCGAAAAATGCTTTTGGCATGTTATTAAGAGAGGTAAACTCGGTCCTCTCAAAACATCCTGACTTGACATGCCTGGATTATTATTTTTGCGATTTAGTGGAAAATTTGGTTTCATCACGATCAGAAATTGTAGTGGATCTTAGGAAGTGTATTTTTGAGGCAGTCGATCTGATTTGGAATAATAATGATATGTTACGTAGGGCAACGCTCGTAAGTAGATCATGTGATTCTAGCAGATCGACGGTCCTTTGGAGCAGTTTTTATATTGATTGTAACTGTGACTAACTTTTAATTTTAAACGGAAATTATAACTGTTTTAATCACGACGATTTAACACAAGTATAGCTGAACATTTTCGGTGCCAGAACGCTAACCAGCTTACACTCAAAAAATTGTTGTCTTTTTAATAATTTTTGAAAAACATATTTTTTCATGTTTGAATGAATACAACTATTAATCTATGGTTAATAGTCTTATTACAGTATTGACGAGTGCAGGAACTTACCAACCAAATATAGTATAAATAACTGTCCTTTAATTTGTTTGGAAGGCTGGATCTCGTTGACCGGCGTACTGAACTTTTATAACGTAATTCGTAACGCTCTTTTATAATCTTGGTTTATTAACAGTCACTAGAAACTAATTTATCCAATACATCCTCGTCTTGGCATAATTATTATGTTTTACTTTAATAACTTTCTATTTTTTAGGGAATAAGGCTCTAGAGCTTGAAAAACAAGGTTATTCGGTAATATTTTGCTTTGAGGAAGCAATAGGTTTTATGTGCAACAACAAGATAGTGGATAAAGATGGTGTATCGGCCCTTGCACATTTCACATGCTTGAGTAATTTTGTTTATGGTAATAATCAACAGTTGTGTGATAAACTGAAGGAGCTCTATGATATTTATGGTCTTCATTTGTCGTTAAATTCTTACTATTTTTGCCATGAACCTTTAAAAATTGAAGTAATTTTCAATCGAATTAGAAACTTCAATGGAGAAAAACAGGTAATTATTAAAACAAATCAAAGATCGAATCAAATTTATCAATTTGTCGTTTCTACTGCCGTATAGTGCGGACGTGGTTCTACATCTTAAACTGCCAGTTCGCGAAGCGTTAAAGGAAAAGAAATAACAACAAACGTTCACTGTTGACCGGTACAAGTTCAGGGTAGTTTATTATTAAAATAACTTCAATATTATCGTCGAACGATGATACATATTGAACCTCCAATATTTTTTACCTGTTCCAACGACACAGCCACAGACTCAACATCAACAGACAGAGTCACTTTCATTAATTTAGTCAGTGGCACCACATTATTCTGTATATCAACAGCAGCAACTAATTTTACAGCTTGTCCATCCACTAAATACAGATTCTCAAATTAACGCTCATTAAAATTGTACTACTGTAATAAACAGAAACCTGTTAATAAGTTACAAAGAAACACAATCTAGAAAACAAAGACGATAGAACCGCTAATGGTTGCAGAAACCTAAAGAAGCAAATAACCATTAATGTATGTATGATGTAGAAGAAAGCAAATGGAAAAACGAACAAGTCAAATTAAATTATGTTCCTGAACTGCCACATATATTAACTAAACAGTGTCTAGCCGAGCTTCGTGGTGATAAGACGTGCCCATTGCTAGCATATTCAAAGCAAGGACGTTTACACGACGCAAAGAATTCTAACAATTCAAACGCATTTATCGATTCAGCGAAAATATACAGGTCTACTTCAAACTAAAGGATGAACCCTGGGAGTTTGCAAGAATCCGAATCGGATTATGCCTCCCAGGATGGTGGCTTCAAAAAGCCACAAACAAAAAAACGTGATAGGAAAGCAAAGACGACCCAGCCAACCCAGCCAATCCCCACAACGCCAACACCTGAGGCCAAACGAATAGCGTTGGATCATCAGGCTACAACATATGAAAACCAAACAACAAACAGCAAGACAACATAAACAAGATTTCCAACATATTCGCAAATATTCACAGCGAACGCAATGCCGACCATCACCAGAGTGCAACTTGCAATCAGATGGGAGGAACTCAACCCTAACAACAAAGATGTGATTATCAGACAAGATAATCACTTTCTAATTAAAACCAACAATGATGACAAAGCAACACAAATTTTACAACAACTAAAACAAGAAAACATGATAACAACATTCAAACTACAAAAAAATGATAACTTCCCACTAATCCGACAACAAAGATCAAACCACCATATTACAGCCACATATTCAGTGGTTGCTATTGGAGTGGACCTCGAAATCACGGACGAAATGTTCCTGAAACACTTGGAAAAGTCAGGTCTGATTATCAGATTCTGCAAAAGAATTACATCCAGAGCGAGAAACAGTCCCACCTTGTTGATGAGGCTGATAACGGGCGACCTGGCGACATATGAGAAGCTAATGAGCGACCGCGCAGTGCACTTCCTTGGACGCGTGTTCAGGATTGTGGAGAGTAAACCTCCAGCACCGATTCCTGCTCCATGCACCAAATGCAACTCCTTTCAACATCGGACCGAAACCTGCAAAACACCAGCTGAATGCAACAAGTGCCTTGGCCCTCACTCAACATTTAGTTGCAGTTCTCCACTTCCCGTCAAGTGCGCTGCCTGCAACTCGGACCAGCATGCGGCATGGAGCGTAAAGTGCACGAAGAGACCAACAGAACCTATCAGTGGTATCCCCAACGTCAAAATTAAATGTCTGAACAAGAGAACGTCTGAGGTGTCGGATGCGATAACTGAAGGTAACAGAATACACTCACCAATAACAACTCACGATCTCATACTAAACAAATACAAACATCAAATTAACAAGTCTACCAACACTAACAGATAAGATTTGCTTAAAAAAATGCGAAAACAATTTATAGAAGATTTTGACATCGACACCTCGGTCGTCTTCTTTGGTAGCCATATGAATGTATTGATGTTCGACATGCATGAACCAAAACACCTCGACAGAACCCCATGAACAACTAAAACAAACAATCACTAAGATAGACCGTTCAACATGAGACTACTTTATGCCAACATCAAAGGACTTAACAGTAAAAAACCACTTATTTACAATTACATAGAACAAAACGACACAGACTGCTGCATATTTGTAGAGACTAAAACCAAACTAGGACAGACACCAACGTACAGAAATTGGCAGTATATCTATAGGCATGGAAATACCATCAATCATGCCAGGGGCGGGGTCGCAGCTCTCCTAAAACCAACATTTAAACTTCGAAGAGCAAATCCTCCTTCCCTCAACCACCCTCTGAACGACTGCATACATTTTACAATACCCTACCAAAATGACCTGATACACATATTTCTGACATACATATACCCACACTCCAACTTAGAACAGAACATATTGACCAAAGCAAGCATCTATAAATATGCAATAATTATAGGCGACTTTAATCTGAACAAAAACAAAACGAAACAGCTTAAAAGATTTCTACAAAATTCGGACTTTATAAAACAGCACACCCCACCAACTTTTCTGATGCCCGCAAACCCAGACTCAACACCAGACGTTCTACTGCACACAAGAAACTTAACAAACACCATCAACAACATAAAGTTAACCAACGAAATATAATACATAATATACAATAAATACAATACACAACCGAGCAATTACAGACCAATTACACTGCTACCAGTACTTAGCAAGGTTTTTGATTACATAATAAGGCAGCGACTGGGAAAACTTGTCGGAAAGTACATACCATCGTATCAGTTCCGATTCAAACATCAGCACTCGACTATTCACCCACTCTTCACTCTGACTAACAATATACAAACTACACACCTAACTGACAGAAAGACAGCTTGCCTGTTTGTGGACATTAACAAAGCTTTTGATAGTGTCTGGCATAGAGGCTTACTATACAAACCATACAAACTACACACACCAACATATCTACTACACACCATAAAGAACTTACTAGAAAACAGACAACTACAAGTACGAATTAACAAAACACTGTCATTTTCTTTTTCCCCTGAACAAGGGCATCCTCAAGGATCCCCGCTCTCACCGTTTCTCTACCATATATACTGCCATGACATATACAATTACAACTTACCAGACAAAAATCAAATCGACAGATCGGCATACATATTACAATACGCAGACGACACGGCACTTATTGTACATGACAAAACTACTGAGAGAGCAGCTCAAAGACTCCTAACACTTACAAACAACACAATGACATGGTTTTATATATGGAGATTAACACCAAACGCGTCAAAAAACCAACTTCTGCTCACAAACCACAGACTCAACGCTGACTCCCCTACAATAACTGCAGACGGCCAAACGATACAACCACAAAACGACGTAAAATACCTTGGAATCACAATTGACCACAAACTTAAATTCACTAAACACATACGAAACATCAGGGCAGAAACAATAAAGAGAACAAAACACTTCCGATCACTAACATACAAAGACAGAGGAATTAGCACAAACACCGCCACCAAAATATATAAAGCTATTTGTAGACCCTTGCTAGACTATGGACATATACTCATGACCAACGGAACAGAAAGGACAAAACGTTATATACAAACAACAGAACAAATTGCACTAAGACTAATAACACGAATAAGACACCCCCAAAACCCACTACACAACCCCTCCACCCAACTACTATACGAACGCACAAACATGACAAAGATTTCGGAAAGACTCATACATCTACAGACAAAATGGACAAACAACCCCTACAACTGGACCATACTGAATCCCCTTTGTCTCACAAGGCCAACCAGACAATTCCGCTTCCGTTTCCCTACATCAACGCTACTCGAACACTTACAAACGCAACTGACTACTGGACAATAAAATAATTTTTTCTTGTCATTAGAATTGGAAAGTTTATTTAATAAGATTATTAACCTAGAATAAGAGAATTTTCATCTTTGTTTTTTTTATTTAGACTAAGACTACATGTATTAAACAAGGGCAGAAAGACCGATAGGTCGATAGCCTTTTTTAGAAATAAAGATGTTTACTACTACTACTATTGACTAAACTATTTTCCTGGGTTTCAGTCATTTATTACGAATTCTCAATTATTTATTTTTTAAAACGTTTCGGTGTTTTTCCACCATCTTCAGTTAGTCCGAAGCAATTGTCAAAACATTTTGTCCCATTAACGTGTGAAAAATTCTAACATTTTAAAATGTATCTGAAAAAACGGTCACATTGTCTATTGGCACAGCATGTCATACTAAATACTAAACACTCTAAAATTATTAAAACTAAAGGCAAGGAATCAGGAACACACAGTTTGGGTTCCACCTTCTAGAATTTTAAATTATTCTCTTACTTACTTAAAATCGTGTAGGTAGTTATTGCTACACTAAGTTTGTGACTGATATATTTGTATCCTAATTCTTGTCCATTTTAGAACAAAAAACGAAAAATCTGTTTATATTTAATTATTCTCTTCACCTAGTTTTCCTTTACATTCAGAAGATATTATTTTTGGTTTGCATACCTTACAATATACTGGGTGTTAATGTTTTATGTTTCTTTCATTTCTCATTTAGTTAATGTTTGATATATTGAGCTTAGATTGTCTGTATCTGATGTAAAATTTATGGTTTTGTTATGTTATTTGATTTGAATCATTTCATGGATTCTTCTCTTATGATAATTATTTTCATTAATCAGTATTTTTGTGTTGTCAAAATCGTAATTAATTATGTAACATTTGGTGTGCCTATTGCGCTAATGCTGTTCCATTTTCGTTATTTTTCCTTATGCTGTATTTATGTTCGTATATTCTTTTCTTTAAATATTGTCCTGTTTGAGCTATGTATGTGTTATCACGGTCCAAACAGTCTACTTTTGTATACTACATTCGGTGTGTCTAATTTATCACTCTTTTTGTTTCAACTCTCTGTTTTGATTTAAATTTTGTAAAACATTCATTTGCTTAGTTGTTTTTATTTTTTTCTGCTATACTAATATTACGCGGTTTGAAAATATTTATTATCTTGTCGTTAACCTCAGGAATATGAGGTAATGATATGCTTACATTGATTTCCATTTTAAATAATACACTAAACATACCTATGACAAGCGCAATTTGGGAAAACTGACCTTGATCCGCTGATTTCTGCAATGAGCAAAAAATCCAATAAACAACCAAAATTAATACCTATCGAGGATGCGATTGGTGTGTACTCCTAAAGGGAGGAAAACTTTTAAATAAATCGGCTCACAAATAGTTGGTTTCAATTAGGTCATGGTAATCATGCTACAAGATGCTTTTCAATAATCTGTTGCATTGTTTACCACAATGTTTAAATATATACTTTCCAGCCACCTGCGCATTAATTAGTTAAATTATTTTAGTACCCGTCTGGGATCTTAAACGACAAATATAAAATAATATCGATCAGAGATTTGACTACAGGATTCGACAATTCTCAACCAAATAATAGAGCGATCTTGCCAGTCTCATGCAGTTCACAGATGATAACATTTGTCTTTGATAATGGTTTGCATATTACTCTTAGAACCAGTGGAACCGAACCAAAAATCAAATTTTACAGCGAACTTTGTATGAGCCCGAAAATCAAGTAAGAATTATAATAGACTTTTTGCACTAAATGAAAATGGTTGTGCTTCCAGGGATAGATCGATCGCAGAAGAAACACTAAGAAATATGGTGACGGCTATTTGTGAAGAATTTTTCCAACCAGAAAAGAATGGACTTATTCCTCAAAGTGGATAATAACCGCAAATGGTATTTTATATTTATATCGACTACTTTAAAAATGTTTATTCTTAATGTGGTAAGGCTTCGTGTTTAGCGGACTATGTAATCTCACTATGTTAGATGTTACACACCAATTTTAAGTCATGTATTGTTAAATTTACTTCAATAATAATATTGAAAAAATGTCAGCTATTTTTTTTTCTTGTGTGAATCGAAACCAGATTCAGCGAAACGACATCTTCTCATTGTCTTTATATTTGCAGAAGGTTGCTGCAACACACGTAGAAATTCTTCTTGTCTGCTTTCAGGAATCTTCAATAGATTATGAAATAAAGACAATAGAGAGGTGATATAGTGAAGGAGAGAGCAAATTGGTCGGAAGCTACTTTACTCATTCACCTACACTATACAGGGTGATTCAAAATTGGCGTCATTCATTAACAACTTAATTGTAAATAGATTGTGAAATACTTCGTTAGACCAGATTCGTAACAAGACACATATCGATCTTAAAGTGCTTATGACACAACTGGTTACTGGTATCGAAAGGTATTTTCAACATAGATCATTGATCCATAACTTTTTACAGGAGGTCGCCATCTGTGGCAGATTCAGGAATCACTCATTTGTCCCAAAAAGGTTGGCAGCACTGCCAGCAAAGTGACAATGTAATTGCTAACCTGTTTTATTGTCGTCATTTTAGTTTCTGTTTATCTATGGTTACTGGAATTTTTGATAATTAAGAAGTACGTAATGTTAATGAGGTAGATTCCTCAGAGAAAATAAATCGGTCCTTTTCAGGACTACAGAAATTCGAAAGAAAGCGACGCTTTTGAATATTGATCGGTCCAATCGTAAATTTCTCGGTAACCGTTGAATCAAACTTAGAATTCAATGGAGAACTCAAAATTGAAAAAGCAGGTGCTTCCATTTGAAAAAATTAGTTGATGGTGGGAAATTATTTTTGGACCTCTCCATATAAATAAATTTCAGATAGAAAAATTGCAGTTCCAAATAAAAATTAACTGGTTCGAACTTTCTTCCAAAAAAAAGTCCGCTGAATTTAAAATAAATTTAGACATTACTTCTGGTACCTACCTACTCACTGAAAATAGTTTTCCAAATGACCATACACACCTTCAAGAATTTTGAAATCGGCTCGAAATCATATTGAAACGAATAACAGTTTTAATCCAACTTGTAGATTTCAAGAGTAACTTTTCCATATTGTAAGCAAACCTGGAACAGCTCAAGAAGTCTATTCTGCTAAAAGCAAACTACTAGACCGGCCTTTGAATTTACTTTATTATCGTAATAACAACACATGTATAGTAACATATATATTTGGTGAACAAATAATTATTTTAGTAATGGATAAGTTCTGCTTACGTTTCTTATTTACAAAGTTCACAACAGTAAGAGTAAACAGCATTGAAAAATACAATTCAAACAATTTAAAATTTAACTCATTGAATAAAAGTGATCGGAAAATCAGATCAGTGTTTTGTTCCTCGTAGATGTTGAACAACACTTGAGCATGCTTACGTACATTGCACAATATTTTAGCGTATTTTGTTTACCTATTAAGGAGACCTTTCAACATGAACAGGAATGTTGAGCACGATTTCATGTTAGTTCAGATTTTTGCACTTTCATCTTGCTACAAATACATTCAATTTGGCCAGCAAGCTCACAATAAAAGAAAATTAAAAGTATAAAAATCAATTGAATATTTTTAGCTTCCGAAAATTCAACGTAAAAATCTATGCAAGCTTCTGTTAATGTGACCATCTGGTCATCATCAAGATACCGTTCTTGCCTCGTTATAATTTTGAGGTTCACCAAATTACAACAAAATACGCCATGAAAGCTTATCATAACTAACTAATAATAGGACCTATATTGCTAGGCATACATAATCACAGACCTAAAACATTTGCTAATGAGAATGGGCATTTAAAACAGGCTTGTAAATAATGTAATGCAAATGGTATTACATGTTTATCATTAGTCTTCTTATTTGGAAAATAAAGCAAAAAGTAAGTAAGAACCCATTAATTAATATCAATATACCTAGATATCTACTGGGTATATATAGGAAATGTTTTTGCTTGACAAAACTATATAGGTAATCATTAATTCTCAAAATATTTCCAAATTGAGAAACCTTTCATTTCATTACTTTCCTACTTTACAGTATCGATGTTTTTAGATATCGTTAGTTTCTTGCTTAGAAAATTAATTTCTATCTTGTTACTTCAAATACTCTCTGTTTGCAATAAGCGATCACCTAAAAATATTGTTTCCAACAAAGCTTTAGTCAGTCATTAAGAAACAAAAACATTAAATTATTCTTTGCAGTGTATTGCACACACAGTACACTACCCAGTAGATTCTATAAAAAATCAAATTTTTCCTGAGTCAATTGCTGTAATATTTATGTATATCTATCTGTTCGACTTCTTTTTCTATTGGGTGATTGGGCCTGCTGTTACTATTATCGCTATTTTAGATTTAAATTTTTTCGCTTTTATAGTTTGGTTCTAAATTTGCAGTAAACATTTCTGGTATGTCCTTTTACTTAGGAATGCTTAGGAATTACGTTGCTCTTTACTTAGACTCCGTTTTACTCTTTATTCAACTCATTTACGTAGATTTCTCTGTTAAAAGATAAACTATTAGGCCAACTTTTTCAAAAGGTACCAAGAATTTACAACACCTTACAATTTTTGAGACTTTAAGTTTGCTGCTATTGTGTTATGGAATATCACATGATATACTGATACTTAAAATATAGTATTATGAAAATATTTACAAAATATTCAGGTCTGACAAAAGTGCGCATCATAATGAAGGACACAATTTTACATTTTTACTGGGTGTCTATGGTTGGAATAAAACAGTGGCTTTAGCGTAGGTCTAATTGAGGTTTTCTTTTTGAAGATTGCATAGCTAGCATTTAATTGTGCCAGTTCTTACTGATTTTACCATACCATATTATCAAAAATTATATTTCATGACTAAGTGTGAATAATACAGATTGAAAATTTGATATTTTAATTTAGTTTTTAAATGTTTAGAAATCATAAAAATGCAAGCAAGATGAACGAATGAAATCTATTTCGATTGTTTCTGGTAGTACATATTTTGTATTATACTTGAGTGTTATTGCTTTCCAGTAAAGATATATTTTGCAATTATCTCTAATTTCTCAAGCAACCATAAATATGAGAAGACGTTTAATTGACGTCGATTTTCGGTGACTCATATTTCGCTATCAGCACGACGGCTAATCTACGTGAATTCGTCATAATAAGAACAATATTTTGTTTTGTTAGTATTTTGTTACTGAACTTTACTCGGGAGCCATAAAATTTAAGATTGTACTAAGTCTTTGCCCCTTTTCAGACTTCTGGATGTTTAAAAAAGTCAAATCTCTCAAAACGGGTGTACATTTTCGAAACAGTTCTAATGAACTTTTCGATAGCTAATCTCAAAATCCATCTTTCACCAATTAGATTCGTATAAATGTCGAAAATGTCCTATATACATAGGGTGTTAAAAGTCTTGTGAGATATACATCTCACTAACTTTCGTTGTTTGGTTGACTGGGTTGTTACAGTAAAAGCAACGTAAATTATTTAAGAGGTATTCAATGTGATTAGAAATTTTCCTTAGCGAAAAGGCAGGAGTCTGCTAGTCACGCATTGAATAAAAATAACCGATAATTAAAAGCAAGCGACTAGCTATAAGTCTAATCAATAATTACGAATAATTAAAGCAGTCATAAATTCTCCAAAACACGACAAACATGTTTATAAACTGATCAGAAAATGCCAGTTTATGCTAATCAAAAAACCAGTGGTGCATCGAAGAAAAACGAATCGAACCCCACCGAAACTATTATTGTGTTTGCTAGCCACTCTAAAGAATGAATTTATCTTGCTTCATAAAACTTGCATACACAAACGTTGGCGATTTAAGAAACTGATTACACGAAGCTTTTGTATCAATTTTTGGACTTTTCTTTCAATTCATCGCTTTAAGAAATAAGGAAACAGTTGTAAAGCGAATATCTTCCAAGTGAAGCTTCCAACCACTTCACTTCCACCCTTGGAATGTTACTAAAATTCTTAAAAAATAAATTACTATTGGGAATCGAACTTTACATCGGCACTGTAATGTAATTGTTGATGAACAATCTAAGAAGGAAAAGAACAAATCTTTTCCTTCTTAGATTGTTCATCAATAAATAATTAAATATTATTAATTGTATTATTGTAAATTGTATTTTCAAAAAAAAACAGATGACTTTATATACCTATGTACTTTTGTGCGTTATACTACTACTACTACTTTGATTCAAAAAGTATGAATTTACTACCCACCTATTGCTAGTTGCATCCAGCACGGTTTCAAATTGCTGGAGTAATGCTTCACAAAAAAATCCACCATAATATATACACCCTGAATGCGCACATAGAAAACTTGTCGATGCAGCATTCGGTTCGAGTGTTGAAACATTCAATGACTTGCACAACTAAATAAAAAGACTATTGACTTCAACTAATCAGTAAAAATGAATCCACAACCATTTTGATTAATTACCCATCATCAACTAAACGCGATTGCCCTATTTTATAAAGCAATAAAAACTCAACAATAATAAATAACTAAAATAAAGTAAATCACTAACTAATTTAACAGATCACAAAAAGGGTCGTATATACAAATAGTACTTGCTAGTTTACCGCTATTTACATTAAAGGAAATTAGAATTATTGAGGTCGGTATACTTTTCTATACAGTGTTAAACCTCTAAATATATACAGAGATCACAATTGAACATTACGTACAAATGGTTTATTATGACTTAGCTTCTAAGCATTTTACGGGTAAGAACATTTACGTTAATGCTAGATTCTTAAGGTTTAAACAGACACGGTTGTTGGTTTGGGAAAAACTTTAACGTCCTAGGAGACAATTTATTTTTAGAAATAGCACTGTGGAAAATCTAAATTTTTCAAAGACAGTAACAAAATTTTTGTATAATAATCAAAATGTGATTCTTGCAGGTACGCAAAGTACTGATAAAATAAATTATTACAATTCCATTATTATTCGATTGTGCCTATTTGAATTAACTTCAAGTCAAATATTAAAATTAATGAAATGCTATTGCGATGGGAAGGATATTTGACAATAAAGAAACATATTAATGAAAAGAACAGGACGTTACAATTTCTTACCGCAATAATGGGACGTTAACACCAATGTTCAGGGATGTCGTTATCTAAAAAGTTAAATAGGCGTAGGAAGGACTGTAAAATCCTGCAGAGCACACTTAACTGTTTCGTATATCGGTCTATTTTCATCACTACAGTATCCTTCCGGTGTGCACAGAGTCTGCAGTTTGCTCAAATATGAATCAAAGTTCTCTTGACCAATTTTTTCCGGCTGTGTTCCTCCTCCAGGTAGGCGAACGTGTTCTAGAAGAGTGATGACGTTGTTCCGCAGGCTCTCGTAGTACTCGTTAAGGTTGGAGCTTCGCTGCGAGAGAGCTTGCGTTTCCTGGTGGGAAATTGTTTAGTGTAGTCAGAATCTTTTTTTTACGAAAAGTCTGGGATACGAAAGTTTGCGATAGGCCCCTCACCAAGTTTTTAAAAAATTTTGGTCAGCTTTCAAAATATTTGCATTCGTAGCAAACTATTTACAATTGGAAATCAATCTGCAATTCTTTATTAAGTTCATAGAACCTTTTTGCGCTCATCATCATTTTTAAAGTTAAAAAGATCACCAGCATTTTTAACTAATTTTCCATAAATGTAAAAAAAACATTTAGTGACTTCTTTAAAGATGTAGCGATTGTTTGTACTACAGTTACACAAAACTCGAAACTGAATTAATATGAATATTTTTATCACGAACTAAAATATTAAGATTTATAAACATATGAAAAGCACAACTTTAAAAAAGTAGGTCAAGATCCATCGATTCTGCTTCATCTCAACTTTACCGCCTTTATTATTTACGCATACTAACCCAAACAACATTTTCAAACAACTTTACTTAAGAATGATATTGTTCCAACGATCCAACGATTTTGTCGTATCTTGTCTTTCACACATTTCCATTTTTTTGTTGTTATTGTCACATTTTCTTAAATTCCTCACATTTAGATCTTTCAGTTGACTGAATAAGTTAAAGTTCAAAAATTTGTATAAACTTTAAAATAACAGGAATCTCGGAAAGACTCATACATCTACAGACAAAACGGACAAACAACCCCTACAATTGGACCATACTGAATCCCCTTTGTCTTACAAGACCAACCAGACAATCCCGCTTCCGTTTCCCTACATCAACGCTACTCGAACACTTACAAACGCAACTGACTAGTGGACAATAAAATAATTTTTTCTTGTCATTGGAATTTTATTTAATAATATTGTTAACCTAGAATAAGAGAATTTTCATATTTGTTTTTTATTTAGATTAAGACTACATGTATTAAACAAGGGCAGAAAGACCGATAGGTCGATAGCCTTTTTTAGAAATAAAGATGTTTGCTACTACTATACTTCCCACAACTATAATTTCAAACAATTAGTATTACCATTTTTTTCACTTCTATTTCATTTAATCAGGACCTGACGTTAATTTCATCATTATTTATTTCAAACGATAAAGCTTTCAAGCATTTGCCGTTTGTTGGTCTTGATCTTTTTCATTCTCTTATCTTACATATATTTTTTTTAAGTTCTCTGCAATTTTCTTATTTTCCTTCTTCTTTTTGATTTTATTTTAGTTTCTAATTTAGATGTATCTAATTTTATTATTGCAAAAGCGCGAGCAATTTATTTTACGCTTAAAAAATTGAAATCAACCATGAAACTTTATTATTTTCTTTTTTCTAAATAGTAGTAATGAACATGATTATTACTTTTAGAAAATTAGCTTCTTTAATATTAATCTCAAACAAAATAAAATATAAATGAAGAATTTTTTCAATGAAGAAAATTCAGCTGCCAATGGACTTTACATGAAAATACTATGCAACTTCATGCAAATGATACAGGATGCGCCAACCAAAACGCAGCAATGCTATTTTATCGGTTAATCAATGCAGCCAAATAAGCCTCGAAATACTCCGTATTTCGTACAATGTACGACAAAGATTCATAGCATTCTAATTTCACCATCTGAAAGTGGTGAATCACACCTGATTCAGAAAATTTTGTGTTATGTATGTTTAGTGTTTATAGAGAAATTATCGATTTACTCATTAACGGCTGTTTCAAAATACGAAATTATTTAAGCAATATGATGTTCTCCAAAAAATTTTTAATTTGAAGTTTTATTTGAGGGCCTCTTCCCATTTAAAATTTTCGAGGTGGCTGATCCTCTTCTTCCCAAATCTTCCCTATCCACACTAAAGTTGCGGTATCCGAGAATGTTTGAATAACTTTTGCTTCAACCAGGAAAACAGCTTTGTTTCTTTTTAGTTTTCGCACTCTGTATAAGACCATTTAACGGCATTTTTATGGATACTGGCCGCCTCAAAAAATGTATATTTATTTGTGCTTAAAAACTATAGCGCTTTGAAATGGAGCAAATGATCAAAAAATATATATTACTTATATCTTAGGACCCTTTTCAAGAATAATTTAAAAACGTGTCAGGCACAGATATGTTCAGAAAATAAAACAGTAAACAGTTATAATAAATGACTCACGGGGCAAGGTAAATCCTAATCATTTTACGGTTTGTGGTATTTTTTATACAAAAATATACTTTCAATAGATGGACTTTTTAACCGAATTACCATTAAAATGTGAAGCTCTGTCGATATTAAAAACATGTTGGGGTTTGTCCTCATACCTCGCACTTCTAATGATTATTTTTATGCAAATGGTACCGATTTATTTAAATTAAAAGTCATTATTTTGATTTTATCCTTGAGCCCAACCTGGCGTATTAAACAAGATCTTTCAGTTCCGAAAATTATGAAAATACATTTTCTGTTTTTACACGTTGAAAATTATCTAAATCTAATCTTAAATTATTGATACGAGTACTCACTTTTTCTCCATGGGTTAAGTGGCTTTCCATTGCATTTATGTCGGATTTTAATTTGAGCATTTGTGATTCGACCCGGGCATTTTCACGTTGAAGTTCAGAAATTTCTGCTTCCAACGTCATAAGATCTTCACCCCCACTAGCAGTCTGGTCCATACCTATAAAAAGATATCTACAAATGAGTGTTTAAGTTAGATTTTTAAATACATGTTCTTGATTCTTATTTCTAAAGAGTCAACAAACACATTCGAAATAAATCGCCAAAAAATATTTTTTTAAATTTCATGTTTTACAAGCTGAGACTGGGATTTTTGCTGTGCGTTTTACGAAAATCATATAGCCTTTAAAGTATTATAAGAGTTTTCTTGATCACGAAAAAATCCACAAGAAAAAAAGGTATCTCGGTGGTTCATTGTGGGAAGACAACCTAACGGTGTGTGTTGCCGCTTGCTTACCAGTAATACTCAAATTACAAGGTTCTTTTAAAATGTGGATTTTGAAGATTAATGATATTATAGAATATCATTACTCTTCAAAATCCACATTTTATTTCATTTTATTGTTTATTTCAGTAAAATTTATCGAATACAGCTTAATGAACCAATTATTTAGATCGTTGGAACTTATTTCTAACGAACTTTGCTAAAAATAACTAAAATAAAGTTGCATGAATGAGCTCTGGTGTACTATTTGTCCACTCATAAAATTCATCCAAATATTGGCGTAACTGGAACGATAGCCCGAAATCGGCCCTGGGAATGCTTGCTTGCTTATATGTATATATCCGGTGACATAGCGTCTTGCGCCTTCCAGTTCCTCGCTTCCCTCCTCTTCTGTCTTCCCATTGCCCTGGTAGTAGGTTTCGCTCCGACATGGCTTTTTTATTCCATCCATCCATGTCGTCTTGGGTCTTCATCTTTTCCTTCCCTCTGTTGGTGTCCAGGTGAGGATTTCTTTGGAAATTCTTGTGTAATCCATCCGCTCAACATGGCCGTTCCATATCAACTGTCTTAGTTGGATTTCTTCTATTATGTCTGTCTTGACGTTTATGATAACTCTGATTTCCTCATTAGTTGTCCTTTTCAACCTTGATTTTCCTGCTGCTCTACGCTAGAAGTCCATCTCTAGAGAACGCAACCGCCGCTCTAGGCGGGTACTAAGTTGCCAAGTTTCGCATCCATACAGCACTATACTCTTAAATATGGAGTTGTATAGGAGGTGTTTCCTTTCCCCGGATAAACATGTTGACCATAAGATGGAGTTTAGGCAGCCGAACACTTTCTTCCCTTTTATGATCCGTTGTTCTATTTCTTTCTCTGTACGATTTCCAGTATCAATTTTTGTTCCAATATATACGTATTCGGTGCATGCTCCTATTGTTTCGTCTTCTTCTGGGTGTAGGTCACCTCTGTCGTTTCTGTTGCACAAATATTTTTTTTTCGATCGATTCACCGATAGTCCCCATTCTTCGTACTCTTTAAATAATATTCTGGTCGTGAATTCCAGGTTCTCCGTGTCCTGCGCTATAAGAACCTGGTCATCTGCAAAATGTAAATAATACAGCGTTGTATCTTCATAACTGGTTATTCCCATTCCGCTGCATGCTCTTCTCCACTTCCTTATTGCTTCAATGAGGTATATCTTAAACAATGTCGGGGACAGACAGCAGCCTTGCTTCAAACCCTTTGTAACTGGAAAACTTTCTGATAATTCACCATTTAGTTTGACCTTTGATGTTATTTGATCATAAAGTTTTTTTACAGCTGTTATTAATGTATAACTTGTCCTGGATTTTTTCATTACTTGCCATAGTTTTTATACGGGAACGTTGTCATATGCTTTCGTAAGATCCACCAACAGAAGATACACCCTCTGTTTCTTGCAACTTGCTTCTCGGTTAGTTGGGTATGATCTATGCATGAGTGACCCGCTCGAAAACCTGCCTGTTCTTCAACTTCTTGGTGTTCGTATTCTTCTTCTATTAAACTGTGGATGACTTTTCCATAGAGACGGCTCATGGTGCTGGTAAAGGAGGCACACCTATAGTTGGAACATTAATATCTCCTTACCTTCTTGTGGATGGGAGTAATCCAGGCTTCTTTCCACACGAAGTACTCTCTCTCCATTCATGTATCTGGTAAACAGTTCTTGAATATGTTTCATGAGTTTTTGCGTCCCCCATTTAATCAGTTCTGCGGGTATTCCTTCTGGTCCGCTGGCCCTGTTATTCTTCATTGACTTAGCGTGGAGGCTTTTGATGTTGAATTTAACCTCAACCAGTTCATCCCGATTCACATTTTCTTTGTTTTATGTGTTATTGGATATGTTAAACGGGACATGGTGTCTGGAGGCCAAGATATAATGATCCGTACCACATTATATTCCTCTATACGCCCTTGTGTCTAGTACTTGCCATTTCGTCTTTTGTTTCGCTATTACTTAATCAGTGATTGATTTTAGTCCTTGTGTCTTTGTGTTCATTGAACCCATTTAGTATTTTTAAATTGTGTTGTTCGCACATTTCAATTAATCTTCGGCCATTCTTATTTAGGACCTCTTCACCAAACTTCCCAATGATTTTACTGTCTGTTCTGCTCCCGACTCGTGCCTTCAGATCTCCGAGTACAATATTTTCGCGTTGGTCTCGCGTAAGTTAGAAAGTATCTCGTCCAGCTGGTCATAAAACATATCTTTCTCTGATTGAAGCGCGTCTTCATTGGGGCCATACGCCGCTATTATAGATACTCTGTGTCCCTGGATATTCAGATGTTCGTTTGTGATACAGTTAACAACCTACTTTCGGAACGATATTCGGATGTAATATTTCTGATCCACTGGTCTTTATATTACCATGTTTTACCATTTTTCTAACTATATTGGGATTTTTCTTACAGCTAAATAGCAAATGAAGACTATTTTCTAGTATAGTTTAATTGTTTTTCAATCATATGTTAATTATCTAACAATTTCAGTCGTTTTAAATCTGGGTTTAATTTCTTGGTGTACACAACAGCCTGTACAGATCCTGCTGAAAGACACTTTGAGGCATAACGCTTTACTTGAACGAATGAACTCGAATCTTCCATAATTCGAATATTTACATAACTGTACTAGTAATATTGACGAACATTTCAACGCCAATTTAATTCGATTTTAGCCTAGAACCGTATTCAAAACTTTTTTAAAATCAATGTTTATGTATGGAATAATGGAAAATGATTTTTGGCAAAAACCATAAATCGCAACATGCTTGTTCACTGTATATGCAACATACAGATATTATTGGCCAGTTATCATTATAAATCAAGTTTCATTTCGAAGAAAAACATTCAAATTGGAAAAAATAGTTTGTGTATGCACAGCAATCTTTCGCAGATCTCTAAGTAAGCCAAATAATAAGTTTACAAGAAAAATAAGAATAATATGTGTAAACAGTAAAACGCATAGCTTCTTATCTATCTTTACATTTAGTCTCGAGCACGACTGCCATACATAATAAACATATTTTTAGAAAATGACAAATTTTCCTTCATTTTATTTTACTTTCCCTTAAATTTATTTAAAAAAATTTCTCCTGGGTTTCAGTCAATTTTATTGTTTATTATTTACAATGTTACAAATACGTTTCGGTGTCTTTCTCCACCATCATCAGTTTGTTTGAAATATATATCTACAGTTATCATCAATTTAAATAGAAAACTTTCATCAAAATTCACATATTAAAATACAAATCACACAATGTATTCTGTATATATGTTATACTGTGTATCATACATTAATTAAATGATCAAATGCATGAACTGATTGGACCAAGTAAATGAAATATAAACACCTGATATTGAGGAATTGCAAAGCAGTTCCTAGAATGCAAAGAAAAGGCGAAAGATAAACTTTTTTTTTGTTTCGCTCGCTTGATATCGAGTAAAATATGGAAAATTCAGTGACCAGTCAAATGTGAAGGTAGAAACAACTATACGCGTAAGTTAAATTTAAATCTCTAAACAATAGATTCTAGTCTTTTAATATGTGAATTTTGATGAAAGTTTTCTATTTAAATTGATGATAACTGTAGATATATATATATTTTAGACAAACTGATGATGGTGGAGAAAGACACCGAAACGTATTTGTGACATTGTAAATAATAAACAATAAAATTGACTGAAACCCAGGAGAAATTTTTTTAAATAAATTGAAGTACAGTCAGGAAAATATACACAACTTTCCCTTAAAGTCTACGTATTTATTTCAAAGTCAATGTAAATTAAGGCACATTCTCTCTGCGACCTCCTGTTTATAATTTTAAAGTCACTTAGTATTAATAAGTTCAATTAAATAATTTGGATAAGCCAAATCAGCAAACGACTATGCGACTTCTGTTCTATAAATTGTTTGTTACAAATTAGAACTTGGGTTTGCATAGAATACAGGGTGATTCAGAACAATGGGATCTTACATCTAGGGATTGCTCAGTGCAATGTTAAAAGACTGAGTATAAGAACCCATATCTGGAAATGTCTGCGACATAAAATATGTTATAGAAATTCGTCGGAAACTTATCGAGAATGGGACTTTGAAACCTAACTTGCACGATCCTGCAAAAATATCAGTAAATACGATTCTTCTGAAGGAGAAGGAGAAAATAGCGAGTGTTAAATGTTTATCTTTATTCAGGCCATTTACAAGGTTTGAGGCCTGTCGATAATCAGCCAAGAGTTTAATTTTGTGAGCGGCTGCTTCATCAAATTGTTGAGCAATTAACTTCCTGACGTTTTGATTTATGGGCGATGAGGCCAGTTTCACACGAGATGGCAAATTCAGCAGCAGGACCAACCATATTTGGATCGAACGAAATCTACGCGCGAAATTTGCTCGAAGAGTGGTTTATTAAGATGTGGGCTGGTATTATTGATGACCATTTGATTGAGCTATAACTGCTACCTAATCGTTTAACAAGGCTTATCAACAAATGTTTACTACAAGACATCCTTCCGAAAACTTCTTCAAAACGTCCATTAGACGCTCGAGAGCAAATGTGGCTGCAATATGATGTGTAAATATGTGTGCCTGCAAACGTTTCTTCTGACATCCGTCAGTATTCGACCCCTTAGGTCACCCGATCTAACACCTTTAGATTTCTTCTTGTGGGCTTACTTATCATCTCCTTAATAATTTCACGACAGGAAAACATTCAATTCGCGTCTCTTCAAAATGCGGCTCTCCAAAATGCAACAATTGTATGTTGATATTGGGTGCTGATATCTCTAACTTTATCAGTGTAGTCAAATAATCTCGCAATTGTTCTTCATTTTTAATTTTCATATATTTTTAAATGCTTACTGGTGTCTGTAGTGATACTTATTGTCGTGATCATTTGATTGTCTTCACCGAATGGGGATTTTATACGTTTTTAAACATGCTATAGTCTAAATCTGCT
Source organism: Dendroctonus valens (assembly GCA_024550625.1). Lineage (NCBI taxonomy): Eukaryota > Metazoa > Arthropoda > Insecta > Coleoptera > Curculionidae > Dendroctonus > Dendroctonus valens. The sequence continues at coordinate 565,948 of JAJTJO010000463.1, forward strand.
GTTCTCTTCCAAAGCCTTGATGATACTAAGGTATTGTTGACCGAAATTTTTTCTCGTTACTTCCAAGACAACGCAAAGAAGTTTAGGTGATTTTAAAACCAAAAAGCAAAGTTTGTTAGAAGGACTTAATCGGAACTATAAATTGTTCTGCGGTAAAGATGGGTTCGCACTAAGGAGTCATGATGGTGAAAGGGTTCATTTTGCAAAAAGTTTCTTTCAAGGAACATTGCTAACTATATTCCAATTAAACCGACTTCTTACGGATAACATTTTGAAGTTACTAATTGAACTAAATTCCAAATTAATCAACTGGGTGCATACAAAAAGGAATAAAAATTACTAGTAGCTTACTACTAGTAAGCTACTAAGTACTTGTTTTCTCAGATATCCAATACAGAACATCATCCTGGCTTTTGGGTTAGACCTTCATTAAAACAACGAAAAAAATTATGTTTGCAACATGTTGATATTTCAAACAGCTTTGAAGAATGCTGCTTGCATGTTTGGGAGAAAAGAAGAAAAACAAATAGGCGTGATACGACAAAGAATGTAAGTTACTGAACGTTCAAAAGGGAAAGGCCAGAGCAGTCATGCTGCAGGACCCGTCGGAGACAAATATCAACAAATACAGAGAATTATGAAGACAGGCAACAAGAATGAACAAACAAAAGAAAAGAATGCTTGAGCAGGAAATGTATGTTTAAATGTTGATATGGAGTCGAACCTAAATCAGCATAAATCCAGAGATTTACACAAACCAGTAACCTCAAAACTGGTTTCCGACCAAGATCAGGACAATTTTTGCAGCCTGGAGACAGCATTTCAAAAGTCTTCTGAACACAAGAGAGACTGAAGAGTAAGCATCACAAATATACCATAGGGTCGACAGAGCTGTGGACGACCCCACATTGGAGGAAGTAGCGAGGGCGATGAAAAAAACTAAAGAACAACAAAACACCAATCAAAGATGGCATTCCCGCAGAATGTCTTAAATATGGAAGGGAAATATTATACCAGCAAATACATAAATTGATTGAATGCATCTGGAGAGAAGAACAATTGCCCTAGGAGTGAAAGGAGTATTATAATACCTATTCATAAGAAGGGCGACAGAATGAAGTGTGAAAATTACAGAGGAATTTCAGGTGCATTTCAATTGATTGGAATGCAGTTTTAGAAGACACAGCTCAACCGTAGACCAGATATTTACTATTAGGCAAATGCTGGAAAATACCTGGGAATTGCCGTGACAGAACTGTCAATTCCCTAGAAGCTTATACGTTTAACCAGAAAGTGCGTGGAGGAATCTAGTAGCGTGATTAGAGTTGGAAATGTTCTGTCAACACCATTTTTGATAAACACCGGACTTAAATAGGGAGATGCTATGTCGCCACTACTGCTTATCATTGCTCTGGAAAAGGCAGTGCGATCAGCCCGCATTGACATGCAAATGTTTACAGAGATGGTCCTTTGCGCCTTTGCGGACGACATTGATATAGTGGGGAGAAGCACCATAAAAGTTAATGAAGAATTCATTAAACTAGAAGAAGAAACGAAAAAATCGGTCTTACTATCAATGAAAGGAAAACCTAGTACATGTGTCACCAGGCAAGGTCAAAGAGGAAGGATAAGAGACATAATTGGTCAAAATATTACAATAGGCTAGTCCAAATTTGAAAGAGTTCAGAGCTTTAAATACCTAGGCGCCACGCTAAATGCTGATAATTACACACTGGACGAAGTCAAGACTAGAATCCTTAGTGGAAATAGATGCATGTACGTACTAAACAAAGCCTTTGAAAGCAATAATATGTCACAAAACAACATCAAAAGCGACCTCGAAGCCATGGGATGTGAAATGGATACCCAACTTATGACAAACCGAGAGGAATGGAGGCAAATAGTCCGGTCAGCCAAAACCCACCAAGGGTTGTAGTGCTACGGATGATGATGATTTTCGTCTTTGAGAATTTGCATTAGATCAAATCCGAATTAAAGGTCGCAGCATATCCAGATTTTAAACTATAGACTATTTAAAATTTTCTGTATAATTCGGCTTTGGTAGCCCCACAAAGACATTATATCTTCTTTACAATTATTTTGCTTTAATGCATTTTTACAGTCGCACTTTTTGCATTTTATACGTTGTGTTATTTCTGATGTAATTCAATTAGTGTTTGCAAGTGACTCGCCTTTTCAACAGTGAAATAATTTTTTTATACTACTAACCTGAGAAGTCACAATTATTTACTCCATTTCCTTAGTGAGAAGTCGTATTTATCTCCTTAGGTCAATAATAATAATAAAAAAAATCCCTAGGTAAATAATGAAAGATGTTTAAGTTTTTCATTATGTTTAGTTTGCTCACCTCTCTAAGTTCAAGTGAGATTCCATCCATTTCCACTTCTAAATCACTGTAACTTTAAGATTCACTAATTTTTCGTTTTTTCCAGAAGTTTTATCTGTTTTTGTGTTTGACAACTGAACGTCAGGCAACAAATATTGTGACACTTCAGAAAATAAATGGGAATTTCAAAATTTAATTAAATCAATTTAGGCAATTATCCGTGTCAGTAGTAAAAAAAAATCTATATATACTTCAGTCGAGAATGCTATTATATACCTCCCAAACGTGATCGGTATATAATAGCTTACTTCTCGACCTTTTAATGTACTATTTCGACCTCTAAAAATATTATTATTTTCTTTAGAGTTTTTGTGCGGGTTTCTAAAGTCATTGTACAAAAGAACTTGATTTACTTACCGTTAGTTTATTGATTATTTTTAAGTTGAAAATAATAAAATAAAAATCATTGCAAAGCAAACAAGTATCTAGGCCCAAACATAACACACGATGGTTTATTGAACGAAGTAATTAACGAAGGAAACACTCAAGGAAGGAGTGCAATTGTTTGATTAAATAATGTACTATGAGACAAAAACATTTATAAAGATCAAAAGAATATAATGCATAATACCTCGATGAAAATCATAATTACTTTAAGCCTAGACGCATGGCCAGTCAAAAAAAGTAACACTTTAAAATCAACCGAGATGGACGTCTAGAGAGGAGCAGCAGGTGCGTCACAAATAAAAAACGATTCCAGCGAAGGTATAAGTCAAATCAAGGGGGTGGAACAAAACCCAGTGAACAATATCAAGGCTAAACAACGAATGTGTCACATGTAAATATAGAGAATGCGAAAGACTATGATTCTAAAATGTGATGAAATTTGAAAAAATGAACGAAGAAATGAATTAAGGAGTTTTTGAAGGAATTGAAGGAAATTCGCAGGCAAAAGGAAGAGAAAAGTTAAGAAAAAGTTTGCATCCACGATGAGATGAAAAAACGAGATTTAGAAAAAAAACTTGCGGAACCCTGTTGTTCCGATACTAGATAAATAAACTAGAACGGATATAGGAAGAGATATAACGTTGTCAACAGATATACAGGGTGATACGTAAGCACATAATCAAAAGACTAATAACAAAGAGACTCCGACAATCTTCGGTTCAAAAAAAGACAGTCTGACCTAATTATGTTATTTGTATTTCATTTTAATGAAACTTAATCTGGATTTGTTACTACGTTAGACTTATATGTTGAAGAAGATTTTGCGCCAATCGGCTTTCGGTAAACGGTACAATCTTAATACAAAAATTACCAGAAGTTTTTACTTGGTAGCTGCAATCACTTCCGTTTTCTTTCCTTTAGTTTTCTTCGTATCCGTTCATTCCGCAAATATTACTTTCAATATGAATTAAGTATCATATAAATTCTGTGACGACTTGAATATATTTTTATTTCATTAAATCGTTTTGATTAACGGGCCAAGAATGTAAATACGTACTCAAGAAAGACTTCTTCTTGAGAACGACTGTTTCTCATAAACGCGAATTACAAAGGATGATTAATATGTATCGATATAAAATACCTGCTATTTTATTGAATGTAAAGTTTGGAATCTACAAAAGTGAAGTAGGCTTTATTCTTTAAAGCTCCCCAAAGAAAAAGTATTTAATTTCTGCAGAACTATCTTCGGTAGAACCATCTCTCCCAAATTTTCCGATCTACTTGTGTGAAAACGTGTTGCAAAAATCGGCAGTTAGGTATAACAGCACTAGAAAATTGAGATCAAAATGTACCTTTAGACTGGAAAAGTGTTCATTTAAAAATGTAGATTGATATTTAATTTTTGTCATTTAAGCTACGCGACATAAGGCCTCAAAAGAACGTCATCGATGTTCTGTCTGCCAACTCAAAGATTTATCTGAATTTGTTTCTGAAGTTCATTAATACGCCTCAGATGAGAGTTTTCTTCTGCGTAATTGTGTAAATTCTGTGAAATCTGAAATTTGTCGCGTCGTGCAAACATGCACATTTAATACTTTGACCATGTCGATCATTTTTTCATTAGAAAACGTTTGATAATTAAGGTTTGACTATTAATTTATTATAAAAACAGATTATCGTATACTTCAATATTTTCAGTTAATGCCTGAATATGTTGAATAGCAAGGAATCAGAAAATGTTGTTCGCACCGTAAACCGTAGCATTCAAGCAAGATTTACTTAGATCACGAAAATAGTGCAACATGGTTCATGCATCGAAACAAAAAATTAATTAATTTCGTTTACCAAGAAAGAATTCTGCAAGTTTTTGTACTAGTACACTCAGTAATTTACCACTTGGCCAATATGGATGAGCGCTATAGCTTCATGAAAATATAGGCCTAAGTACATTACAACGAATACCCAGAAAGATTTATGAAAATCTGTCTTAGTATTTTCGCGATATTATAAAAAACACACTTTTTTATGAACTTTGACTATGAATAGTAGATGAGTCAAACTTTTCTCTTAGCAAAAGTTAGATCAAATCGCCTTCTTTTGAGCGAAAGAATATTGAGTGCCATTTTGAAAATGTGATTATGGGACACCCTGTATATATACAATAACAGCTCGTATCTTTAGACAAAGTCCGATCCAAGCTGAAACGGGACAGTTACCAAAGAACTTCTTTGTATTTTGTTTCACAAATGTCCGTTTATCGTGGACCCGGCATAAGATCGAGCATCTTTACTGCACTCTACCAAGCTCTTTGCATTGAGCATTAGCAAAATACAGTTATTGAAATAAAACACAGAATCGAAAATATTTACCTGAATATCCCTTAGCATAAAACGGCATATCTTCCGGGTACTTGCTCTTCTTCACCGTTTGCCCAGCCACCGGGCAACCGCTAAGGGACCGATGCGTTAAAAAAGAACCGTTTATGTGACCGGTTCCATCGCATCCTGGAGTAGGACAGTTGACTCCTTCGAATTTCATGGCAGTTGCAGCAGCAACAGCCGCCTTGTGTTGTTCTACAGTTCCTCCACTTTCTAACACGCGCATTTTGTTGCGATTTGCAATAGGACAACCTGAAGCACTAGAAACAAAAATAATATTTCTGATTAAACAGCTTGTCAAATCTATGATTTATGTGTAGTTATGGGAATAAACAAAAATGATAAACAGGTCTCATGCCCGTTGCTACCAGGTGGGATTTTATTTTCGTAATGTTAGGAATTTTCTCTTACAAGATGGTAATTAACGAATTAAATCCATCTGAGCACCAAAATGTAAACTTACTGTTGTCTTGTATTTCAGAGGTTTACACAAAGATGTATTTGCCAAATTGTATCATCTGTATTTTTACAATACATTTTGCCGCTTTTAGAACATCTCAAATCAGTCGATTTGAAGTGAGATGTGTGTGTAAACAATTTCCAAAACATAATAAAGCAAACCTTTATTTAGAGTGTGTGGATCGTTATTTTAAAAATATCAAGTTGTCGACGCGCAATTATTCATGCATGTCTTGCGTTTCTTCGCAAAACCAATATAATTAATTAAAATACATCTACGCAATTTTTATAGTATACATTTTTTATATATCAGTAAATATTACAAAAATTACTAAAAAAGGACGGTTCTTCCTTAGCGCTGAACACAATAAAAGAATATTTCTTGTCTTTGCAGGTTATCGCAGGTTGAAATAGTTCAGTTCACGAAGAATATTGCATACACGGGGTGTAACTGACTGTACAAAAAATATTTCCGGGCCCTTGTACTAAGAGTCCTGTCCCAACAATACATGTTATTCCTACTGGACAGAAAACAACCTTACTTTAGAGCGGGGCATTAAAGGCTTAAGTTCTGGAGTATTTTTTGGTAACTTTTACCAAATTCGTTTACAACTGTCTCTACGATTAATTCTCTGTTGTAGACAATATTCAACACAGCTTTCTAGAAAAGGGACAGTTTATAGCGAGAAACAATCTTCCAGCGGATATAGAAAACATTTCAGATAATACCCACTCCCAAATAATGGTTGATGTAACCACCACACGAACGATAAACGCATGACAGGTATTCTAGGGGTCATTCTGACAAAAAATTATTTCAAAAAAAATAATGGGAAAAGTCGAATATTAATTCGGGCTATTGACTTATAATTTTATTATATCATTAAAATTATGCCACATTTTACCAAACGCCGAATACGCCGACAGTGTCTTCTTACACGGTTTTTGTGATGGGAATGGACGAGCAACAACAGAAGAGCTTCACAGTTAAAACCCAGATCGATTTGCTCCTCATCATTCAACATTTGTCGCTGTGGCAAAGATTTTGAGAAACATAGGACCACTTTTACTTCTCACTGCGTTATTGACGCTCAGCAGATTTTCGTAGAATATTTCAAACTATTGGACATAGTAAAACTGAAGCGCGGAAAACTCTTTGCGGTGATGGACATTCATTATCTTAAAACAGCCCAGCATTCAATTTCTAGCGCGTTAGAATACCGGCTGCGTCAGTGGCTAACTCGGACCTTACACATACTTTTTAAGGACAAGTCACAGTTTTAAGAGATTGTTGAAGATTGATTGATGATTGAGAAGTGAGATGTTGAAATAAAGCCTTTTTATTTTGTTATTATTTTTATTGTTGAAGAATTTAATAAAAATTGTATAAAAAGACATTGGTTTGTTTCAATTGTTAATATTAATTGGTCCCGTTGTTAATATTTTGTAAATGTAAAATTTTTGCTGCTGCTGACATTGAAAGTGGTGCATGTCCTGTTGAAGTTATTAAAATTATACATTTTTGTTAATCACAATTTGAAAAAGGTTACATTCTAAATTTAAATTAATTTAATAATTAAAAAATACAAAATTAGTGCAATAACAAATATCCATATTTTCTAAATTAAATATCTGCATATAAAATATAATACACTTACACCACTTTCAAAGAAAACGGCTCATATCTTCTTGCATTTTAGTTCTAGTTCGTATTTTTAGTTCTAGTTCGTATTACTATGTATGGGAAGTTACACATTGTTCTGATGTTGTAGCCTCTTATTTTATTTCTTAAGGCTGTTTAGTAACCGCCTTTACTGATCCGTTTTTATGGCGTATGTTGTTACAAATGGTCTAAAAATATTTTGTATATTCGTGTTGTTATCACTTAACAATATATTTCCTCATATCACGATTCGGAGAAATCACGATATCTAAGCAATCCTAACTATTTTCGTTTTTTCGTAGTATTGTTAGTTTCACTTCTTCTCTGGATTAGCTGTTGTTTAATTTTCATGTCTCCTGTTTTTGTTCCAATGTCTGGTTCATTATCGCATTAAAATAAAGTTCGAAGAATTCGTTTTCTTAAGTTGTTGTTTTAGTATGAACATATTCATTGAGTGGTTTTTGAAGGTTTCTTATCATATTTCATTTAATTTCCTGGTTTACATATATGCTACGTTTCATATTTGATTAGTGTTTTATTCTTCCAAAATTTTACTTCTGGGATTTCTCCCAATGTTGCTTCTTAATTACTCAAATTTATATATCTCGGACGAACTTGTAGACAGTATAGGTGCATGATTGAATTCTAGATTGAAGATATGATTTTCTTTTGGTTTTACAGGTAATTTAATTTTTTTAATTGCTCACCAAACTATATGCTTTCACTTTTGATTCCCCTTGTGCTGTTGTTATTTTCCATGCTGTCTGTTCGCGATAATCTTTTATAACCTTATTTTCGCGTATTGCGTTAATGTATTTAATTACATGCATTTACAGCAAAATCAAATCATTCATGTCATCATCAAATGGTTGTCTTTATCAACTCTCAAATGTAATCATGAACTTCCTCAAAGAGACCGCTTAAATTGTTATTTTTATGAGGCAGCATTTGTATTCTTTTCGCATCGACCACAGGGCATAAGGTATTATTGTTTCTGGTTCAGATCGTTTGTATTGCGTGAGAGGCAATTTTATATGTTGATTTTTTTCAGCTTCTTAACGAAATTAAATGTTTAAAGATTGAATTTGTTTTGTCCGGAACATTAAAGTTAATGAACGTTTGATTTTTAAATGCCCGTTTGTACATTTGTTTTCGGTGTTTTTGTTATTTTGTTTTACATTATTACTTATTTTTATATTTTGTTTTTTTGCTGCTAGCACACATTCGAATATCCTGTTTCTGAGTACTTGCACATGCAACTAAAGTATAAGCTCAAAAATATTTTACCCAACTCATAACGTTTCAGTACGGTTTTTAAGCCTTACTTAGACATTAATATCACTATCTAAAGCGGAATAATATGTATATATGTCGTAATTTTCAATATTTCGAAAGTTTTAACTAAAATAAATACAACAGTGCAAATAATACATTTTAAAACTGACACCTTGGCGCAGATATTTCGTCGGGTTACTGCAAAAATAAGATATGTTACATGAATTAGGCTATTTGATTCTCAGTCTAATGAAATACTATTTATGGAATTCTGTTCGAAGATAATGACTTCTTGACTGCGAAGTTAATAACTAAAAAAATACACGAAATGACGCTTCTGCCAAAATGCCAGCAGATTTTCTATATTCCCGGGATATTCTGTGAATATATATTTTTAAAGGTAATCTCGCCGTGAAAGCTGCTTTCAACAAAAACTTTGCTCTAGTCGAACCTCTAAATGCAAGCCAAATGTCAAGTAGAAATACGAATAGATCACGACTTTAAACTATCAACTTTACTCATGGAAACAGAGGTTGTAAGACTTTGCAGACTTTAGTGCAGAAGAAAGTTTTAACACGAAAAGCGTTTGTTAGATGATCCTCAACTTGAAGATTTATTTTCTATGAAATGTTAGTGAATTTTTTGTAAGATAGATACAAGGTATATGTTTACATTCGACAATTATTTATAACTGCAGATTTATTCCGCGAAAAATTATTATCATCACAAATTTTAAACTTGATTAAGAAAATTCAGTTCTTGATAAAAAAATAAATTATTTAAAAAATTATTCCATGCTTGAACCACCCGTTCGGTTTGAATCACTCTGTGAGGAATGATTATAACAAAAGAAAATTATGACGTGCAAAACATAGATCTACCTAATTTCCACTATAAGACATTCAATTCCCCATTAAAACATACATCTTTTTTGTAATCTACGTGTAGTATTTATTAAAAACGGACTAACAGAGTTAATTTTTTTTGGTTGACAATTATTGAGAGAAAACAACTTACAATGATTTGGCCCGTGGACAGCCAGTTATACTAAAAAGATTAAGAGAAGAGCATTACACATCTATTATCCGACCACATTGTAAGTCTACATACGCAGATTACAAAAAAATGTAATTACAATGTGAATTTTGGTATGCGCGCGCTCGATTATATAATTTCTGTAATCTAAGTATTGTACATTTACAATAACACTTCTATCAAATTCGTTTGCAATTTACCTTCTATGAGAGAGAAATTTTCCAGTCGCGTGTCCTGATCCATCGCACCCTGGAATAGGGCATCTGATAGCGTGCATAGATTTTTCAGTTTTAGATTATCGTTTTAATGAAATGTATGAAGCCTGCACTCACCTTAACGGTTCAGAATCTTGTCCATCTCGAGGTTTGCTTTTGGGTTTGTTGGCTCGCGGACATCCAGAAAGGCTGCGGTGGGATGAATAATTGCCAGTGACATGTCCAGACCCATCACAACCAGGCGTTGGACATTTAAGTTCTTGCGAATGTGCTTGTATTTGACTTCGGTCTGTTCTTGGGCAACCAGACATGCTACAAGAAGTAAACTATGCATTATCTCTATAACACAACAACACACTGACGTCAGCTTACGCGATTAATAATAATACATACAAAATGTTAACAGGATCTGAAAGCAACATCAAAAATATACATATAGATATAGATAGCCGACCATAATTGAAGAAAATTCAACAGTATCATCTTGAATATAAAAATTTACCCCACTGCATCATCTAGAAGGAATTTTTAGAATTCTTGTGAGTTTGTAATGTTGATCAAGAAATGCCCATAGGAGGATATATATTTGATAACCTCGTTATAGAAAAAGAGCAGTTTTGCAACCCAAAAGTTTGATTTTGACACAAAGGTCTCTTTCGAAAGGACGACTCGATCAAACTGGTTTGAATCAAAAAAATTACGAAAAATTGGACGTTTCAAAGCTCTTGAGGAATCCTCTTCAGTTTAGCTGGAGTCACACCTCTACAGTTTTAAACGTGTTATGGCTCAGCAATACACTGAAACACTTGTTGCAGCATGTCAACAATTGTTTTAGCTAATTACCTACGGTGATTTTAACAAACGAAACTAACGTGCAATCAGAGCCTTGAGTAATTCCAGTAGACAAGGGAGATTCCATTAGTTAAAAGAAATTTTTTTAGCATTCTAAATTTTGCCAATGCTAGAGTGGGTGTTGTTCTTAAGTCCCCGCTTATCCCCAAGGAAGCTAGTGTTTGCACTTTTTGAATAATATTTGCTAGTTTGCCTAACCCGGACCGTCAGATTCTACAGTTCTTCGAGGGTGCGTGCAATCTGAACGGTGTCACCAGCATACCTGCGGCTTCTGACAGCTGCGCTGTTGAACGTGTTGAGAAACTGTGGTGCACACCTGGCCACGCGGTTCAACAACCATGTAATAAAGGAACTACCCCAGTTGATTCGTTGAATGGCGTTGGCAACCCTGACCATGGGTTGGTAACCAGGACGACCAACTATAAAAAGGGGCGCAATACCAGGCCCGGCACACAGTCACGCTTTCGCCCGGCTTGTTGGTTGTAACCACGTGCACACCTCCAGAGCCTCTTTGTGATAATACAAACGAGTGACCACAGTCTGTGTCTTATTGCTTATTGGAGGAACGCATCCTCCATAAAACTATAATATATCCATTTAATTTTATATATGAATAGCTGATGCAAGATTTTTCTGCTTGTTTACGCTTTCGCCATTTCCTACAAGAACAATCCAACGTCTTATTTTAATGGAGAAGAACAAAACCATTTGCTAAGTGGATTGAACAATTACTGTAACTAATTTTCCTTGTTTTATTACTCAAAATAATAAATGATTTATTAAATTTTTCGATTTTAAACAAACATACTTAATTTATGCAGTATATGGTAAATTGCACTTTTAGGTTTTGAACCAAATTTGAAGTTACACGTACAGGGTGAAAAGTTATTCATCTAAATATAGGCATACTTGGTTATAATTAGCGCCCTGCATGAGCAACGCGGAAACTTTAACACCTATCTTATTCTTCATTTAAAAAATCTAACGTCACGTAATTTTAGGTTCCTCACCCAGTTATTTTCCGAGTAGTAGTAGTAAACATCTTTATTTCTAAAAAAGGCTATCGACCTATCGGTATTTCTGCCCTTGTTTAATACATGTAGTCTTAATCTAGATAAAAAACAAATAATGAAAATTCTCCTATTCTAGGTTAACAATAGTAAGTAGTAAACATCTTAATTTCGAAAAAAGGCTATCGACCTATCGGTATTTCTGCCCTTCGTTAATCACAGGCCAGTCCAATCTAAATAAAAAACAAAAAATGAAGTTTATTCTAGGTTAAACAAATTATGAAATTGCTCTTTGCCCATGATCTAAATAGGCGCGCTAAGTCGTCCATTACCTGGGTAGTGCCCTAACATGGACATTCCCGAGCTAGCCATACGCACGACAACGTCAGGAGATAGTCTTGAAGGGGCGGTTTGGGTTTTATTCGAGGGGCATTCATTAAGGATTAAGGAAAAACGGTCTTCCTGAAGGGAAGCCAAAAACCCCTTTTGCTTCGACCTTTAAGATTGATACTGTCAGCCGTGGCGTTAACCGCCGGCAGTTTCAACTAGATGACCAAATCCATCCGCCCCCGCCCCGATCGGTGCAAGGACCAGCCAACACCAGCCAGAACGAGGCAGGACGAACCCGTCAAGTCACGTTATGTTGGATTTGTGCGTTTCCAGCCTGCTAGAAACGACTGTCTGCAACTGGCAGGCAATGTTTGTTTGTCGTCACGTACTGTCAGGGACAAAATCCTCATAAAATATGGGAAGTCGCTTATATAGGGGACCATGGGATGGGCGATCGTTTGCTCTTACTTGGGTGATATTTCGCGTAAGGACTGAGCCTTGCACTCCGCTATGATAAAATTTTTCAGCGATGGTATCTATATAGTCGGCTATAGAGGCCATCCCTGTAGCTTCGTGCATTTCGGTTATTCTGGTGTATCTGTCAGCCGATAGGACGCCTCTCAGGAACCTATTTTGGGTCCCTTGAACACGTCGTCTCGTGGAATCACAAACAGAGTGCCAGACAGGGGAGCCGTAGGTCAGTATGGGCCTTATGGTGGAGGTGTAGAGCAGAAGTTTGTTTTGCGGTGACAGAAATGAATTTGGCGCCAGAAGAGACTACAACTTTCTTCGGGCCATGAAAGTCTTTTGTACAGCATAGTCAACATGCTTGTTGAAGTGAAGTCGGGCGTCTAGTTTGAATCCCAGGTATTTCACCTCTTTTACTGGCTGGATTGGAGTATTTTGCACCATGAGTGGCGATAGGATTTTATTGTTAGTAAATTTGCGCGGGAAGATAATAAGTAATTGTAAGGCATCTTGCTTATATATTTAATTCTTACTTTCCATAAAGTTTGGGGGGAGCCGCATAAAAAAAATTATTTGAGAAATATTGCAGATAGAAACTTTGCTCTGCATATAAGGCATGTACCGGCTGTCCTGCATATAAGGCATGGCATATAAGGCATGAAACCAAATGAAAAAACTTCCAGTCCTTAAATCGGGTAAGTTCCGAAAGTCTACTTCACTAATCTACTATGTTCCATTGTACTTTCAAAATGTTTACATTTTTTGGAATATATGGAAACAGTTCTTTATTTATTATTATCAGCAAGTGTTGGCCAATTAAGTGGTTGCTTAAGATATCTGTCCAGACCTTCGCAAATAATAAATGTATTTTTATCAGTATGTTCCAGTAATTGGCTTTGGAACTGGATCGTATAACCGAAAAGACCGAAACATACACAATTAATAAAACATTTGTTCTCTTGCTTTGGAGAAATTGTAGGTCTTAAAGTTGTAACTATCTAAGAGCAACGCATACATAGAAAAGCTGGAAAAGAGTAAAATGAAACTGTTGACTGGAAAACAATTTGCATACGGCACCTTTGCGCCAGTGGTCACCAATCGAATTGTATGATGTTTAGCTTTCTTATTTGTCATTAATAATGAATTACCCTGAATATAAATTAAAACACGTTAGCAATAAAATACTATTTTACTAAAGTAGACTGCCACCTTGGCTAGTAATGAGGAAAGCAAGACCGAGACCAAGACTTGCATGGTCTGGGTCTTGTTCTTGCATACATAGTCTTGCTCTTGATCTTGCAACAATAGTGTTGCAAGTCTTGCAAGTCTTGCTTTTGAATGAGGCGTAGAATATAAAAAAATTATTTAATAATAACTAAATACTAATGCCTACTCCCGCTCGTTCAAAAACGCCCGATGTATTCTGTATTTCGTCGGTGCATTTCGCCTTTCTCTTGTGCAACTCAATTGATAAGGTTTTCTAAAACATTGGCAATTAAATAGTTTAAGTGTTTGTCGATTTTTGAAAAATGCGAGAAAAAATTAATAAAGTTATTTTTTCTGGAAATAAATGGATTAAACAATATAAAGAGTTGAAATTAGAAAATGGAGAGTTATTTTGGCGAGCTTGTATAAAGACGGTAACTTTGCGTTATTTAGCATGGACCATTTGATATATACTATCGATATATACTTCATATTCGTCGCTTAAAATTCTAGATTCAGCACGATAAGAAATATAATATTACATAACATCTAAAAACAACTTTGCATCAAAAATCCCTAAAAAGGTTTACAAATAAACCTAAACAACAAACCACAACAATTTCATTTCATTTACAGCTCGTCATTTGCTTTCTTTAAGGAAATAGCCATGTTTTTATTAGAATAGGTTCACGAAACGAAAATATGTGTTTTTTGACCAACGAACAGTGGTCTTTTGGCCAACGAACTAATCTTCAAAAACGTAATATTTAGCCGATTTGAGACGTTTTAGAGCATTTACAGCTCGTCATTTCCTTTCGTTTAGAAAAATATGGTTATTTCCTGAATCATTCATTCATCAAGTCATTCAGCATTAGCACAATCTGACATATCATTAAACACGTTTCAACATGATGGATTTTGTACGCTTTTGGAAAGACATTGCAACCGACATGTACCAGATGAAAGCACGCTTCGAAAAAATCATGTCGCCGCCGTATTCAAAGATTCTATAAAGAATATGAAGACATTAGAAGGTAACAATAGCTTTTGGTTTACTGTAGACAAAACTACAGACGCTTGCTGGTATGTTGCTAGGCAGATATTTTGTTAATCTAATTATTGGCGTGCTGAATGATCCTTCCGACCAAATTTTATTTAATTTGTTCGATATAAACTAAAGCAACAAGAACTGAAAGCAACAAATAACAACACAGATTCCAGATTTATCAGTAAAACCTTAGCAAACTTTTGCCTTTCTGAACCTTGTGCCATGTCTTAATCTTAATCAACCTCAAACTTAATCCATTGCACGTCTTTAGCGCACGGACACATGGAATCGGGTTGCAAAAACCCTTCGGCTTCAATTTCCTCTTGTCAATGACTTCTGAACTTTCTTCTGAACAAAAATTTCAAGCGTATCTTCATTAAAGCGCCTTTAGGAATGCAGTTGTTCAGAGAGATTGCCCAACATTCCATTACAACCTGAGCGAGTGCTAACTCGTTGGGGAACTTGGTTGGAGCCTGCTATACTACGATGAACATCTTCAAGATTTCAAAAACTTTGTGTTAGAATTTCCAGACACTGAAAATGAAGCCATACAAGATTGTCATACCGTTAAAGAAAACTGCGAACTGACCAATAATTTTGCTTTCATTAAAAGTAATTTAAAGTTTGTAAGTAAAACAAAAAAATGTTTAGAGAAACATCAAATGCCACTGGTTAAGTCGGTTCAAAAAATAATTTCTTCCGTTTTAAATGGAGAAATTGCGCAATCCAATTGTGTGCCCGGAAATGGTGTCAACATTTAAATCTGCACCTATAACAAGTGCAGGCGTGGATACAAGTTTTTCTACTTATAAAAATATTCTTAGTGATAGATTGCAAAACTTTACTATTATAAACATTTAAATGAACATTTGGTAATTTCGTGTTCGAAATAATAATAATTTCAGTTGTTTGTTTGTATTTTATTTAGAATAAACTTTCGCTTTAGGCAAAACATGCGTAAGGTTTTTGAAGTAATTAGAATAAATCTATTTAAGAAAATTTTGTTCATTTATTACATTTTACATTTTCATTACATTAAAGTTCATTTAAAACGCTTTAAAAAATTGTATTTTTCCCCACTGAAAGATTTTGGTGTATTCTTAATGCTCTTTACTTATTATTATGCTTTATTTGCGCGACATCAATTTGGTTGAAGACCGCTATTTTCAAAAAATTTTGTGATTTTAAATTCGGACTCTATTAATAATAAACATGATTCTTCATGAGCAAGGAATGAATCATTTTACTGTTTACACATGATTTTATTTCAGGACATTTGTAAGAGATTCGAAATTTCACTTATTAAAGCGTGTTCGAATTATTGGTGCTTGTATCTTGCGGCCCGTTTTGTGTAACTCGGGGTTTAATTTTCATACGAAAACTGAATTTATGAAGCAACAAAAGAGAACTATATTTGTGTGCGAACCCAAGCTTTAAATCCATCTCAATGCCACTTATTTTCCTTACGGAAGGGTGCTGACGCTGTTGGAACTGAGACGAGCATCGTATGCGAACCCTGTTATTTGACATCAGATGCTATTTTATATGTTGGTAACAGATATGGACTGTTTTGATATCAATATCTTTTCCAAAATATCTGTCAAATGTACTTTGTGTCATTCCTAGTTGTACCGGAACTGCTCTTCACGCAGGAGATTCTAGCGACTCCATGCTCTAAAGGTGCAGGCTCTCTTCCTTGATGACCACAAGATCATTATCTCTGAGTGACTGAATGTTAATTATCAATTTACAGCGTCACTGCAGCTTGGATATGTATGTAGACTAACTCAAAAGGGCTGTTGAACTTCGGTGATATCAGGCTCAACAGTTGATGTGATCGACTGTTGAGCCGATTTAATAGAAAATGCGGTGGAGTGAGTGGGGTAATATCACTAGGCTCATTGGAAAGAGGGGAAAAAGGTCGTGATTTATCAGAGTTCAAAACTGACTCAATCTGAACCAGCAAAGTCAGCAGGTGAGCGAAGCATTTCCCGGCACACGCATTAAATATGTCTTGAGGAACTTACGCCAGTATCTGTCTTTTCATCTAGGTTGAATATATTATTAAGTTAGTGTTAAGTAAATTGAATTAAATTGTGGTAATTTGTATTAATAAGGATATTTTCATTTGGATGATGCATACAAATGTTAGATCATTTAGGCATCATCATGTAAATTGAGTTAAAGCTAGAGTTGAGTTGTGTTATGATTATTTATTATCTTTAGTTTTTTTTTGTTATTATTAAAGATTAAAGGTCGTTACATCGTATACCTGACAAATCTACATTTTGCGGATGATACAGTATTGCTCTCAGATAACCTTAAAGGCATTAATGATATGTTACAAGGACTACAAATAGGTCTAATTTAGTTCCCAGTTCGAAAATTGGTGACGAGGGGGTGGCTTTGGTGAACAAGTACAATTAGCGTGGTCATATAAATCTAAAGAAGAGTTACACTATCTTGGTTATCACTACACAGCCTATGGAAGGCTTGAGGAAGTCTTTAAAAGCGACACGCCGCAATGCTTGAAGAGTAGGGTGTTTAATCAGTGTGTGTTGCAGGTCATGACCTATGGAGATGAAACCTTAACACTAACCACAACAACATCATCAGCCTATACTGTCCACTGCTGGTCAAAAGCCTCTCTCATAAGACTCAAGTCTAATCACAACAAGTGGTACAAAACTTATGGTTACACAGCGCAAGATGGAAATGTCCATGCACGGACTGTCACTGTGTGAGCATATAAGAAATGAAGACTTATGAAGAAGAACCGGCGTCACAGATGTGGTTATACAAATCCGCAAACTCAAGTGGAAGTGGGCTGGAAGGGTGGACAAGTGGCACTGATGAAGGACGGAAGATGGAAAAATGGTTTGCTCGAGTGGAGACCGCACTTGGATAAGAGAAGCAAGAGACTACCCCCTACACGCTGGAGGGACGATCTAAAGAGATATGCAGGCAACTGGATACAGAGAGCTCAAGACAGGAGGAAATGAGCAGACATGGGAGGATTATCTTCAGCAGTGAATATAGAGAGCTGAATGATGGTGAATTATACATGCACTGAGTAGGCCAAGTTGATCGACGATTTGGGAAATTTCTGATAACATCTTGCGTTTTGCAATTTTCTCGCAGGAAAACGGACAGAGATTATAATAAAAGTTGTCTGTTGTACTGTTCCAAATCACTCCCAGAGTTTACGTACCTCCGGTGGACACAGCTCAATTATGAAATTCCTGACGTTAGTCTGGAAGGAGTTAGTAGTCCATTTGCGTAAGCGAAAACCTGCAGTTTTAAGAATTTCGTTCGTGATGGATATTACCTCGTCCAAGGTGTCTGCTCGTGTCAGTAGGTTGTCAATGTAAAGATGTCCCTTTATGGTGTTGGATATATAAGGGTTTCAACGCCGCTGTGCTAGAGCCGATGCTTCCGAAAGAAAGATACATCCCGACTGCAATAAATTCTTTTGTTGGGAAACAATAAATATGGTAGTCCAGGAACGTATCCCAATTAAGAAAGTTAAATCTTTAATTGCAAAACTTGCCATATCCGATAATAGAGTAAGAATTGTGGAACCTGTTTTTTGAGATGTTTTTTGGGGGTCTTAAGAATATAATTATCTACGGAATAATATTTACGCCATTGTCTGTACACAAAAACGCCAATATCGGAAAACGTGAATAATGTGAAGTTGGTTAAATGAGGACTGGTTAAATGAAAATTACTAAGAGAGAGAGGCTAATAAAGTAGCTCTCAGAAGGTTTTCATGCACATTTTAGTTTTTGAATTATTTGAAAATAAATTGTTGAGTTCAGAATGCAAAAAAATGTTTGAGAATTTGTGAACACAGAAAAGTGAACACAGAAAACAGTATTTAGAAAAAAATAAGGCAATTATGTTATGTAATAACTGAAGTTCGCAAATTTCGGATTTTTTGCATCAACATTTTTAAAGCGCCATGTAATTACTGTCATAATTGTAAAACTTTCCTTTAACCAAATTGGTCCAATTTGGACCAATCCGTCTGATTGGAATCTGCAATATTTTAGCCTACTTTTCACATTTGACCATTTATAATAAATCCACGCCAAGTAAATAAACAAATTCCTTTACTATGTGAATTTCTAATTGTTTAGTTTCAAATAGTCACCCATTGGCTATTAGAATTAGGTTTTTAGAATCAGATGTTTTTAAAAAATAATTAAAACTAAATCTTTAAAAATCCGATCTTTAGGTTTATTAAATAGAGCCCACATACCTTTAATCACTAGTTAAAACAATAAGCTGAACCAGCTGCCCACCAAACTTTATATATTGGTTCATTGTTCAATAAAGTTAGTTAATTATCAGTTTCAGTATACAGCGTTTAAGATTGTCCATGAGACTTAAAGTTGCTTCTACGTGAGAATGTTTGTCAAAACCGAAACAGGTCTATTTTAAATTGTTTAAAATTTGTATGTAGAAGCCCAGATATCGAATTTATATTTAGCCGATGTATAATAACACGCGTGCAACAGTTGGAGTTGCGGTTACTGCCTTTCCTCGAAATAAATTTAGCACGTTTTAGACCATA
Organism: Dendroctonus valens; assembly: GCA_024550625.1. Lineage (NCBI taxonomy): Eukaryota > Metazoa > Arthropoda > Insecta > Coleoptera > Curculionidae > Dendroctonus > Dendroctonus valens. Next base: position 585,260 of record JAJTJO010000463.1, read on the forward strand.
CAATTTACCATGGATTTCTGGTTTCAGTTCAATTATATTTTTGTTATTAATACATTTTTACCTGATTATCTATTGTGGTTCTAGATGACTTAAAGGTGGCCAAAGTCGACAACAATGATATTTACCTTGAGTACACATTGTAATCAGTTTTTTTAATTAACCGTTCATCTTGTATGCGTGTTTCGCTCGCGTACTTAACTACAATAACTGGCATCTCAACGTAATGTGGACGGATATACCCGATTTGCGTTTATTGCATAGTAGTTGCGATGTGTACTGTAATAGGTTAAGGAAAAGTGTTTGTAACATTCAGTGAATGTTAGGAAACTTCCCTTGTCGATGACTTCAACTTGTAGTTCTGTAACTGCAAAATGTCGAATATTTTTTAACTGAAAAAGCGCCACCCATAAATCTACAGCTAATTAGTTAATTGCAATGACCAAACAAACCACTTAGTTTCTTGTTGTAGTATCTTCTTTTGGTGTTTGAAGGTTTGTAATATGCTTTTTCAGATGACTCTTATGGTGCTTCTACCAGAATACTTTTAGTATTCTTGAAACTGAAGCAGCTGGAAAGGTGGTAGGGGAGAAACCCAGGAGACAACACAAAAACCATTGGTATGATCAACCATTGTGAAGACTCAAAATGCTAAAAAGTCCGACAGGCGAGAACAGGGAAAGATACAAACGACTAAAAACCCTAGGAAAAAAACTGTTGAAAAACTGAAAAAGTAGAAAATGGCAAGACAGAGAATTAATTTCACAAGAAGAAGGAAAAAATAACAGAAGAACATTCTATCAAACACTACGCTCCACAAAAGCAGGATTCAGACCCAAGACCGACAATATCTTAAAGAAGGAAAATGGAGATCTAATAACTGACAAAGTAGAAATATTGCAAACGTGGAAAAACTACTTCCATCATCTGCTTAATAGAGGAACTGGTGAAGAGGAGGAAGCACTGGATCTGCTGGCTGAGCACAACTCAATGATATCCATTCTAGAGAAATTGAAAAAGCAATAAAGAAATTAAAAAAAAAAAAAATCCCCTGGCGGATACCTAATTACAGCAGAACTTCTTAAATACGGTGGCGATGCTATCATAACACAGCTGCAAAACCTCACTAAAAACATATGGGAAAAAGAAGCTATCTCTGATGACTGGAAGGAGAGTATTATGATCCCGATCCACAAAAAAAGGCGATAGGACGGTCTGCAAAAATTACAGAGGGATAGCATTAATCAATGTCGCCTATAAAGTCCTATCGAATGTAATTCTTCTAAGACTAACCTCCTTCACCGAAAAAATATTGGGAGACTACGAGTGCGGTTTCAGAGCAAATAGGTCAACAACGGACCAGCTGTTTATCATTAGGAAATTGCTAGAGAAGAGTTGAGAATTCAATCAAAACCTCCACCAGTTATTTATAGATTTCCAGCAGGCATACGACATCGCAAAAAGGGTCAAAGTATGGCATGCAATGGCTGAATTTGGCATCACACCTAAGCTGATCAGAGTAACCAGAGCTTGTGCTGAGGGTTCTAGGTGCAAAATAAAGATTGGCGATGACATCTCAGATGTGTTTCAGGTGAACACAGGTCTTGAACAGATATCGGATTGGAGAAAGTAGTCGAGAAGCCAAAATCGAAACCCAGCTATTCGGGGCCTCTGGATCAAACTTGCTGCTAGCATATGCCCACGACATAGACGAGGTGAGCATAAGCGTCATAAAAGCAAAATAACTATTTTACAAAATCGAAGAAGAAGCGGCATATATGGGGCTAAAAGTCAACGAGGCCAAAACAAAATACATGCATGTCTCAAGGTCAGGCAGAGCTAGGGTAAGACAAAATATGACCATGGACACAAATAACTTTGAAAACGTAAAACAATTCAAGTACTTAGGGTCAACAATCACATCGGACAATGACATGAGTGAAGAAATCAGAGAACACCTAAAGTCAGCCAACAGGTGCTTATACGCCCTAAAGGATATACTAGGGTCCAAATACTTGACTAGGAGAATGAAAATCAAAACGTTCCAGATCATGGTAAGACACGTGGTAATGTACGGCTGTGAAACATGGACACATACGGTGCAAAATGAGCAACTCATTCAAAGATTCGAGAGAAAAATGAGGAGGAAAATTTTCGGACCCACCAAAAACCAGAATAGGCAAAGCTACCGAATCAAAACAAATGCATAACTAAAACAAATATACAATCAACTAGAACTGATAAACCTCACAAAGGTTGAGATGGGCATGGCACGTTCCAAGACAGCCAGAGGATAGAATAGTCCGCTTAATATGGGACAGAGCACCACTTGGAAGTCCGATATTAAGGTGGAGTGATAATATAACATCGGACCTCCGGAAAATAGTCCTCGGGAATGGTCTAGAAGTTATGGAGGACCGAGATAGATGGAGGCAAATTATTGCCTCAGCCAAGGCCCATCAGGGGCTGTAGCCCTACGGAGTAGTAGTAGTAGTAGTAGTAATTTTTTTGTTTATTTATAAATACAGTCGAAATTCGCTGATACAAACTTACAGTAATGTGGATTTTCTTGTATCCCTGAGTAAACTGATATATTGCATTTCAATATAAGATATTACAAATGTTAGTTATTGTCAAGGACCCCATCGATTATCATTCCATAAAGACGCTTCTGCCACATTCGTTTAATGGTTTCAAAATAATCAAAAAGTAAAAGATTTTCCAAGAAGAACAATCTTAATGGCAAAGCTCTACTACTAATTGACATTATCCGTAGAGACTCATCAGAAGTGCAGTTGAAAAGAGTAGACGGTTTGATTGTAGCGATGTTATTTTTACTTAATGGTACATAGAGGTGTGCGAAACGGTTATTTTTCTGTAACTGGTTACAACGTTCCAGATTCACTTTGGTATCGAAAGTCTTGTTATAAAAGTAACGTTACTTTAGAAATTTTGCGCAAAATGCACAATGACGATGATTGTAGAAATAGTGTTGATAAATAATGATTTTTTTTATTAAGAAAAAATAAATTTTAATATTGGCAAACTAAAAATAATATATTCGTAAAACAAGAACAAAACATCGGTCAGAGGTAACTAATTCAGTAACCAAATAGCTGATAATAAAATAGAATGAATAAAATAAAACAAATGTTTTGCATGCAAAAAGGTTTTAAAATATAATTTTTAGATAAAAATTAATTAGCATTCAGCAATACATTTTTTTGCAGATGCTTTGTTCAGTTCATAATATGCAGCTTGTGATATGGTTGAGATAGGATTGAGTTCAGATTCACCTTCAGATTGCCTGTTAATATTTTTTAAAAGTGCCATTAAGTTTATAGTTGAATTGATTGGTGCTATGTGTTATTTTAGAATAGATATTATGGACTAAAGCATATTTGCTTCCAAAGATTGCACTGGAAAATTTTTGATTTCGTGTTCTACCGTGGAATAACCCCAAAATTAATTTGTCTTCGGTTGTTTACATTTCTCGATAATAAAACCTATTTTAAGGCCTACCTATATTTTTTCAGATTTTAATGGATAGTAAATATAGTAATAAATAATATGTTATCTCCACAACTACGAAATACCAACTGTACGCACCCCACATTTTACGTTCCACAATAAGATTACATATTCATACCGTTCCCCAATCCGCAATGCGTTGTACAATAACGCTCTCACAAAAATACGTGTTTGGCAAATCCTGGACTTCGAAGTTATACCCGGTTTCTCGGTGTCGCATCTGTTCTGTGCTGGTGCAAACTATATTTTCTGTTATGTGAATCGGTTCCAAAAATAACAGTCTAATTCGTGTAATTATTACTTTGGTAACAGGTCACACGTTTGGAACGCCGTTTTACGTTAAATACCGACCACCTCTCTCTCTCAGCCAATGGACCAGAAGGACCCGATTAAGATCGATTTGCCATCGAAATGTGGTTTCCCTTCAAGTTATGAAGGTTAAAGATAACATTGCAAACGCTGTAAAACACTCAACTTTAAAAATGCTGTTTTCCATGGTCAATGTCTCAGGGACAAAGTGTTATCTTTGATCCACCAATTTTTATTATGCGAACCGACCACTTTCTATGTTAAAAAGACGCTTCAATTAAATGAATTACACCCCCGGAGAGTCTTCTGAAATAAATAAGCTGACGCAACATGTTTGGTTTAATGAAAGCATGCGGAACCTAACTAAATGGATCTTGGTAGTTGATTCATAATCAGAAAGTGTCTCATGAGGACGCCATAAGCAGCTCTACCACTTGCGACCAACTGGGTAAGGAAAACGGAGCAGACCTAGTATTATTGCCTACATCAGGAACGATGCGAGCACGAGCATAGATGTTAAACTGACGTCACGACAAGAAAGATTAAGATATTTTTATAAGTAAATGTTGTTGTTTTATATTATATATTATTTCAAGAACAATTCAAAATCCAAAGAGATAGACTTTCGAGGCCATTCCTTGAAACAAGTGGGTTTTTCGGGTTTTTAGGCCGTCGTTCGGTAGAATTTCTTCTTGACGTTTCGCAAGCACGTGTGGCTTGCATCTTCAGAAGTGGTTTGCTTGAACGCTTACACTGTTCTGATGCGATTCCTCGGGCGCAGTCCGTATTTATGCACCGGTGGCGATAACGTGGTTTGTGATGACGTGGCCTGTGTCATCGGAGCTTGCGCATTCTGTTGGCTGTTGCTATCCTCCGATGTACAGGATTCTCTCTCCTGTCCTGAGCTGTTGCTTTTTCTTGCGGTTTTTGCGTTGGTGAGTGCTGGAAACCATATCCTGTTCAGCGCCATTGTCTCTTCTTTTCTGTTGAAATTGTCGTCGTGTTTGTAGATTTCAATGGCTTCTCGTATTAGTCGGGGGCGATACCCTGTTGACGTGGCCAGGACCTGTGCCTCTCCGAAATAGATGTTGTGTGTTCCATCGCTGAGGGCATGTTCCGTCACTGCCGACTTCTCCACATGTCCAAGTTTGTGTGGAGAAGTCGGCAGTGGCGGAACATGCCCTCAGCGATGGAACACACAACATCTATTTCGGAGAGGCACAGGTCCTGGCCACGACAACAGGGTATCGCTCCCGACTAATACGAGAAGCCATTGAAATCTACAAACACGACGACAATTTCAACAGAAAAGAAGAGACAATGGCGCTGAACAGGATATGGTTTCCAGCACTCACCAACGCAAAAACAGCAAGAAAAAGCAACAGCTCAGGACAGGAGAGAGAATCCTGTACATCGGAGGATAGCAACAGCCAACAGAATGCGCAAGCTCCGATGACACAGGCCACGTTATCGCCACCGGTGCATAAATACGGACTGCGCCCGAGGAATCGCATCAGAACAGTGTAAGCGTTCAACCAAACCACTTCTGAAGATGCAAGCCACACGTGCTTGCGAAACGTCAAGAAGAAATTCTACCGAACGACGGCCTAAAAACCCGAAAAACCCACTTGTTTCAATTCAAAATCCGTTTTGTTTTTGATAATCCGGATCGTCCGTGCATGAATTGATCCGGACCACCAAGTCCCCATTTGTAAATATTATTTTATTACACTTTTTTAAAATAAATAATCTTAGTTCACTTGACAGTTTACACAAAAAAGAAATTTCTCATTTTGTTAAATTTGTCTGCTTTACTCACCCGTCCTTATTAGGAGATTTATCATGCTGTGGTAAAGAATGCTGTGGTGGTGGCATCGAATAGCAAGCCCCTGGTGAATACCCTCCTGGAGGAACTGGATATCCGCCTGTGGTTACCGGCCCTGGGTATCCTCCAGGTCCGCATGGATATCCTGGTGGTGTCGGATATGGAGCAGAGTAAGGATTAGATGCGTAATCCGAGGCGACTGCTGTCATACTATATCCGGGATGTGGACTCATGGACCCGTAAGCTAAAATATAGGTCAACTTAGTGTTTCAACTACAAACAAGTTTTATTTCACTGAAAGATTTGCTTCTGATAATTTTTTAAATTTGTTAGCACATGTCTGCCTCACAAAGTTGTTCTGTCATTTCTGTTTCATAATAAGGATTAATAATATCTATTGTTGGTTGGTATGTCAAATTGAATTGTTAGTAACTTTAATCGAAAACATTAGAAATTAGTTTCTTTGATAAACTAACGCATTTTGCATCCGAAAAAAAAAACATAATTTTTCCAATATTCTTGATGTTGAATTTTGTGAGAGCCTTAGCTATTTTGGAATAAGTTGCTCATTTATATACAGTATTTTTGGCCAATTATAGAACGTAGGGTCTATAGGTTACGCGGGATATTTTACTTCTGATTGCGCAAAAATTGTATTTGAAACCATTATCACATTGTTATCTTCAACCGAATGTCCATTTTAGAACCTCATTTTATTTTTATTAAAACCAGACTTTAAAATTTTACATAGGTTTCCGAATTTTATGAACTTTAGCAATGTCTATGTAAATTATTTTTTGATGAAAGTTTTAACGATTAAAAAAACATTCAATTTTTTATAACAGAATATCCTTACGTTATATTTCATAAATATAAAGGTCGATTTACCGCTTTTACACCATTTATTCATATTGGAATCTAAGAAACATTGACGCAATACATTAAAAATAGAGCGAATACACCATAATGAAAATGGCGCCTAATAAAGAAAGAACGAGAAGTTCTTCTTCTTCTTTACATAGGCAACTTTGCCTGCTCATCTTCAGTGCGTCTCGAGTAGCTTGGCGTTCCATCTTTTTCTTGGACGTCCTACGGATCTTCTTCCCGCTGGGATTTGTCTCTGGCAATTCTGATGACCCTGTTCCTTCTCATTCTAGAGTTGTGATTATTCCATTCCGTTCTTCTTGTTGTTATCCACTCATTGATCTTTACGACTTTGCATGCGTCCCTTATGACTTCACTTCTGACTAAGTCTCGCAGCGATTTCCCTTCTATTCGCCGGAGGGTTCTCATTTCGGTAGTCGCCATCATATTTTCTGTTCTTTCATTGTCTGGTCTTGTCTCTGCAGGGTCCGTTATGATTGGTCTTACAACTGTCTTATATATGTGACTCTTAACATCTCTAGAGAGGTATTTATTCTTCCAGATAGTGTCATTGAGGCATTCTGCTACTTTGTTGGCTTCAAGTAGTAGTAGTAAACATCTTTATTTCTAAAAAAAGGCTATCGACCTATCGGTCTTTCTGCCCAAGCGTAATATGCATTATTATTATATTGAATGTACTATTATATTTAGTTTTAATTTGCACCTTCCGTCCTCAACCTGTATGGGGATTGAAAATTTGCTCCCCTTCAACCATATATTGAACGGATCACTGTAATTGACTGCAATGTTGGGACTTCGTTACACATAGAAACAATGCAGATTAAAATTGTCAGTAAATAAATTCGGGTCGGCTCAGTCTAAATGGTCCTTTGACAGCTTCAAGTCTCTTTGGCAGCCCTATAGAGTTCAATTTGGTAAAAATTTGTTTGCCAGGAAATGACCCTAAAATCGCGTAACCTTTGAAATAAAAGTTTCTAGTAGTCGTTTAAGGATCCAGGAGATACGTTCAACCGTTATAGTCTGCATTCTTCAATGGCTTCAATTACTTGTTCTCTAACCTATTTTTCTAGATCTGCGGGGCTTGATTTATTAATGCCTAGGTAATTAAATTCCATCACTTGTCCGATGATTTTCTTTGTTATTTCCAATTTGCATCATATCGAATTGATGTAACATTATTTGAAGGTCGTGCTCGTTTTGAGCCGTCAGCACCGCATCATCCGCATAAAATAATATTTTGAGTTTCTCTCATCTGATTTTCTCTGATGGTATTTATTTTTCTTATAATTTCATCCATGATTATGTTGAATAGTGTGGATCTTAGGATCTTAAATCTAGCCTTGTCTTATACCTGTGTTTACTTTTATTGGTTCTAGTAATTTCCCTTGAACTCTTGCTTCCACAGTGTTTCTGTGATATATGTTTTCTTTAGTCTTTAACATATCAAATGAAACATTCCTTTTGTATAGTAGATGGATCACGTCTTCTAATTTTACTCGATCGAACGCTTTTTCCAGGTCCATAAAGCATACATAGGCCGGTTTATTATACTCTAATTAACAACAAGTAAAACTACTGAAACTGGTGCGTTCTTCTGGTTTTTAGGCCGTCGTAAACTATAATTTCTTCCTGACGTTTCGCAAGCACGAGTGGCTTGCATCGTCAGAGGTGGTTTGCTTGAGAGCTTACACTCTACTAAATTCAATATAGTGTTCAGTTTCAAGGAATGGCCTCGAAAGCCTAACTCTATTTATAAATAAAACTAGTTATTAATTATACACCTTTAAACTTAAACCTGATCAATATTCCCTTAAAAACTATTTTGAAATCCAAATACAAATTAAAGAAATGTAATTGCGACAGTCAAAATTAATAGAAATGCAACACCTTTGCATGCGGACTTAACCGTACAGTGATTGATTATTTTAAATCCAGTAAAAATTTTATTTTTGCTGAAAAAGTAGACCCCTCCGTTTTTATTGGTAATATGTCAGTTTTTTGTGAAAAAGCTACAGCCATCTGCTAGTCCCCAAGTTACTCAGAAACCACATAAAAATGGATTTATGCCCAATATAAACTTATTGTCAGTAAAAATCTTGCACCTTCAAAGTATAGGTTTTTGAATCGTTTTGTTCATATTAACGTTTGTAAATGGTAGTTAGGTATTAAAAAAATAAAGTTATAGTTTGAAGTCAACTGTGATTCACAGATTTTTAAAAATGCTTGTGGAAAAGTTTAATTAAATCACCTAATATTGATCAGAGGAATATGTAGGAGTGTGATAAAACTTTGAAGATTCACCATGTATACATATATGGATTTGGCTATATGTTTTTTTCATTTCAATTTAAATCTACGTAAGGATGTTTAAGAAAAGTAGTTTCAATGTTTTTTGAAACGCCCTGAATTTAAGTTAGGTGCTTATTTGAAATCGAACGCTTCGTACATTTCACACAGAATTTTTAATTGGTCAATGTTTAAAATAAACCAGATTACTACCTCCTTGCAAAGGGAATTTCCATCTGCTACGAGCTATCATAATATAACTTTTCTGCACAAAATAAGAATTTGGAAAAATAGCCGGTTTAATCGCCACATTTCGCAAGCAGACGTATCTAAGCTATATTTTGTACTATCTAAGCTATATTTGAGATAAAACTGATAAAACACCTTTTAATTAAAATTTATTCTCAGAAATAGCATTACTACTGTCAGACTTGGATTTTTTATATTTCTGGTGAAGTGCAATTGCCGGTAGATAGTTTAGTAAACTAGCGTATTTTTCCACGTTTAATACAAGACAACTGTCTGCGTTATAAATACGCTAACCTGCTGGATCTCTACTGTAAGCATCCATATAGTGTGATCCTCCACTATCAGGTGTAGATTCTCTACTGTATCCAGAGCCAGGCGCTGGAGCCAGAACTCCTGGAGGTGCAGCACTTGCACCGAAAGGTCGAACACTGCAATGAAAAAGATTATTTAAAATATTAATTAATTGACTGAGAATATTCAGTTAGTTTTCACTGAGAATATTCAGGCATTTAGATATTTTTTCCGAATGGATACAAGGTATGGATGGTTTTCTTTTTAAGGGTCTATTCATGCTTTATAAAATTCATAATTTAATGATAATCAATATACAAATGACAATTAATATAAATATTTCAAATGTGCATAAAACGCATATATCATTATCCTTCAGAAATGTATTGGAAATAATATCTTTGTACTTATTGGCAAAAAAACATGGCCAAACAGTTGTGACGATCTCTATCTCAGCAGTACTATCGTGCAACTCTGTTTCTGAATTATTTTATCCAGTTTCTATATGATTTTCAAAATGTCTTTAGTTTTGAATCTCTACTGAGTCGTCCGTAACGCTTGATTCTGTAAGTCTAAAGGAAACTTGTTTATGGAAAGAACATTTGTTGTTCAACGCTCTTAATTATGTATTTATATAGATTCGTTTTTCACTATTTTTATGTCTTTGTTGTCTTCTAGTTATGTGTTACTGTCACAACGGATGAAATAATTATGTTTTTCACACGTTTATATTGTGTAATCTCTATAAATATATCAGGGATTGTATTATTTTAACCGTTTGATACAGTTTTCTTAAGCACCTTTTAAGGCAACACGGCACATACGGCGAAGTGATTTCGTTGTGCTTTGACTTGTGAAGTTATGGTTCTATCTATTCTTTTCGAAGTCTCATTTTACAGGCTAACATAAAATAATTTGTGTAAAGCCACTCATTTGAGATCAAAATTTAATTTGATCGTTACTTTATAAAAGCTTGTTGCCACGTTTTGATTCTGATTTCCTCAATATAAATTTAAATGTTTAAAGAATTTGCAAGTGCCCCAAAATGTCGACGTCAAGGAGTCGTTTTCCAATTATATGATATTTCCATGTAAATTAATAAAGCCTAAAGACAAGAGAACTTACCTGTGTGATAGCCGACTGACGCTGAGATCTAATGTTTGCCCCTGCGGACTGGGAACTTGAGGACTGGCAGATAGGTGAGGACTTGCAGCTGCTTGTGGACTACCACCGACCCTTTGCCCACCATAGTGCGGAGAACTGTATGCCACCTGAAATTATTTACATTCTAATTATAATCTTTCAAAAATGAATATATTAGTTTATTTCTTATTTACTTATAAAATTTTAGTTGTCCATTTTCAGTGAATCAAAACAATATCTTTGAAATGGGAGTAAAAAGAAGTTGTGTATATTTTCCTGACTGAATTTCAAATTAATTCAAAAGAAATTCCTGGGTTCCAGTCAATTTTATTGTTTAATATTTAAAATGTTACAAATACGTTTCGGTGTCTTAAAAACTTAAAAACGTATTAAAAACGATTTTAATATGCTTTTTAATATGTTTGTAGTTTAGTATGTATATTTTAACAGAGCTCTTGTTTTAAATTAATGACGACTGTGAATGTATATTTTAGACAAACTGAAGATGGTGGAGAAAGACACCGAAACGTATTTGTAACATTTTAAATAATAAACAATAAAATTGACTGGAACCCAGGAATTTCTTTTGAATTAAGTGAAAAGAAGGTAATCCATAGAACAAACATGTCTATATCATATGCAAACATCGTAAATCACAGAAAGTGTTAATAGAAATATTATTATTCATCACGGCGTCCTTTATACGCCCACCTGTTGGCAGTGCCCAATTACCATATTGTGCGCATTTACCGCAGGCTTTTATTTATTCACGAAATTGACCATATTCATGTCGCTTTAAGTAAGTTATGGCTCTATTCTTGACCAAAGGGTTAAATTGTCCGATTTATTCCGGAGTTGGCAACCCTTTCATTTATTTATTTATCTCACGGAAACCGTCACAAATTTATTTCCTAAAGAAATTTAATTTGCTTCTGCCGGTTTGTGCGATATTTAAACTTCGCAAAAACGTTTTTTGAACCGTCGATTTATGCTCCAAATACTTGCAAACAATAACCTTTCATTTATCACTTACTTTCTGCAGGACATTTTGGACAAATCTTTGCTAATTTGTTTTATATCATGTGTTTTTAATAACAGATGAAATTTTTTTTAGCAACATCTGGATCCGAAAAAATATTAAGCTTATTTTATTTAAAAGAAGGATTTTAAAAAACAATACAATAATTTTCAAATAGAAACATAAGTAAACGAGGCGTAATTGCTATTGCTAAAATGAAACTCTAGTCTACACTACTTGTGTCTTTTGTATCAAGCAATTCATTGAATTAATTCGTCTATCCTGTAAATATTTGGCAAAGTTTCATTTGTTGATGTTCTCAGCTTCAGATAGTTTAGGATTGGTGCTGTATAGAGTACTGTTTCCGATCTCTCAAAAACAAAAAAAATCAAGAAAAACTGAAGAAAGTTGGCAAAGAAATCCTATGATTCCATAAGGAAGAGTTTAGTTGATGTGTTTTACTTATGAATTCAACGGCATCAAAGCTTGTGCTCATTTATTTTTATTAATTTTAGACATTTGAAGTTGAAATAAACTTTGTAATTTCTTCTTCTTCTCCTTCTTCCTTTTTGTAATGCATCTGCCTTATTCTCTACTTTTTTAGAGTTGTATTTGGGATGATGAATTCCAGCTTTCATGTCAACGTATGGGTGGACGTCCAGGTGGTCTGCTGGATCTTGGGAGACCATGTCTTGCAATCTTCGGCAATCTGTTGTCGTCCATCCGTTCAACATGATCTCTCCATTCGCGACGTCTGTTTCGGCACCATCTAGCTATGTCTTAGACATCGCAAAGTTCTCGGATGTCTTCGTTTCTTTTGTGGTCCCTTATGTAGTCTGCTATGAATCTTAGAGACCTCATATCTACTGTGCGGATAATCCTTTTTGTTGTGGAGTTTTCGGCTCTTGTTTCTACAGCGTAAGTCATAGCAGGTCTCACACAGGTCTTATATATGCGGACTTTGCTTTTAATGGACATGTTCTTGTTCCGCCGTATTATATCAATAAGAAATCCTGATATTAAAGCTGCTTTTGTTGTTTGAGACTTTATTTCTTCTTGGAGGTCTCTGCTGCTCGTGATGTTGACGCCGAGATATTTCAAGCTCATAACCTTTTCTACTGGTTTATTGTACATAGCCAATTTACATCTTCTGGGCTCTTTTGAGATGGTTAGCATTTTTGATTTTGCTACCGATATCTCCATGTTGTATTTGGTGGCTGTCTTTTCGAACTGATAAGCATTCTCTGCAGGTTGTCCTCACTCTCTGAGACCAGCACGGCATTGTCCACGTAGCATACACATTTTTTGACTCAAAAGGAGACATTCCGACTTAACTTTTCTTAAGAATAAATGTCAGGTCATTCTGCTATTAATGGTCAAAGTTCTTCAAATAAAATAAAAAGTTTTTGAAAGATGGATTTTAATGAAACCCGCTGGGCCTTTGATCTTATCTAAGGCTCATATTTTGATTAAGCAACCGAGATCATCCGTTTTGGGCAAGTGAGGAATTCGTGAGTGTCTTGGTACAAAAACTACCAGAAGTTTGTATTTGGCACCTGGAATCAACAGATTTTTTTTAAATGAGCGCACTAATTATTTTTCACATTTTCGTTCTCTTTATAAAATCTTGTAGCATTCATTGTTTTTGGGCAAACAAATTATTTCTGTTTTAACAACACTTGAATTAATTTTTTTTGTAATCTCGGAGAGTGCTCAGACGGATCTCAATGAAACTTGCTGGGGATTCACTACTTTCCCAAAGCAAATGAGCCCGGTTGCTTCATCAAAATATGAGTTTTACATAAGAACAAATTCACAGTGCGTTTCATTAAAATCCATGGTATCATTCTCTCGATATTCCAAAAAATGATATTTTTTGAAGAGCTTTGGTTATCAATAACGGAGGATCCGGACAATTTTCCTTTAAAAAAGTTAGATCAGATCTTCTTCTTTTGAAGCAAAGAATATCGCAGTGCCCTTTTCATTATCTGCCACGGGACACCCTGTGTAGATGTATTTACTGTGATGCAACTTAGTCCAACAAACTCTGAAGAACTGATCTCTTCAAACAACTTCGGAAATGAACGAAGATTATTTCGTTCGTGTCGACGTACAATTGAACAAAATTACTGCTGAAAAATAGAGAGCCTTGGTGAGTACATATTGCTCATATTAACACAACAGTGATCTCTTAGCTTCTGGCACATATCGCCCCCCTATAACATGAAATAATCAAACGCACACCGTTTCGCGGGATTATTTCTCCCCTACGGTACGAGTGACCCAATATTTCGTTCTGTCGAAATAACTTTTTGATAAACGGCTCTTACCTGTGGACTGGTAGTCGTGACGCTGGACGTGCTTAAATCAATAACAGTGCCCCCAGGGGACGTGTGGGGCCCACTACCCTTCATTTGCACGGCTTGGGCGCTCGTCACGCATTTTACCGATAGGTTAATGGCAGAAAACCCCACTGGAAGCGGTGCGCCACTGGTTGCGTCATATTGGTACATGGGCCTGAAAATTGAAAATATTTAATTTCTCCCTTAATTCATCCAATATTAATTGACACAAAAAAGAGACATTTTAGATGACTTAACCCAAAATTAATTGAATGTTTGCTTTTGTTTCATTATCTTACTGAGTTTTTCTTTGAGTGCATGTCTACGGTGCAAAAGTAAGAATTTGTTAAAAAAATGCCTACATAACGCACGTTATATTCTGTTAAACTGAAGGATTTCTTTTATCATTTATTGATTTCAAAGTATTAAAGAATATCCAAAGAAGGCATCAATTTTAATGAATAATTTGCAAATTAATAATGCACCGTTTACCTGTAAGCGCGGTGCCTTTTAGAGTTGTTTTAAGAGCTGCTAAATTACCTCTGACAACGGTTTGGCTAAACGTGGAAAACTTGAAATATGAAAGAGGCTCAAAACGTTCATCATTGGCGTTTGCACCGTATACAAGGGATTCAAAATAAATAAAAAACTAGTCTGCAATCTTCGAATATATTATACCCTTAAAAATCCAATTTCAACTTTGGTCATAAGCAATATTTTCAACTACTTCCTTGGTTATTTGGTAAACTATTAATGCAACTAAAAATTACAAATAAAACAATCAGATCTCCTTGAACGTAAGCACATTTTTCCTTTGAAAAAATTCCGACTTTATACATTTTTATGAATAATCATAATCAACGAC